>CM033698.1:22926636-23498657 GCA_019514585.1 Dendrobium officinale
ATCTTGCAACTAAAGAACTTGGATTCTAGAGTTTTCACATCCATCTTACCAACTTCACAGGCTAAAATTCTTTATTTAAACAAAAAAATCTAATTCAAGAATTACAATTAGATGGGAAAACTTAGTTTTTTCAAACTACTAGCATGAAATATATTCAATAGAATAATACAGTAAAAATGATGAATGAAGAACCAGGATTTTCTAGCATCAAGTATTAAACATATTATGAAACATCATAATTTTCTAACAATTAAAGATTTACCATAAATGGAAGCTAATTTAGATTGGGCTCATTTTGTGCCTCTTTTAATAGTTTTATGCATACATTATGCATCTTTTATTTTTGATACACTTAGTGCATCTTTTACTTTTGGCATCATTTCGTACATTTTGATTTTGGGCTCATTTAACGTACCCGGGAGGAGAGAGAACGTCCGTTATTTCAGGAGGAAAATCGTAAATTCGAAAATCCGGTTTGGCGGCAACGAGAGTTTCAGCTAATGGAGGCGGATGATCTTCGACTCATCGCCGGCGATTATCCCAAGTTGGATCGCAGCACCGAATCTGAAGGAATGAGATCGTCAAAGGTAAAGTTTTCGCTCGAACAGGGAAAGGATGCTGAATCTAGAGTCCCGCAGCAACTGTGCTCTGCAAAATCTCCTTTGATTCATGGAAACGAAGAAAAGATGATGCTTTTGGAAGATATTCAGATTGGTCATATTCCAGTGATGAAATGGCAAGGAGCTTTGGTCATAAAGGAAGCGTCAGAAACACCACCTAAACTAAAAAAACAGGTAGAGGGAAAAGGTAAATCTATTGTTGAACTGGTAGATTTGGATACTCTGAAATGTATCAAATCATCTGTAACTTCATCTGAAAACGTTGGGTCGACTTCAGGAATGAATATTTTTGTAAATCAATTTGTGAATTCGAATGCAATCCCTGGACTCTGTCGCAGTGTGATAAATGAAGATTCACATAATTCGATTAACAACAATGTTCATTCGGTTATGGATAATTTAAACGGTTTGGATGGAGTTAAGATGTCTGGTGAAATTCCTAAGCTGAATGTTTCCGATTCTTTAAATCCTTGGAGGAAAACACTACATATCAAATTGGATTTAAAAGAAGATGAAGTTACATTATCTGATGATGGAAAGCAGTGAAACTCAAGGAGGAATTGGAGGTACTCAATGCCAAAAGGTTGTCTAAACCTTTGGTTATTAAGGTGTTTGGGAAGGAGGTTCCATCACATATAGTAGCATGGGAGCTAGGAAAACAATGGAGAGAGTTTGGTCAATTCCATTTTACCACTTTAGGTAAAGGATGGTTTCTTTGTTCATTTTCTTCTTAAGAGATGTTGGAAGGTGTTCATTCTGGAGGTCCTTGGTTTATAAATGAACATATTATAGGGATGGAGAAATGGTCTCCCAAATTCAATTCTTCCTCTACTAGTAGTCTTTCTTCTCCTATTTGGGTTAGAATGCCTCATCTCCCTTTACAATGTTGGGATGAGAAGAGTATAGCTTGCATTGCTTCAAGAATTGGCAAACCAATCATGCTAGATGGTAATATGTTCCATTGGGGAAGAAGAGAGTTTGCTAGAGTATGTGTGAGAATACAACTTGACCAACCACTTCCCCTAGGCGTTTGGGTTGATAGCATATGTGGAAGATTCTTTCAACAAGTGGAGTACGAGAAGATTTCAAATTTATGTTTTGATTGCGGGAAGGTAGGCCATAAGGAGAAGGATTGTTTGCATATGACAACAGTCCTTAAAAATTTGGAAGACAATCAAGGATCTAATAAAATTATGGAAAAGGAACATAAAGACTCAAAAGAAATGGCTTATTTTCCATGGATATTGGTTGGAAATAAGAAGAAAAAGATTCCCATTAGAAGCAATAAATGGTTCAACCCAAATTACATCAATTTTCCAAAAAATCCGTTTGTTCCTAATAAGAATTCTCAGTCTGGAGGGGAAGCAAACTCAGCAAAACAGCTTAAACAAGTCTTTTCAAGGAAACCAACTGTTGTTGAGGACCAAGTAGAAGATGGAGAGATAAACAATTCTGAAATGCTTCAGGATTTCAACACCATGGGGAAGGGTTGCTTGCGAACTCAGGCAAGTCCTAAGGGACTACCTGCGAACTCAAGTATTCCCTATCAAAACATAGATGGAGTAAATATGGAGAAATATTCTGATTTTACTCTGCATGATATCAACTCCAAAGGAAAGGGTTGCTTGCGAACTCAGGTAATTCCAAAGGGAATACCTGCGAACTCAAGTATTCCCTATCAAAACATTGAAGACAAGAATCTGGAAAGTGCAAAGAAGCAGTTGGAAATGCAAAATATTTTAGTGATGGAAGAAAATAAACTTGCTTTAATTGCAGACACCTTACAGCAGAAGAAATATTATGGTTTGATTACAGAAAAAGAGGAAAAAGGAACAGAGCCTGATGTTCTTAAAAACAACAGTAAATTCTCTTTTCTGCAAAATGTGAATGTGGAAGACATGGAAGAATCAACTAAAGATAATTCTTTAATTGGCAAAGAAGAAAAAAAGTGGAGCAAGATGGTACAATTGTTAAAAACAACAATGATAGGAATGAGTTGGGAGAGAAGTCTTCGTACGGAGAAACTAAATTCAAATTGCAAAAAGAATTGAAATCTTTGGGAAATTATTCCATGAATTCCAAAACAAGAAAAGGTGAATCCAAAAATATTTGCGGTGGGCCTCATTCCACCTCAAAGAAAAAATGAGCTCCCTCATTTTTTGGAATTGTAGGGGGGCTAGGAAGGTGGTAGCCTCCAGATATTTGAAAGAGATAGTAAAAGATAATGATGCAATGTTTGTGGGTCTTTTGGAAACAAAAGTTTCTTCTATGGACCCTAATGAAGTAAAAAAATTTATTGGTGATATGTGGGACTCATTTCTTCAACCGGCTTCAGGACTTTCAGGTGGCTTAATGGTATGTTGGAGAAAAGATTTGGCATCTTTTGAAGTTTTAGAAGCAAATGATCAGGTAGTAGTGGGAAGACTCAAAATCAAAAATCAACAAACCTGGATGTTAGCCACGGTTTATGGAAGTAGGGAATACATTAAAAGAAGATAGCTATGGAGTGATTTGGAAAGGCTTTATGATGACAATTACCCTTGGATTATAGGGGGTGACTTTAATTGTATAACTTCCCAAAATGATAAAAGAGGTGGTAGGAAGTTTGTACATTCTCAAGAATCTCAAGATATGATTTCATTCATGTCCAGAGGAAATCTTCATGAAGTTGGATACATGGGGCCTAAATATACTTGGTTTAACAATAAAAATGGAGGAGGAAGGATCTTGGAGAGATTGGACCGATGTCTTATTAACAGTGTGGCTTTAAATCAACTCCAAACGACAGTATTGAAGCACCTTGCCAGGATAGCATCGGATCATTGTCCTATATCTATCAGAATTTTGGCTAACAAGGTTTCAAAAAGAAGGGAGTTCACGTTTGAAGATATATGGCTAACATATAAAGCTTCGCACTCAGTGGTGTTAGCTTCATGGAGAAAAAAAAACTAAAGGATCTGTTAATGAAATTCTCAATTCCAAATTTAAAAGAACTTTGAGATCCTTATTTTTTTGGAGTAGGGAAAAACATAAAAATCTGGTATAAGTCAAAGAAAAGCTGAAAATTGAAATATTGGAGTTACAAGAGGAAGAAAATAATTCAAGAGGTCTCTCAGATCTGAAACTGAACTATTTGAGATCCAAAATTGTTGAATTCAATAACACATTGGGAAGGCTGAGTATATGGTGGAAGCAAAGAGCTAAATTCCATTGGTTGAAGGACGGTGATGCTAATTCCAAGTTTTTTCACACGTTTGCTTCAGCTAGAAGAAATGTTAACAAGATCAACTTTGTGAAAAATGAGAAAGTAATTATTTGTGAAGATAAACAAAGCATAGAAGAAGTTTTTATCAAAATTTTCAGCAATAAATGGAAAGGAAGGAGCTGTAAACTAGATGGATGGCCGGATTCCTCAAAAAAACTGAATCAGGAAGATTGTAAAATTCTTTGCAAGGAATTTTCTTTGGAAGAGTTGGAGAACATTATTACAAGCTTAGGATCCAATATTTCTCCTGGTGTGGATGACATCACCTGCTCTTTTATAAAATCCTATTGGTCTATCATAAAACAAGATGTTTGGGCTGCTGTCAAAGACTTTTTTATTTCAGGATCTTTATTTTCAGTCTGGAAAGAAACCAAAATAGTCTTAATCTCAAAGGTAGATTCTCCTTTAAATCCTACTAACTACCGGCAAATCAGCTTATGCACTGCTATCTATAAAATAGTGGCCAAAATGCTTTTAAATAGAATGAGTTTTTTGTTCCCTAAAATCATCTCTATTGAACAAAATGATTTTATCAAAGGAAGAAATATGTCAGAACATGTTCTCCTAGCTCAAGAATTGTTTAATAAATTTAGACATTCTAGAGCTAGGAAAGGTTTGGTAGCTATCAAAGTTGACATGGAACAGGCCTATGATAGTATGTGTTGGGCAACTCTTGAAAAAGTAATGGATTGGTTTGGTTTTCCTATGGATTTTTCAAAATTAATTTGGGAATGTGTAGTATATCAAAAATATTCTATCTTGATTAATGGTGAAAGCTCAAAATGGATAGAGGCTGAATGTGGATTTAGACAAGGCTGCCCTTTGTCTCCATTCATGTTTATCATGTGTTCTCAATTGCTAACAGAAGAATTTGGAAATATTGGAAAGAATATTGGCATTAAAATCAATCCAAATGCCCCTACCATCTCTCATTTAATGTATGCTGATGACATTTTGATTTTTTCTAAAGCTAATAAGATTTGTATGAAGAGGGTGAACAAAATATTGAAGAACTACTGTAGTTGGACTGGACACAAGATCAACTACAAAAAATCTGCAGTTTTATTCAGCAAATCAATGAAGAGAAGAGTATGTAAAGGCTTAATCAAAGTGCTTAACATGAATATGGTAAAAGAAATGGAGGGTTTTGGAGTTAAGATTGCTCTTAGAAGATTGGTAAAGTCTGATTTCAACAAAATCATTGTGAAAACAACAACAAAAATGAATATTTGGGACACTAAACACATATCTTTAGCAGGTAAAATTTCCTTGATAAAAGATTCAATTCTATCTCTTCCTCCTTATCTTTCTAGTCATTCTCTGATCCCTTTGGGGATTCTTTATGAAGTAGAAAGAATGTGTGAGACTTTCTTTGGAATAAAAGAGATGGTAATAAGGGTATGCATTATGTTTCTTGGAATGCATTATGTAAACCAAAGAATATAGGAGGTTTTGGTATTCAATCTTTGGTTGAAAAGCTGGGACCTTTGAGGTTGAGACATGCTTTGAACTTTATTAACAATCCTGATTCTCTTCTTAATAAAACGTTAAGTGCCAAATATGGAAACGTGCTATGGAAAGAAGCTAACAGGTTTGGTCACTCATCAACGTGGAAAATAATATTAAATGGTGCAGAATTTTTGTTACCTGTAATGAGATGGACAAAATCAAATGGAGAATACATTGACACCTTCAAAGACAGCTGGATTCTAGATAAGGCTTTGGATAAGTGGCCTACTTTTGTTACTGTTATTGGTCCTGATTTCAGCAAAATTTTGGACTTCATTACAGATGGAAAATGGGATATGTTGAAACTGAAGGTTTGCTTTGGAGAAAGTCTAATAGAATTAATCAATTCTATTCCTATTCAACTTGAACAAACAGAAGATAAATTGGAATGTATTAAGAAGCTAACAGGAAAATCGATCGCAACATCAGTTTATGAAAAAATATTTGAAAACATTGATGTAGATGAAGATTTTAAATGGAGAAAGGATCTAAAGCTGAAACCAAAGATGGATTTGTTTTGGTGGAGATTAAGCAAGAATGGTATTCCAACCTTTGCTTACCTATTATATAGAAGACTTGCGGATCATGGAGGATGTCCTAGAGGCTGCCTTGAAATGGAGGATACAAAACATATATCTTCAAAATGTTTTTTTATCAAAAAGGTGTTCAAATTGTTGGCAACATGGCATTTTAACATACTAGATTTTGACACCTTAAATAGCTGCTATCAGGTTTTGAATAACTTGGCTTCTTTTAATCCGTTTTTGGGTAATCTTTTATGTTCTGTGATTTTCTACTGCTCGAATAGTAGAAACAAACTTGTTCATGGAGGTAAAGATGAAAGCTGTGCTACTATTGCTTCTAGATCTATTATCCAAACGTTGTCTTCATTTGATTCCTTCATAATTCGGGAAAACTGAGATGCTAATCAGCTGTTCAAGCTGTCCAAATCCTCTTGGCATCCTCCTCCCCCGGGTTGGATCAAGGTAAATGTAGGGGCCTCAGTTCTTAAAAATAATAGTACAGGAATTGGAGGAATTTTCAGGGATTACAAAGGCCGAGGAATAGCTGCTTTTGGAATTCATTATCAACATTGGGATAGTGCACAAATGGAGCTACTAGCTATCCTTGCTATCAGGAATTATATACAGGATTGGATGCTTGAAGTTGAAGGGATAATGATTGAGGTTGACAACTCTAATGTCATTAAGGTATTTTAGGATGCCTTAAAAAAACCTTTGATTGATGAAGATTTTCTAAAGCCTAAGGATTTAGATTTTCTTCTGAATTTTAAACATTTCATCTTTTCTTTTGCTAATAGAAATTGTAATAAGTTAGCTCATCTTTGTGCTAACTATGCCCATTGTTCATCCTTCTTTTGGGATGATTTTTCTACGAATAATGTTCCTCCTTCAGTTTTAGATTTATTGAAGGAGGAATCTTCTTGTAAGTAATTGGTAATAAAAATTTATTGCTTTATGCAATTTTCAAAAAAAAAAAAAGATTTTGGGCTCATTTTGTGCATCTTTTGAATTTTTTACAAATTATTTCCTTTCTAACTCTAAGAATCTTAGTTGTAAGATTATCTTCTAAATAGACGAGAAGAATAACTCATTCTCTTATATAGGGAGGAATAATATACAAAGTAAACTCGAGCATTTCTAATATGAATAAAAGCTTGGTATAGAAAAATAATGAATTTCATTCGTCAAATTTTCAAAGAAGCTAAGAGGCTGTTGATTCATAAGTCTAGAGGGCACGATCTTGATTTCCTTTTACTTTTTTTAGGAAGCTTCATCATAATCTTAAAAAAATGCTCATCTGCAGTGCTTTGAGAAATGTTCATTTGCAGTGCCCTGAGAGGAGGAAGCCCCCTGAGTTTGACGACTACGTTTCCCACCGGCCATTACAAGTATTGGAGTCTAAGAAGGATGGATCTTAAGAGAGGAGTGAAAGTTTTGAAAGGGGCTACATGTTTAAATATTAGATGAACAGATCATATTATACAATCATTGGATCACACGCATGTAATTATTTTGGCCATACAATTCATCAATAGTTTTGTATGATTATACAGTACAATCAGACATTATACGGGATGATTAGAGACATGGATCATGTCTCGAGAAGACAAGCTATACGACTATTAATAAAAAGGTTCATACATTTTGAACATATATTAATAAATCATGATCAGTAATAAATGTCATACCAAATTGAATTCAATTTGCCCCAAATGGAGTTCACACATGGATCGTACTATACAAGGAGGTGTTCATACAGTATGATGGTCAATGATACACATAATCTAGATTATTCATCAAGTTAAGGGTTGTGATCAATAGTGTTATATAGATCGTACAGTATAAAAAGGTGTTCGTATAGTATGATGGTTAGTGATACACATAATTTGGATCATTCATCAAGCTAAGGGTTGTGATCAGCAATGTTGTGCAGTTCATATAGTACAAAAAGGTGTTTGTGTAGTATGATGATTAATAATAGATACATTGTTGTTCATTCAAAAAGCCAAGGGTAGTGATCAGTAGTGCTGTGCAGATTTTACAATATGAATGTGGATCGTATAGTATGATTGTGGATGAAAAATTTTTGTTTTACAAAACAAACAAAGAGATTCAGTAAGGTGGTTTATGTGATGATCAGGACATAATAAAAAAAGAAAGATAATAATAAAACAAAAATAAATAAGAATAATAAAATAATAAAAATCATGAACAATCATAGGACAAAACACATACATTGAGAAGCTCATAAATGGCTGATTCCAAGTGATAGGAAATCAATATCGAGCCAAAAAACCACATGCTCTCACAAGGTCTTTTATGGAGCCCTTAAATCCAAAGATCATGCAAGAAAAGCTTTGGGAGACCAAGTGAGTTTGGTTCCCTTCTTAAATTTGGATAAATCATCAGAATGTATGTTATGTTGTGTTCGATGCAGCTTTGATCTCCACACCTAATGTGTTCTATGATAAATAGTGCAAGTATGGCTAATGTGTCCTAACATGCCATATGAATAACATCTAACATTAGGAAAGAAGTTAACTAACCTATAATAGTGATGATTCCTATTCCTAGATTTATCAGATGCATGACATGATGAGGGCATACAAATATTTTTATTTTGAAAAGCCTTTACTTTTCCTAACAACATTTCATTAGCACTTTTAAGAGCAAAAAATTTAATTTTTAATGAGTTCTCACTAAGATCTGAAATGATAACACATGCTTCTAAGTCTTTAAATGACTTTTCTAAATCAAGATACAATGCCTTCAAAGACTCATGTGTTTCAGATAAAGCAGAATATTTCTTATTCAATTCATCAAACTCATCAAACAAAGCCATATGATCCTTATCAACATTATAACCATCTTTTCTAAGCATTTCATTTTCTTTTTGAAGAACTGAGCATTCATTTTTCAAGCTAGCATGCTTCTTTTTCAGCTTCTTGTAAGAATCATGAATTTCTTTTGAAATAATAAGTAATTCATTATATGAAAGTTGGCATACCTCATTTTGATCAGAATGATCAAGAAAATTGTTTTCCATTAAGCACAGATTTTTCACTTCCTCTTATGCTTCTACTCCAGATGAATATGAAGTAGAGTATGCTAAAAAAGCTTTTTATGATTTTTGCTTGTCCTTATGGAACATGCCTTTTTCTTCAGCATTCTCCTTGCTTTAGTAACCTTTAAGAGTTAGCCAATCAATTTTAATGTGCCATGGTTTCCTACATTCATAACAGATAATATCATCAGAAGCTTTAAAATTTCTATAATTCCTACCTTTGCTCCACTGCTGATAATGCTTTTGCTTATTTCTATGAAAGCTTCTAAATTGTCAAGTTATCAGTGCAAATTATTCACCTCCTCCATCAGAGGAACTGTCTGAATCATTAGCCTTAAAGGCTACAATTTTCTCCTTCTTTCTTTCTCATGCTTCAAGCTATCTTTTATACACTCCTTTCTAGTAGGAAATGAGTGATCCAAGTAAATTATCAATAGAATAAATATTCAAATCCTTAGATTTAGTAATGGCAGTAATTTTTGCATTGTAGGAAGAAGGTAAATAACGCAGAAACTTATTTACTTTTTTAAACTTCAATAACTCTTTACCTAAAGAATGCAGGGATGAGATGATTTGCGTAAACCTAGTATACATTTTAGATATGAATTCACTAGGTTTCATATGAAGAGATCATATTCATGCAGCAAAAAATTTAATCTAAATTATTTCACTTTGCTTGTTCCTTCATAAGTAATACATAATCTATCCCATTTTATTTTCCATTTGTATAGGTAGATACACACATATAATCTTCAGCTTTTAAAGCACAAAAGAAATAGTTTAGGCATTTAACAATCAGTTGGGATAAATCTTTATCATCAGTAGTAACATCATTTATTAATCTTGAAGGTGTAGAATAACCATCTTGAATAAGTATCCACATACGATAATCAATTGATTGTAAAATGGTGGACATACGAGTTTTCCAAAAATTAAAAGGTATATTTTCAAATAGAGGTGGTTGAGTAATTGAATAGCCTTCCACCATGTTTTGATTACCAAAGTTAATCATGGATCTTAATTCAAAAGTTTTTTAAAACTTGATCTTATAAATCCCTCTTTGATACCACTTGAAAGTTTTTGAGGGTGGTTAAACCCTAAAGAATTAGTCCCAGTCTAACCAAGAGGGGGGTTGAATTGGTAGTTAAACAAAATTTCTTAATAAAATAATAATTTTAAACATCTTGTACAAAAATAGAACTAATTTTACAATAACAAAAAATAGATATTTCAACCACAGATCAAATCACAAAAAGTGTGGAAATTAAAATACGGTAAAAGTATAAGAAAGAACACATCAAAATTTATAGTGTTTTGGTCAACCTGACCTATGTCCACTCCTTGGAGACTCCCTCCCCAAGTATTACACTAAACAGAAGTTACTTTCCTTCTGCTCCCACAGCAATGCGGAGAAGCCTTTATAAATGTTATTTCACCTCCCCGGTGCGGCAAAAAACTGTGACTTTTTTTTACAGGCAGAGAACCTTAACTCTAATTTCACCCTCCTTGCGATGGTCAGAGAACCACAAATCTATTTTCACCCTCCAGGTGATGGTTAGAGAACTGCAATATTTTTTGAAGAACTTCTTCTCTTGAGCCACAGAGATTCCAGCAGCAGCTTGTAGATATTATGCAAGATTCTTGCTTGGAGCAACCTTGTGAATCCCCTCATAACTTCACCCTCATAAAATCTCTCTCTTCTCTCACCAAGATCTCCTTCTTCTTTCCCTCAAGATCCCTCTTAAGAAGACTAAGTAACTAAAGATGTCTAAGAAGAGTGTTAGAGATCCTTAAATAGAGGGCTTCAAAAAATCCTAATTTCCAAGCCATCCATCTTCTATTTGAAGAATATGATTGATATATCGTACGATGCAATCAGTTCAATTCAGAATCATCCAGCAGATGAACTGTTCATATATCATACAGTTCGATCTGAAATTGTACAATATGATATACATAAAAGCCTTATGTTCGTTTGGGACTATCCTTTGGATGACCAACTTCGTATACGGGTGATTGTCTAGCACTGTGGAGATCGTACAATACAATCAGAATAAAAATCATGAATTTCATTTGATACGCTCCATGGGATGACCAATTTTATACATGGGTAATCGTATAGTACGAACTAGTTCATATAGTACGTCCAATCACAAAAATTGTCTAAGATTTAATTACCTGATATCGCGAGATTAAGAAAGATATTATTCAGGGTTTACAGTACGATCCATATTATACTATACAATTATAACATAATTAGTATCTTTCTTCACGTTGGTGGCTAGGGTTTATCATAGCACAACAGATCATACGGTACTAGATTAAAGCATTCCGTATGATTCACATATCGTATAGTACGAAGAAAAATTATATATTAAGTATTACTCAAAAATAAACTCTCTCAAAAAGATATTTTTATCTCCCCTTATGTGTATGTAAGGTTGCTTAGTAAAGATATCCACACAAATACATGATATGGCTCAATAAAGGAAAAAATACATAATAAATTGAAAATAACATACCCAATCTTAAGCTAATCAGAATTGCAAGTGAATGGTGTATAGAATTCCTAAAATGTTAGTATACACTGAACAAAACATAATATTACATAAATAATAGAAAGCAATATAAAACACAATAATGTTGGTTATCATAAAAACAAAAACACAATGCTTAGATCAGATCTCCAATAATCTCCTCTTTTTTTATGATGACAAACATTATTATTTAGGTTTTTTTTCAAAAAAAATAGTTTTCTTCTAAAAAATCCCTCGTATAAAAGATAACAATATGAAATAAAGAGACAATCAACAAACACAGGTCTCCCCTTTTGATGAAAATTAAAGGAGTGTAAAAAGGGGAGTGCAAAAAGGAATAACAATAATAATAACAAACAAGAATAAAAATAAACAATAAATTACTACTCCCACTTTTGACATCACAAAAAGAGGGAAACAATTGGATGAAAGGAAAAAAATAGAAACAGACACAGGAATAAAAACCAAAATAGAAATAGTAAACAAACAGATTAACAACTCAAAGTATCACATCTCTATTAACTTGCAAGGGAATTTTCAAAAGTAATAAACTTACCATACACACAAAAATGAAAAATAAGAGAATCGTTGACTATCTTGAAACTAAAGGATTTGTATTCTAAAGTTTGCACACCCTGCTTACCAACTTCACATGCTAAAATTCTTTATTAAAAAAAACTAATTCAAGAAATATAATTAGGTGGGAAAACTTAGTTTTTTGAAACTACTAGCATGAAAAATATTGAATAGAATAATACTGTAAAAATGATGAATAAAGAACTAGGATTTTCCATAATCAAGTATTAAACATATTATGAAACATCATAATTTTCTAAGACTTAAAGATTTACCATAAAGGGAAGCTAATTTAGATTGTGCTCGTTTTATGCCTCTTTTAATGGTTTTATGCGTACATTGCGCGTCTTTTATTTTTGATACACTTAGTTCATATTTTACTTTTGGCTTCATTGTGCATCTTTTGATTTTAGGCTCATTTTGTGTCTCTTTTGATTTTTTTTGCAAATTGCTTCCTTTCTAAATCTATAAGAATCTTAGTTGTAAGATTATCTTCCAAATAGAAGAGAAGAATAACTCATTCTCTTATATAGGGAGTAACAATCTACAAAGCAAACTCGAGCATTTTTAATATGAATTAAAGCTTAATTTAGAAAAATAATGAATTACATTCATCAAATTTGCATAATATATCCATGATATAAAAACATGTAGTAGTGTGAAAAAGATTTCATTTCAACCATCTTAATTCTAATTTGATTTAGTTTTTTAAGCATTCACAAGGAGTTATCAGGCAAAGAAACTAAAATAGGACATGTTAATTCATGAATTTTGATCTGATTAGTTTAAAATTGTCAGCAATTACACATTTAAACCTTTTAAGTAAAAGTAGAGGCATGTTTACACAATCAAAAAAAGCACAAGTCATATAGTATGATTTTATTCATACAGTATGAGTTCATTCATACAGTATGAGTTCATTCGTACATTACGAGTTCATTCATATAGTACAATTTTATTCATTATGTACAAGTTTATTTGTACAGTACGATATAAGTTGTACAGTACGATCAACATAAAAGATCAATTTGGTAGACTGAAAAAAAAAACTTTCAAACAAAGAGCATAGAAATTAGATCTACAAGCATAAAGAACAAGAGGGAAAATACCATTTGAAAGAAAAACATTTTTTTAATCAAAGAAAATTTTCATTTCAAAACAACATACATATAGACATGCATAGGATTAAAAATAAACAGTACAGTCACAACAAGAATAAAAGAAACTAGTTTGGTGATGGATCCTGATCAGAAGGTGGACGTGGAGGTGGTTGAAAAAACTAGCTAAACTGTCAAACTGCTATTGGATTATGGTGAATTGATATTGAATGTATCCAAACTACTCCCTAAAACAACCCATATCATCATCATGTTAGATCTGTTGTCGATCCAGGCGAGTCTCCAGTCTATCAAATCTTTGAATCAGCTCCCCATATTAGTAGTGGTGAGGAGATGGTGTTGCTGGAAGATCATCTGCATGGGTAGCTTCTCCTTCATCATCAAAGAGAGGATCTTCAAGTTGTTGATCCCTATGTAATAGTATTCGAAAAGAGGCATTCAAAAAATAGATTGGAATGTGATCAAGAGGTGTAGGATATATGATGTTATATTTTATAAATAGGATATATCCTATCATATGTCCTAAGGCAATATTATGTGTTCTCTTATTGACTGAGAGTCAAATGCAAGTGAGGTTTTTGATGTAGTCAATTAGCATTTGAGCTTCATTCATTTGGCTATTTAACATGATGAAATATGTAACAATTGATAGTATGGGAGTCATATTTATTCGATCTCTAGCATTAGGTATAATTGAAGTTCTTATAATGTGATGTATAACCCTAGCATTTTGGTTAAGGGTTTGATCCAAAGGTTGGTGAAGATTAAGGGCAACATTTCTTAGTAGAAGGTTTACAACACTCCAATCAAAATAGAATCTAGAGGATATGGCTAGAGGTCTATTCACTTGGGTATTCAGTTAAAGGTGGATTCTTATATCTTCTTTGGTTATTTCTATATTTTGGTATCACACCCGAAAATTCATAATCGTGGCATCCACACTATTCTTAAGATTTGTGAGAAATTCATACAGGAATTCAAAATGGAAGGAATGGGCCAAGGTAAGCAGAAATTGAAGTGCAGTTGAGTTGAAAAGGTTCATTACAAGGAACTTAAGAGGCAGTTGATTCAGAATTATGAAGGGTATGATCTTGGCTTCCTTGTACTTTTTGTATGCAGCTTCATAAGAAGCTGTCAATAAATACTTTTCTGTAGTGCTCTCAGAGGAGGAAGCCCCCTAGGTTTGAAAACTACATTTTCCACTGGCCATTGCAAGGATTGGAGTCTAAGAAGGATGTATCTTAAGAGAGGTGTGAAAATTTTTAAATAGGCTTGCTGTTTAAATATAAAATAAACATATCGTATCGTACAATCGTTGGATCATACAAGATAATCGCTTGTAATTATTTCAGCCATTCAATTTGTCAAAAGTTATGTCAGATCATACAATATGATCAAACAACATATGGGATGATTACAGACATGGATCTTGTCTCGAGGAGTCAAGCTGTACGATTGTTGATAAAAATGTTCGTACAATATGAGCGGATGTTCGTACAATATGATCAAAAATAAATTTCATACCAAATTGAATTCAATTCATCCCAAATGAAGTTGACACGTGGATCATACCGTACGAGGAGGTATTTATATAATATGATGGTCAATGATACACACAATCTGAATAATTCATCAAGCTAAGGGATGTGATTAGCAGTGTTGTGCAGATCGTACAGTTTAAAAGGAGTTCGTACTGTATTATAGTCAATGATACACACAATTTGGATCATTCATCAAGCTAAGGGTTGTGATCAGTAGTGCTGTGTAGATTGTATAGTACAAAAAGGTGTTTGTACAATCTAATGATCAATGATATATATAGTATGGTTTGTTCATCAAGCCAAGGGTTGTGATTAATAGTGTTGTGCAGATTATACAGTATGAATGTGGACTATATAATATGATTGCAGATGAAAATTTTTTGTTTTGCACAAAAGATAATGAGATTCAGTAAGGTGGTTTGTGTGATGATCAGGACATAATAATAAAAAAAAAGATAAAAATAAAATAAAAAGAAATAAGAGCAATAAAATAATAAAAATCATGACCAATAATAAGACAAAACACATACATTGAGAAGCTCATAAATGGCTAATTTCAAGTTATATGAAATCAATATCAAGCCCAAAACCCACATGCTCTCACTAGGTCTTTTGTGAGAGCCCTCAACTCCAAAGATCATGGAAGAATAGATTTGGGACCCCAAGTGAGTTTGGGTCCCTTCTTAAATTTGGATAAATCATTAGAATGTATGTCATGTTGTGTTTGATGCAGCTTTGATCTCCACAACCAATGTGTTCTATGATGAATAGTGCAAGTATGGCTAATGTGTCCTAAAATGTCACGTGAATAACATCTAACATTAGGAAAGGGGTTAACTAAAATATGATAGTTAGGATTTTATTCCTACATTTATTAGATGCATGACATGATGAGTGATTACAAACAGGTTTATTTTGAAAAGCCTTTACTTTTTCTAACAGCATTTCATTAGCACTTTCAAGAGAAAAAATTTCAATTTTTAACGAGTGCTAACTGAGATCTAAAATGTTAACACATGATTCTAACTCTTTAAACGACTTTTCTAATTCAAGATGTAATGCTTTCAAAGATTCATGTGTTTTAGGTAAAGAAGAATATTTCTTATTCAATTCATCAAACTCATCTAGCAAAGCCATATGATCCTTATCAACATCAAAATCATCTTTTCTAAGCATTTCATTTTCTTTTTGCAGAACTGAGCATTTAGTTTTCAATCTAGCATGCTTCTTTTTTGGCATCTTATAAGAATAATGAATGTCTTCTAAAAAAGCAAGTAATTCAACATATGAAAGTTGACATACCTCATTTTGATCTGACTGATTAAGAAAATTGGTTGCCATTAAGCACAGATTTTTCACTTCCTCTTGTACTTCTATTCCATATGAATCTAAAACAAGGTTTGCTAAAAAATCTTTCTTAGATTTTTTCTAGTCCTTATGGAACATGGCTTTTTCTTTAGCATTCTCCTTGCTTTGATAGCCCTTAAGAGTTGGACAATCAGTTTTAATGTGCCTTGGTTTCCTGTATTCAGAACAGACAATATCATCAGAAGCTTTAGAATTTCTATAATTTTTACCTTTGCTTCACTACTGATAATGCTTTTTCTTATTTATTAGAAATCTTCTAAACTGTCGAGTTATTAGTGCAAATTCTTCATCTCCTCCATCATAGGAACTATCTGAATCATTAGCCTTAAAGGCTATAGTTTTCTCCTTCTTTCTTTGTCCTACATCAAGTTGTCTTTGATACACTCCTTGCTAGTAGGTAATGTGTGATCAAAGTAAATTATCAATAGATTAAATATTCAAATCCTTTGATTCAGTAATATCAGTGATTTTTGCATCGTTAGATGAAGGTAAACAACACAAAAACTTATTTACTTTTTCAAAATTCAATAATTCTTTACCGAAAGCATTCAGGGATGTGATGATCTATGTAAACCCAGTATACAATTTAGATATGGATTCACTAGGTTTCATATAAAAGAGTTCATATTCATGCAGCAGAAAGTTTAACCTAGATTGTTTCACCTTGCTTGCTCCTTCATAAGTAATATATATTCTATCCCAAATTTCTTTGTAAGTAGTATAGGTAGATACATGTATGTAATCTTCAGATTTTAAAGCACAAAAGAAATAGTTTAGGCATCTAGCATTCAGTTGGGCTAATTTTTTATCATCAGTAGTCCTTTAGAAAAGGGGATTTCATTTTTAACATCATTTATTAATCATGAAGGTCCATAATAACCATCTTGAACAAGTATCCACATGTGATAATCAATTAATTGTTAAAAGGTGGACATGGGAGCTTTCCAAAAAGTAATTGATTTATTTTCAAATAAGGTGGTCGAGTAATTGAATAGCCTTTCATCGTGTTGTGAGTATAAAAGTTATCCATTGATCTTAATTCAAAATTTTTCTAAAACTTGATGTTATGAATCTCGCTCTGATAGCACTTGAAAGTTCATCAGGGATGTTAAACCCTAAAGAACTAGTCCCGAGGCTAACCAAGAGGGGGTGGATTGGTAGTTTAAAAAAAATTCTTAACTAAACAAGAAATTTTAAACATCTTGTTGCAAAAATAGAACTAATTTTACAATAATAAAAATAGATATTTTGACCATATATCAAATCACAAAAAGTGAAGAAATTAAAATGCGATTAAAGTAATAAGAAAGAATACACCAAAATTTATAGTGGCTCAATCAACCTGACCTATGCCATTCCTTGGAGACTCTCACTCCAAGTTTTGGATTAAATAGAAGTGACTCTCTTTTTCTTCCACAGAAAGGAGGAGAAGCATATATAAATGTTGTTTCACCTCCCCGGTGCGGTAGAGAACTATGCCTCTTTTACAGATAAAGAATCTTAACTCTATTTTAACCCTTCTGATGATGGTCAGAGAATCACAAATCTATTTTTACCCTCTAGGTGATGGCCAGAGAACCATGATCTTTTCTAAAGAACTTCTTCTCTGAAACCTTAGAGATTTCAAGCAGTTGCTTATAGATACTAGGCAAGATTCTTACTTGGAGCAACCTTGTGAATCCGCTCACAACTTCTGCCTCACAAAATCTCCCTCTCTTATCTCACCAACCTCGCCTTCTTCTCTCCCTCAAAATCCCTCTCAAGAAGAATAAGCAGCTAAAGATGTCTAACAAGAGTGTTAGAGATCCTCAAATAGAGGGCTTAAAAAAAACTCTAATTTCCAATCCATCCTTCTTTTATTCGTACAGTACGATCCACATATCATACGGTATAATCAGTTCAATTCAAAACCATCCAATTAGATCGTTTAGATGAACTGTCCAAATTTTATAATATATCGTACAGTACGATTTGAAATTGTACTATATGAAATGCATAAAATCCTTCTATTCATTTGGGACGATCTTTGGGACAACCAACTTCATATATGGGTGATCGTCCAGCGTTGGGGAGATCGTACGGTATGATTAGTATAAAAATAATGGATTTTATTTTATACGCTCTGATGGATGGCCAATTTCATATATGGGTAATCGTACAATACGATCAATTATTATATGGGTAATCATACAATACGATTAATCATAATAATTGTCCATGATTTAATTGTCTGATATTATAAGATTAATTAAGAAATATATTAATTAGGGCATACAATACAATCCATATTATACAGCACGATCAATATAAAATTAGTATCATTCTTCACGTTGGCGGCTAGGGATTGGCAGAGCATAATAGATCACATTGTATGATATTAAAGTGTATAATACGGTACATGTATCGTACAATACAAAGAAAATAGTACAATACGAATTACTAAAAAAAATAGGCTCTCTCAAAAAGACATTTTTATCTCCCCCTGTGTGTGTGCAACATTGCTTAGCAAAGATATCCACCCAAATACATTATAAGACTCAAGAAAGGAAAAAATATATAATAAATTAAAAATAACAGACCCAATTTTGAGCTAATCAAAATTTCAAGTGAACGGTGGATAGAATTCCTAAAACATCAGTACATACCGAACAAAACACAATATCACAGAAAAAATATAAAGCAATATATGACACAATAATATTTGTAATCATCAAAACTCAAATACAATGTTTAGATCAGACTACAATAGTACAATTAGAAAAGAGATTTGGGGAAAAATGTGCCTCACATATGAAGAAATTAACAAAGTTAAACAATCCCGTATATGAATATGAACTCATTCATATGAAACCTAGTGAATCTATTTATGACATGTATACTAGGTTCATAAAAATAGTGACATCTTTGCATGCTCTAGGAAGAGAATTATCAAACTAAAAGAAGATTAATAAAATTCTTCATTTTTTGGGCCAATAGAATTGATGTAAAATTCACCACTATTTTTTAATCTAAAGATTTAAATGTATACTCTATTGATAATCTACTTGGCTCTCTCATTGCTTATGAGCTAAATGTGAGCCAAGGACTTTTGGATGTAGGTGAAAGGAGGAAGGAGAAGACTGCGGCACTGAAGGCTGATGATTCTGATAGCATCATCTCTATAGCTGAAGAATATAATGATTCAACATTGATGACCTAAAAATACAAGATCTTTCTAAAATGAAAGTAAAGACATCATCAATAGTGAAATAAAGTCAAACCAAGTAAAAGTACTGAAGTTTTCGTTAACACTATCTTTTTTTAATGCTGGAAACCAGGACACATGAGATCTGACTGCTCTAACATAAATACTCAACCTACAACAAAAAGGTTAAAGAAAAATCAAGTTTTAAAAAGGATAAGCAGAGGATGTAAAAACCCTTTTGGGTAGACTCCGCTTTAAATTCAACTGAACACAAAGCAAAGAAGGTAAAAAATTTATGCCTTATGCCAAATTATAATCTTAATCATTCTGATCAAGATGAGGTATGTCAACTATCTTATGATGAGTTGTTTACTATTTCTAAAAAAATTATGACTCATATAGGAAGTTAAAGAAACCGCATGCTAATTTGAATCTGATATGAAATGTGAGCATGATTTATTAGTTTTGAGTGTATGCTAATATTAAATAAGAGCATATTTTATTAAACAAAGAACATGCATTTTTGTTAGATGAGTTTTATGATTTGAATAAGAAGTATATTGAACTAAGAAAATTGTATGAATCCTTAAAATCCAAAAATATTGAGCTAGAAAATTATTTAAGAAATTTAAAACACTTGCAACTAAACTAGATCATAGTGAGCATGCATTGAAAGTTAATGTTAAAATATTTAAGAGTGATAATACATTTTTGAGAGAGAAAGATCATGCATTTCAAAATAATAAATCACTGCCTACACTAACACATTGTTATAAGCCAAAAATACAGCATGCATCTATTATCCCTAGATGGAGGCACTACCTCATACATAGTTAGTGAATCCATTTCTAGGTATTTGGTGTTATTTTTATGGTATGGTTGGATGCATATCCCACCCTTACAATATACACCATATAATACATCTAGTATAGAAGCTAAAATTATTAGCTTCATAATATAGTATGCATTTATCCCATCCATTAATGCATAAGGTGGAATCCAAACTTACTAGGGTTCCTAAATCTAATCTTTGATTGACATTATAGGGATGCTCTCACAAAATACCTATTGAGAGTGTATGATACCTACACAGTGAATGTTCTTGACACATGATTGGAGATGTTAAGTCATTCATCACGTTGGAGGCAAGGTTATAATTTGAGATAAAAACACCAGAAAAATGGTGGATTCATATATGATTGGTAACTCTAAAAAATTTTATTATTGAAAATATTTTACTAGTAGATGGATTGAAACATAACTTGCTTAGTATTAGTCAACTATGTGACAAAGGATTAGAGATAAAATTTTTATCTACTAAATATTTTATTAGTTTAAATGAAATAAATTAATTTACAAGGAAAAAAAAATAAATAATATTTATATGCTTGATTTGAATTATATTGATTATTCAAATTCTTTATGTTTGAAAATTATTGTTGATGAATCTTGACTATGTCATAGGTAACTATGTGATTCAAGCATTAAGACACTTAGGAAAATACCTCAAAAAAATCTAGTTAGAGGCATACCCAAGTTAAAATTCTCTAAGGATCACCTATGTGATGCCTGCAAATTAAAAAAAAATAATTTAAATCATCATTTTATTCCATTAAGGACATCACCAGCTCTTGGCCACTAAAGATCTTGCATATGAACTTGTTTGGGCCTATTAATATAGCCATCTTAGGTGAAAAAATCTTTGGATATATAATAGGTTATCATTGCTCTAGATTCACCTAAGTTAGATTCTTATCTCATAAAAGTAAATCATTTAAGGAATTTAGAATATTCTCCACTTAGATTTAAAGAAAATTAGGATGTCAAATATATGCTATATATAATGATCATGGTGAAGAATTTGAAATGATAAGATTGAATCTTTTTATAAGTAGCTCGGAATTGAACATAACTTTTTTACCCCTAGGACCCCTTAGCATAATGACATAGCTGAAAGAAAGAAAACTACCTTAGTGGAAGCTTCTTGAGAAATGTTAACTGAATACTCTCTCCCTAGATATTTTTGAGCAAAAGTTGTGAATATTGCATATTGTATTTGAAATAGGGTAACTGTTAGATCAAAATTCAATAAGAGACCCTATGAGCTACTTAAGGGTAGGAAATCCAACCTATCATACCTTCATATCTTTGGATGTAAGTGTATTCTTATAAATAAAAAATCTCCTATAGTAAAATTTGATCCCAAATCTCATGAAGGAGTCTTCTTAAGTTATTCCTCTGTAGGTAAAGCTTGTAGGATCTTTAATAAAAGGATTTTAATTATAGAGAAATCAACCCATATGGTATTTGATGAATCTAATAAATTTGATGAGCATAGGTTAGAAGAAGAAGAGGAGGTAGAAGTTATCCAAGGAGTATAATTTGTTGACTTAGGAGATATAGAAGAACCTTAGGAGCCATTTCCTAGAGAATGGAGATACTCATCTAATTATCCTAGGGAGCTCATCTTAGGAGATCAATCTGTAAGAGTTAGAATTAGACGTGGACATAGAAACTAGGTTAGTCATTTTGCATTCATCTCTATGGTAGAACCCACATGTGAAGATCAAGCCCTATTTGATGAATTTTATATACTAGTTATGTAAGAAAAGTTAAACAAATTTGGTAGAAATGATTTATTGAAGTTGATTAGCATAACTAAGGACCAAAGTGTAGTAGATATCTAGTATGTATTAAAAATTTAGATGAATAATTCTGGAATACTTAATAGAAATTAAGCTAGACTAGTAGCTATGAGGTACAATCAAATTGAAGGCATTAATTTTGCATAGATCTTTGCCCCTATAAATGGATTAAAAGCCATCAGAGTGTTGGTAGCCTTTGTATATTTTAGAGGCTTTAAGCTATATCAAATAGATCTAAAGTGTACTTTCCTAAATGAGATTATCAAGAAAGATGTTTATGTAGAACAACCAACTGGATATGAAAATTCAACCCTTCCCAATCATTTATATAAATTGAAAAAGGTTGTGTATGGGTTGAAGTAAGCACCTAGAGCATGGCATAAGAGACTTAGCACATTTCTCATCGATAGATCTTTGTTAAGGGTAGTATATATACCACCCTATTTCTAAATAAAGTAAGAGATGATCTACTTATTTTTCAAATATATGTGGACGATATATTATTTGGATAAAGCAATAAAAATCTTTGTAATGGTTTTTTAGAAATCATGAGTAGAGAGTTTAAAATGAGTATGATGGGAAAGCTAATATTTTTCCCTAGTTTTAGTGTGAAGTAAAGGGGTGATGGTACATTTCATAGTCAAAGTAACTATATCAATGATATTCTTAAGAAGTATGAGATAGAAAATGCTAAAGAAATTAATATACCCATGAGCTCTACCATTCAATTAAATAAGGAGCCTAATAGAAAATTAGTCAATATGTAAAAGTATAAAGGGACAATATTCTGTATTTGACTACTAGCATACCTAATATTATATTTAGTGTTTATCTTTATACTAGATTCCAAGTTGATCCGAAAGAATCCCATTGGATAGCATTTAAGAGAATCCTCATATAACTTCTAGGCATAAAAAAATTTAGGTATAAAAATTTGAAATTATATCTTTTATAAATTTATATAAAAAAGAGTACATCAAGCATTACAAAGCATCGAAGTTTATTCCCTAGAGCTATCTCTTAAAAGGAAGCTAATATCCACAGATCATGCATCCAAACATCACATAACTTCAAAAGCTTTTCTCCATTCTTTCCAGGTTTGGATATCCTTCTCCCTCTGAGACCTGCACAGAGCAACAATGGTGTTGGTATAAAAAAGGGGAAAGGATTATGCAGACATATCTAAAGCTACAAAGGAAATCACACTTGAATTGAAGCCTTATGAAATATTTAACTTGTTGTTATCCTGCTCCTTTTAAGACATGCATAAAGCAATAGGAGTATTGATCAAATAAAAGGTAGAAAGAAAAGGAATGTACAAGCATATATAAATCTATAAAGGGATATACTTATTGAGGTTATTTTCAATAGATAGGTGGCTGGCATCCTGCTCCTCTAGAAACCTACATAAAGTAATGAGGAATCAATATATAAAAGGAGGCAATACAAATATAAGGTAAAAGCTAAAAAAGAAGAGGGCATACCTGAGTCAAAGATAATTATAAAAAATCTAAAGTAGCAAAGGCGTACTAACTGGTGAACCTATATAGCTTGAGCAAACTCTGAATGACATCTATCATTATATAGTAGTAAGGTTACATTCATATATGGTTCCAATATACAAAGATTTTGAGCAAAAAAAAAAAAAAACTATTGGAGATCCATGAAATGAAACTCATTGTGTGAAATCCAATTAGACATTTGGAGATCCATATAGTGAAGGTCTCAAGCTAACATTCAATACAAATATTTGGATATTCGTATTGTCAATTAAGTTTACAACATATGTGGTTTGCTCTAGACGCATTTCATATATATATATATATATATATATATATATATATATATATATATATATATATATATATATATATATATATATATATATATATATATATATATATATATATATATATATATATATATATATGCATCTAAAAAAATGACAATTCAATATATCGCTTATCATGAGTATAGGGACACCTTGTTCATTAAAAAAAAACATAAAACTTTATCCGATAATAAAAGATATGACATTGATGTGCTCAAGACATCAAATTATCTAAGGAAGGGTCATTTATGCTTAAATCAATTAAATATGAAGATGAGCATGATTGATGGAAAGTGAGACCCTTCACTAACTATCCAAATGACATTCGATTGCCAAAAGGAATGGGCCAATGTAATCGGAGAATCAGATTTACCTACGGGGGACACATTGTAATTAAAGTGGGTGAAGGTAAACAAAATTAATAAAACTACAGATAAAATATTATGATACTTTTCCTAAACATTGTCAGTTTTCAAAATAGACTTCATCGTTGTGTCTAGAATGTCGAAATCATTTAAAAAAAGGCTATAATATTACCCACGACATTGAAGGTGATCAAAATCGATATACTACAAATGAAATGTTGTGTGATGTTACCTGAACACTACCTATTTGCAAAATGGACTAAGTCATTGAGTCCAAAACATCAAAATTATATAGAGAATGTTATAATAATTCTCATGCAATATAAAGTGATCAAAATAAATAGACATCAGATAAAATGTTGCACAACGTTACCCGAACATCATATGTTTGCAAAATGGACTTTATTGTTGTGTTTGGAATGTCAAAAATACCTAAAAATGGCTCTAATATTTCTTAGATCCCTGAGCAAACAAAAATGCAAAATCAATATGAGTTTTGAGTAAGGCACACAATTTAAGGAACACAAAAAAGAGAAATTATGAGATGGGTCAATATATTACTCTTATATTATCTCAATATTATAATTAATAATAATACATGTTAAATCAAATATACTAATATATAATAAAAAATTCCTATTCCAAACGGTTTCCCTATTCCCTTATCCTACTCCAAATGATGTCAAACTATCTATTAAGGCATGGTAATAATCTAGCACATATCATTTTCCTCACATACCTGAACTCCCTCTCACTAGGTTACCTCCTCTGCTCGATGACCCCATCAGCTGAATAGCTCCTCTGCCCAATCCCACTCCACTCACCTGCCTTCCTATTCAAACTCCTCTCCTCCTCTCCATAATAGTAGCATCTCCACACTCCATGACTTAACGAGCAGCAGATAAGTGTAAATAACATATTATTTTGTGTTTTATTTTTAGTAAAACATGATATTTTAGTTGTTTTTGTTCAGGATAAGCTTTAAAATGATTAAAAAAAAGGTCAAAGTATTGAACAGTGTCACAACGACCATAAAATAACGTTGAAGTGCTTCCCTTAATACTATCGAGGTGCTCCCATTCTGACATAGTTGCACCTAGTTCTTTGTTTGGAAGTAATGCAGTGGCAACATGAGCAGTATCAAAGAATTATTAGCAATGTGATGTCAGAAAGTTAGCTTGGTAGCCCCATATTCTTTATTTTCAAATGCTGCATCACCATAATTTCTTACACATGGGTGCCATTTTTGCAATTGAGCACTACAATGCTCAAATATCTACATTGTTTTGGCATTACAGTTGTAACTTCTAAAGGACACATTCTATCAATGAAGAGACATAATTGTTCACAAAGTACTAAATCCATATCAGCAAGCACCGTAGTTGTGCAAAAGCTTCTACGCCGAGGCACTAGTTCACTTCAGGAACATCTCGGCGTCATTATTTCATGTGTTACAGCATTATTTGCCATTTTTTATATTTTTCTATAAGTAGTTGTGATGTTAAATTTGTAAGGGTGTTCAGTCACTTGTGTAAACTTTAAGAAAGGGTGGGGAAGTACAAGATACAATCATTTATAGTGCTTAGTCTATGTTCCTGAAGCAACTCTGTAAGTAAAATGGAGGAGTATAGAGGAGATACTTTGATCCTTCCTGTTTTATTACTCTCTTATTTTTTTAATCTTTCATGATTTTAATTAAAATGAGTTTGCTTGTTATTCATTCCATGTATGGCTAATTCTCTTATTTTGGATTATTAAACTAAGATATATATATTCAGTGCTAACAAAGGCTCTTATTCTATAAACTGCTAAATAATGTTTTCAATATTATCCCACTCTTTATTTGCATATAGTGGTCATATGTGTAGTTAAAATTTAGTGTGATATATAACCTTGATGAAGGAATGTAAGAACAATAAGGAGTATTAAGATAGGATGTTTGCATACTTTTTTTTTTTTTTTTTTTTGAAGAAATGCGATTTGCATTAAAAGAAAGAAAGAAAGCTCTAATACAAACCAGAAGCAAAATAAAAAGTAAGGGTTCCTTAATCCAAAAGGGAAAAGAACTGTATTGAAAGAATATTTGTTAAAATAAACTTATCATAATTGAAATGAGACCCACTATTTCCTATTTTAAAACCCTTGGGGTGGAGAGGATACCAAATATTAA
Organism: Dendrobium officinale; assembly: GCA_019514585.1. Lineage (NCBI taxonomy): Eukaryota > Viridiplantae > Streptophyta > Magnoliopsida > Asparagales > Orchidaceae > Dendrobium > Dendrobium officinale. The sequence goes on from CM033698.1 coordinate 22,952,954, forward strand.
ACAACCTGAAAGGTTGGTTAGCACCCCAGAGTTGCCAACCGATAAAAAAATAAGACCTAGTATCGATCCCATAAGTAATTAGAATAAATTTAGAAAAAAAAATATAAGGCTAAAAGAAAATAAAAGAAATTAAACAAAAAAACTAGAATGTAAATACAAGTATTATCCATCATCCGATAATCACCAAAGAATACTTCAAATATGTTTCTCATAATTAAACTAATGCCATCCAATAAAACTATAGGACAATATATCTCAACCAATAAAAAAGATATATGCCACTTCCAAATTCCAAGGACGTAGCTCATAGCTAGTAATCTATGATAGTTTTTGATCGGAAGCTCCATCATCAAGTATCTTAAAAGTATTTCCATTATGCTGCTTTTAATGGAAAATAAGAAAGCATCTAAATGAGCTAAAGGGGAAAAGCCCCCCATAAAATTCTTTAATCTGAGATCTGCCATCCTTCTTCTAGGTAAATCTTTCAACGGTCCCAATGATTGAAGTTCCTTAAATAGTTTATGTTTAGAACCGGAAGAATAACCTTCCATATTAGTTGCCATTTTTCCCTTCACTATCACAGCCTTTTTAACATTTAAATTAACCTCAAATGAAGGAGTAACAAATTCTAGTACAATAGCAGGAATAGCTCCACTTAGTCCTCCCATCAGTATTCACGATAGTAACTGAAGGAGAAATAACTTTTGGTTCAGCAACAATTTCTGAATCAGCAAAAGAAACCGCATCCTCTTTTCCTTCCAAAATTTGCAACTTTTTGAATTCAACTTTTGAAATTTGAATAGATTCAGTAATTTAGATAGCTTGAACAGCAATCAAACCATCTGAAATACCGCAGCAATTATCTACTGAAGACAAATCATTCGGAACTTTATCCAAAATTTGAACATTCTAAAAATCAGCATCCTCATTTAAGCTTTTATTAAAATCTTCTTTATCAACAACTTCTATCATTTTCTTCAAGAGATAACACACTATACTTTTTTGAATTATAGAGATCTGATATGATTTTATCAGATAACGCATCAACAAAATTTTCCTTATCTACTACAGGATTCATACCCGAATCCACCTTATCAGGATTTTCCCTAGTGTGAAAATCAGATTTCTTCTTATCAAATTAAACTTTTTGCCTTTTTGTTCTTGAACTTCACATGCAGCCATGTCCCATAAGAAATTTCATCAGCCTGAATTGAACTCTTAGGAACTACTTTATCAACCAGAGTCAGAGTATGTGAGACATTCAGACATAAAAAATCTTTATGTCCAATTCTCCCACATTTAAAACAAAGAGTTGAAACATTTTCATATTCAAATTTTTGAAAAAATCTTCCATTTAAACCTTCAACCCAAATACCACAAGGGAGCTTAGTGTTCAATTTAATCAAAATACAAGCTCTAGTTAATTCCCTTCTACCCCATCTAAACATGTTTCCATCTAATAATAAAGTGGTTCCAATTTTAGAAACTATTTTAGTAATATTAGTTTCATCCCAACAATGAAGAGGAAAATGAGGTAGTCGAACCCAAATGGGAGAAGAAATCCCTTCCATAGAGATAGGAGAGAAATTAGGAGACCATGTGTCTATACCAATGATGAAGCCGCCAACGCACGAAGGACCTCCATTAAGAACTTCCTTCATTGCTTCAGATGACTGAAACGAACACAAAAGCTAATCTAATCCAAGCGAGGTTATATGAAACCTACCAAATTTATTCCATTGTCTTCTTTTTTTTTTTTAACCAGCATATATTAATTCAAAAAGAAATTACAAGAGAAAAAAAACAAAAGCCAAAAAGCAAAGGAAAATACATAATCAATTGAAAAAGAGGGCTCAGTACTTGGCCGGGGCTCCCAGCTTCCCCGAAGCCCCGCACAGACCATCCATTTTGGTGAAGAAAGAGCTCCAATCGATCCAACAAAATCTCACCAAAGGTTGCCACCAGCAAAGACGACAAGGAAACAAGCCCAGCCACATCATAGCCATATAAACCCACTGCGGCCAAAATATCAGAAAAAAAAATAGCAAAAGAGCATAAATTAAAGGAGAAAAAAGGGGGCTATCTTCCTCTTCGGCCCCTCCCACGAAACCTTCCCCAGGTAGCAACAGAGCCCACTGTTTAACACGAACCAACGCAAAGTCTTGTCCAGGATCAGATCCCCCACCAAACTCCAAAGAATCGTCAGAATCAGATTCAAATTCATATGAGCAATGCAACCAATCAATATGAGTCCACACATCCAACCCGAAATTATCACCCACATGATAAGACAACGCATGGGGCTCAATCAAGCTCACAAGCACATCAACATAAGCATTAGATTCAACCAACACTTGTTTCCCAACATTATGACCACCACCATCCACATCCCCTCTAACAATCGGTTGAGACACTTCCACAGCAGCAGAAACAATATTAGAAATAGGAGAAACATCAGAACAACCTCCCCCCCCCCCCCCCCCGACTATTTCCAGAATTAATAACACCACCCGATTTCTATAAAACTAGAACCCCAGCCTCAACAGCGATAGGGATAACAGAACAAGAAGGATCGGACACAGTATAAGTTATAGCATTATTCAGAACAGGATTAGCCACACACACCGGTTGGACAGCACAGCCCAGCAAACACCTAGCCACAGTGTCAACTGTATCACAAAAAGGAATATCACCACCAACAGCCAAGTTAACCTCAGTCCCAGTATCCAAATGAGGCACACAGGTAAAACACACGAATCATTTTCTTCAAAATTATCATCTAAAGGAGTGAGTCCCACACACTCACCAACAACAGGAGGAAGAACCACCTCAGGAATAATCAAATTTGCACTATAAGAGATGGCCAAACTCGGATTATCAGCAAAGGGACGACAGTTACCAAAAACATGTCCAAGTTTCTTACAATAAGAGCAAAAAGAGGGAAATTCTTAAAAAATCACTTGTTGGACATACCCAGAAACCTTGGGACCTAACCAAACCTTGTCGGGATAGGATTTGGTAACATCCAATTCAACTAAAAAACGAGCAATGGATGGCCTGGAACCTATAGAAGTGGCAGTATCAACTTTAAGTGGTTTGCCAAAAATCAAACCGAGACCATGAAGGATTCTGGGAGAAAAAAGATGGGGGCGAAGCTGGGGGAAAGAAACCCAAATTGGTACAATCGGAGATTCAACACCAATATCCACCATTGGCGACCATTTTGAAAGTTTCATGTAACAGTTATAAACAAGGTAAGAACCATGGCAGAACACACGATAGTAATCAAGATCATTCTTAAGTTTGATAAGAACATGCGTCGGATCCAACAAGGTTACAGAAAATTCTCTATTTAATTTCAGATTGAAGAAAAACGCCTGATTGAATCCAGAGAAGGGCGTTTAGACGGGAAGAAACCAACCAAAGAGAATTGAAACGGAGCCGCTAAAGCCATAATTTCAGTTTTCGAAATCCATAAAGAGGGTAAACCACAAAACGAAGATACCCTAAGGTCGAGAAAAAAAGAAGTAACAGATGAACCAGACAGAACTTCTAAAAATCAACGAGAAGATGAAACCCCCTCAAAAAAACACAAACCAAAACCAAAAATAAGGAATTCCATTGTCTTCTTATTTCAAGACTACATATTGAAAAAGACAAATTCTTGCAAAGAATTTTAACCACCAAGGAATTTCTCAAAACTTGAACATTGGCTTTTTCTTTCTCCATATCAAGCTTGATAACATTCTCATCCTCATTTCCATCAAAATCTCCATTCAAATTTATTTTAATATGTGTTTTTTTAATCCACACATTAGAATTATCTAATCGAGAAATTGAAACTGGAATTTTAACATTAACATCACCAAGAATGTTATTATCAGACACATTACCTTTATCCAACATATTATCCTCTTTTGATTCGGAACCCAAAGATGAAGCTTCCAAATCATTTGATTTAGTAAAAAAAGCCGAATTAGGTGAAATCGACTTACTGTTCAAACAAGAAATAACTTCTTTTCCTTTCTCTATCTCTGGCAAAACCTTCTGCTTAGAGACTGAACAACCCTCTCTAATTACTAGAGGAGTATTCATGAAATAGGAATTTCAAGAGAAGTTGCGGTTGAAAGAAAATCTTCCTTTTGACTCCAATGGAGTTGGATGCATGGCAGATACTAAGGATGAGCTGTTCCGATCATCAGTAGATGACCGACCACCCTCTTCCATCATCAACATTGACAGCAGGAGTTTGTAAAATCTTTCAGATTTTCTTGGATGTTCTTTCTCTTCCCAAAATCAAAATGATGAATCTGATAATCAGTTCAGTTCATTTATATACGTTCTCTCTCTCCCTAAATCAAAATGATAATGTTTGCATACCTAGACATATTATAATAACCTGTATTTTTTACTTAGGTAAATAATTTTTTTTCTATAGTCAATATAACTCCAAATCATAAATCATGTGCTCCATAGTGTCATTATTATACTATTTTACTTACATGATTTTTTTTGTAATTTTTGGGCATCGGTGAAAATTCTTAAGAAATAGCAAGTATCAGTACAAGTGGGGATTTTTGGACTGTTAGGTGTCCAATTTGCAAACCTATTACATCGATATTTTTTAGATAAAATGATTTGTTTTATGTATATTTTTTATAATTTTTAAAGTCCAAATAGATTTATGTAGTTTTTCTATTGATAATTGATTAAGTTATATAATTAAAAAATATTATATTATTTATTCCTAAATATCTAATACCACTAAACTCATTTCCTTAAAAATCCTTTAGCTTTTTTGTTTTTCTTTCCATTTCTCATGCTAGAGACAAGGTTTGGTATTTTAAGAGAGAAAAGAAATCTTGGATTTAGAGGCCTTGGAGTGATTTTTCTTAGTCGGCTTTTTTGTTTTATTTCAAAGACTTTGTGCTTTTGACATTTTTCTGATCAAATTTGTATTTCTAATATCAATAAATATGAATAACTTTGGATTGGCAAAACTTTCACCACTCAAGTTTTTGTATATTATAAAGATCAAAATTATAAATATTTTAAGTATTTATTTAATATTTTTCATGAGATGATTTTAAAAATACAATAACTTTTGTCTTCTCAAAAATTTATTTTTATGTCTAAAAATAGTGATTTAGTTTAACTAAATCTTCTGAATGTTATTTTATGCAATATTGGATAATTTGGTCAAATTATAAAAATGTGAATTTTTGCTTAGTATGGTTTTTTTGTCTACCGTTAATACATTTTGGGATTTTCTGAATTATGCTTTATTTACAGCAATATATTATAAATGAATGTGTATATGTGCTTAAGTAATAGATAGTCACTATTACTATTATAATATTGTGATAATAATATGTGTTTCATATAAAAGATAAGTAAAGACTAGTTGACTCGTTGGTTGGAGACTGATTGACCTATACATGATAGTGGGCCAATGGGATTTCCTTTAAATAAAGTAGTTTGGTGTTATCCTCTACTAATTCCATTGATATACTAGTTGGGAGTTATATGGAGATTATTACTATGCTGACGAGCAAAGAGTAATAACTCTATTTACCGAGTCAATGGTCTACTACCACTAATACTAACACTAAAAAAAATGTGATAGCAAAGACTTCTTACTTGTATAGTATGACTACTTTTTTTTTTTTTTTTGAAGAAAATGCCAAATGCATTAAAACTCAAAAAACCACAAACCACCAACAATCAAGTTTTTCCTAAAGCATCACATTCCTCCTTCAAACAATACAAGAAGGAAGAAGGAATGGAAACATCAAGGATATTCTCCCAAAAAAAGGAGTTATCAAGAGCCAAATTAACACAAATGTATTTAGTATGACTACTTAAGTACATGTTTTGAGGCATTATTTTTACTATTGTAGAAATTTATTAGTATTGCATAAATTTACAGTTATTATATTATTCTACTGCTTCTGCCATTATATTATTATTATTACCAATTTTGGGACTAATACTGTTTAATAATAATGATTCAATGTGCTTATATTAAGCATGAGATATATGAGGCCTAGAGAGTATGTGAACATTCTTATATGATTTTAAAGTATTGATTTGATTTTGACAGTATTTACCAATGTTTTGATTTGATGTTTTATCCGATTATGGAGACATGATTGATTTATATATTTAAAACTTATACTGGATTACAACTTTACTAGATATTGTATGATAGTATTTTACTGTTTATAGATTTTACTACTAATGTATATGAATTTTACTATTTCTTCATTAATTCAATAATCATATGATTGTAACTGTTATAATATGATTATTGAGATACATATTGCACCTTTGTCGTGCTTTAAACTCGGTTATAGGTTTTGGTGACATGCTAGGCTTTTTAAACTCATTATATGTTATTAAATGATTTCAGATTAGGGTAGGGGGCAAGAGTGTGAGGCTAGTTAGGATTCTTCAGGTTCTATTTCATTTTATTTTTCTTTTTTATTCAAGGCATAATAGTTATGTGATGATTGCATGTATATAATTTTTGGAAATGAATATAGATGTGTATGTTGATATTTTAAATTATAGAATCCATTTTGTTGTTTATTACTGATGGATGATATTAGATAGCTATGGTTGTTATTTATTAAAAGATAAATAAATAATTATTTTAAACTATATTATGGGATATCATAATTGGTATACGAGCATAGCTATTGGAAGAATTGATTATTACTAGAGTTAGAAGAATTGATTATTACTAGATTTAGAAGAATTGATTGATAGATTAAGATTCATTAGTTTGTATAAATAATTGAATGATATCTCATATCATGCATAATTGAATGACATGTGATAGAATGAATTGCATGATTGTATGATTTTTTATGAATTTGATTTGAGTTTTGATTATACAAATTTGTTTTATATTGATGTTATGCCCGAATCCTTAAGGGAAATGTCGAGGACGATATTTTCTTAAGATGGGTGGGTTGTAATAACTTACATTTTGATCGAGAAAAATAATTTTTTAATCAATATAACTCCAAATCATAAATCATCTTCTCCATAGTGTTGTTATTATAGTATTTTACTTACAGGATTTTTTTTCATAATTTTTGGCTCCCGTGAAAATCCTTAAGAAATTAGCATTTCTCAGTGCAAGTGGGGATTTTTGGACTGTCACATATACGATTTGCAAATCAATTTCATCAATATTTTTTTAAAAAAATGATTTATTTTATGAATATTTTTTAATAATTTTTAAGTCCTAAATATAATTATATAAATTTTTTATTAATAATTGATTAAATTATATGATTAAATAATATTATATTATTATTTATTCCTAAATATCTAATACCACTAAACTCATTTCCTTAAAAATCCTTTATGTTTTTCATTTTTCTTTCCATTTCTCACATAATAGACATGGTTTGATATTTTAAAAGAGAAAGAGAGGAGAGAGAAAAGAAAGTCTTAGATTTGGATGCTGTAGAGCAATTTTTGTCATTCGAGCCAGTTCGGATATTTGCTCGTCTCGTTGTAAGGAACTATTTCTAATTTCAAAGATTTTCCTTTTTTAGATTTTTTTGATCAAATTTATATTTTTTATTTTATGAAAAATATGAATAACTTTATATTGGCAAAACTTTCATATCGTAACTTTTTGTATAATATAGATAACAAGATTATAAACATTTTGAGTATTTATTTAAAATTTTCACATTGTGATTTTGAAAATACAATAATTTTTGTTTACTCAGATATTTATTTTGATGTCTAAAAATATTAATTTAGTTCAACTAAAGCTTCAGAATATTATTTACGTAATATTTGGAAATTTGGTCAAATTCAGAAAATGTGAATTTTTGCTCAGTATGATTTTGTTATCTACCATTAATATTGATTCAATGTACTTATGTTAAGTTTATGATATATTAAGCATATGATATAGGAGGCCTATATAGCATTTGTACATTCGTATTTGATTTTACTATATTGATTTAATTTTGATAGTCTTTAATGATGTTTTTATTTGATATTTTATCCTATTATGGAGACATAATTGATTTATCGATTTGACACTCATACTAGATTATTGTTTTACTAGATGATGTATTTTAGTATTTTATTGTTTACATATTCTATGACTATTGCATGTAAATTTTACTATATTTTGTATTGATTCAATGATCATATGCATATAACTACTATTATATGACTTTTAATATGCATATTGCTCTTTTATCATGCTTTGAACTTTGTTGTAGTTTTTGGTGACTTGCTGGGCTTTTTAAGCTCATTATATGTGGTTAAATGATTTCAGGTCAGCGTAGGGGAGCATGAGTGTGAGGTTGGTTGGGATTCTTTAGGTTCTGTTTCTTTTTGTCTTTTTTACAGTCAGGTCATAATAGTTATGTGATGATTATTTAGATCCTGAGTGTTATATATAATTTTTGGGAATGAATATAGATGTGTACATTGATATTTTAAATTATAAAATCTGTTTTATTGTTTATTACTGATAGATGATATTAGATTGCTCTGGTTATTATTTATTAAAAGATAAATAAATAATTCTTCCAAATTAGATTCTAGGGCATCATACATATGATATAAAATGTTCTAGGTTCTTAAGGAGATAATATAACTGTAAGAGGTCAACAGATATTTATTTTACCTCTACAAGCTCGACAAAGATCTAGGGATGCATATGTTTTGAATCACATTACTTTGAAGAAGCTCAATAGGAAAAATATGCAATTTACGTTCATTAATCCAAAACACTTTAATTTAATATTGTATCAAATATTTTTCTATTTTATTCAATGATATAATCTCCAAAAATATCATTTTTATTTTAGAAGGATAATTAATACAATTAGAGTATATAGTAGTAGTTTGTTGAAAGTAAGCATACATCCACGTGGGGTTGACACTATACTCTATAACTTTATTACTTTATTTGGTACGTATATTTGTGTATATTAAGTGGGATTTATTATTATTTATATCAAAGAAGCCCTAAGTTTTATTTAGGAGTGATAGAGCCCTAGTTTTATACAATTCAAAAATTAACTTCATAACTCCCATCAAGTTTTTTTAGTAATTGCTAGAGAAGTATTTTGCTTTTTTAAATATTTTACTATATTATTGAATTAATTACATAGTTAGACATTCTTGTGTCTCTTTTTTTTTTTTCATTTTAGTTGCTCATTGCATATTCATGGTTGCATACTTTATAGAAAATGAAAGGAACTTGTATTATGTGATACTAAAATAGAATGAACACTTTCAAAAAATTAAAAAAATAAATTGAAAAGATAGTAAAGATAGCTAAACCTGAATTAATACTAACCCTTTAGTAGATGAAATTCATAGAGTATTTATAGACCTATAATCCAAGATAATAATTTTGAGTAATAAACTGCCATAATTCAAATGGTTCAAAATTCTTAGTTTGGGATAACTCTTATTGAAAATCCTAATTTATATTAAGATAGTTTGTTAGAAATTTGTGTAATATATAAGTATAATGGTGTTAGTGATGATACTATTAGACTTAGATTGCTCTCATTTTCTCTAAGAAAGAAAGCAAAGATGTGGTTGAACTCTTTACCCCTAGGCTCTGGAACCACTTGGAATGAGTTGGCTCATAAGTTTCTTATTAAGTATTTATCACCTTCAAAGATGGCTAAACTTAGAAATGACATCACTTCTTTTACTCAGTTTAAAGAAGAATCATTTTATGAAATTTGGGATAGATTTAAGGAAATGCTTAGGAAATGCCCTCACCATGCTTTACCAAATTTGTTGCTTATTCAAACATTTAATAATACATTGGTAGGATTTCTTAGAGCAATACTAGAAGTTGTCGTAGGAGGATCATTAATGTCTAAGACATTTGAGGAAGCATATGAATTAATAGAGGAAATGGCTACTATTTCTAGTAGCATGTTGATAGGGTAAATCCCAAGAGAGTAGTAGGAGTGTAAAAATTTAATACTTTATAAATTTTGAAAGCACAAGTTACAACAATTTTTAGGAAATTAGATAACTTAAAAGTCAAAACCATGATAGATGAGTATTATATATATATATATATATATATATATATATATATCCTAGAAATTTATGTGTCGTAGTGTCGCATCATGTAGAACCACACCATTATTAATCAAATTTTGAACAACTCCAAGATTACAAGAATGTGAAGATATCCTTGGAAAATATTGTTATGCAACTAGGAATCTAATTGCATAATCAATCTAACCAAAATTCAAGATCAAATAGGGCATCTTGTTGGGATGATTAATTATAAAAATCAAAAGAGCAATGTCATAATATCCAACTTAGAAGTGAGAACATGAATAAGTAGACTTCTAAGTTATTAGATAAATTAGATAACTTGGGAGAGCCTAAAAAGACAAATATGTACCTTTGAAGAAGGACAGAGAAGATGAATAAGTAGAACATAAGTCATCGACTGAACAACCATACTCTATAAAGAACCTAAAAAATTAATTAGGAAGGTTGTAGAGAGACCACCACCACCTTTTTATTAAAGGTTAATCAAATAAAATCTTGACAAACAGTTCTCAAAGTTCTTATATGTATTTAAAAATTTAACTATTAATATACCTTTCTCTGAAGCTTCAGAATAAATGCCCACTTATGCAAAATTTATGAAGGATATTATGAGTAAGAAAAGGAGCTTGGGGAATTTGAAACTGTAGCATTAATTGAAACGTGTAATGCTATAACTCAAAAGAAACTTCCTAAGAACTTAAAAATCATGGGAGTTTTATAGTTCCTTTAACTATTGGTGATAAATTCTTTTGGAGAGCTTTATATAATTTAGGTTCTAGTATCAACCTCATGCTATTTTGTTTTTTTTAAATGTTAGATATATGAGAGGTTCAACCTACTTCTATCGCTCGATAGTAGCTATTAGATCTTTCACTCATGCAAGAGGGTAATAGAGGATATTTTGATTAAAGTTGATAAATTCATTTTTCCTGGTGATTTTATTATTTTAGATATGGAAGAAGATAAGGAAGTACCTCTTATTTTAGGAAAGCCTATCTTAACTACTAAAAAAGTTATGACAGATGTACAAAATGGTGAATTAACTATGATGGTTCAAGATCAGGATGTTATAATTGATGTGCTTAAATCTATTAAATTTCCTCAAGAGAAGAATAAAGATTACTTTAGGGTAGATTTGGAAGATGTCATAGTAGAGAGTTTAGAAGAAGAATTATTAGAATTAGATTTTTTGGAAGAGAAAGAAAATGAAATGAATAAAGAGTTGTTAGGGAAATCGTTTGTAAAAAATGTAGAAAATGAAAGTTTGATCAATGAAAATTTTGAATAGTTAGAGATTTCCTCTTTTCAAAAAAAATATAAAAACATCCATTAATAAGGCCCCTAATTGATAACTTAAGGCTTTAATTAGATATTTCCTCTTTTGAATTTGTTTTTAATCAATACATTAATAAGGCCCCTAATTTAGAACTTAAGGCTTTACCCTGTCATCTCAAGTATGTATTTTTGGGTAATAATTCTACTCTTATTGTAATCATTCTATAAATTTAGAACAACATCAAGAAAGTGAATTGATAAGGTTTTAAGTATTTAGAAGAACTTTGGGTGGACAATTGCTAACATTAAGAGGATTAGTCTCTCAATTTGCATGCATAAAATTTTAATGGAGGTTAATTCCATACCAAAAGTTGATGCTCAAGGATGACCTAACCCTTCCATGAAATATGATGATAAGAAATAAGATCTCAAATGGCTTGATGCTTGGATTATTTACCTTATTTTTGATAGTTCGTGGGTGAGACCTATTCATTGTATGTCTAAAAAAGTAGGATTGATTATTATAACAAATGAGCATAATAAACTTATACCCACAAAAATTGATATAGGTTAAAGGTTTTCTATAGAGTATAGAAAATTAAATAAAGCCACTTAAAAATATCATTTTTATTTGCCTTTCCTTTATCAATAGATAGATTGACAAGACATTCATTTTACTATTTTCTAGATAGATATTTTGGATATTATTAAATTTCAATTGCACCTAAGGATTAGGATAAGACTACCTTCACTAGTCCTTATGGAACTTTTTCTTTTTGAAGAGTCCTTATGGAACTTTTTCTTTTTGAATAATTCCTTTTGGTCTTTGTAATGCTCCTGCTACTTTTCAAAGATGTATGATTTCAATCTTTTCAAACTTAATTGAGTGGGGTATTAAAATTTTTATGAATGGCTTCTCTGTATTTAACACTACGTTTGATTCTTTTCTTGAGAATTTAACCTCTAATTTGAAAAGATGTGTAGAAATAATTTAAGTGTTAAATTAGGAGAAGTTTCAATTTATGATAACTAAAGGCATTATTTTAGGGAATAAGGTTTCTAAGAAAGAATTGGAGGTATATATTGTAAAAATTTAACTGATAGAAAAACTACCTCCTCCCAACTCTGTTAAAGGAATTTGAAGTTCATTAGGTCATACATGATTTTATAGGAGATTTATTAAGGACTTCTCTAAATTTCTAAATGACTATGTCAGTTATTGGAGAAGGATGTACCTTTTATATTTAATTCAACATGTCTTGAAGCTTTATTATTTTAAAACAACACTTGACTAATACCACTATTATTATTGCCCCTGATTGGTTGTTACCTTTTATAGTGATGTGTGATACTAGTGATAAAGTTGTAGGTGTAGTTATTGGATAAAAGAGAGATAAGAATTTAATTCTCTAATTTATATAATTCTTATCTAAGCAAAGGAATGAAGAAAAAGAAAGTGAGTATAATAAAAAATTAGTATCAGATAAAAGCTTAGAATCTGACTACATTCTTATACTTAAATTCATAAAAGATAAGATATGAAAATGAATACAAATGTTGGTGAACTTATGAAGTTTTAATTTTAACTACAAACACATATAATCTTTAAGCTCTTTAAGCTACATTATTCAATTAAAAAATCAAAAGCCAATGAATATATTTATAACATGTGAAATAAACTTAAGCAATAATAAGTATGACAAGATAGGAAAATTATTATTATTATTCAAACTAGAATTATAGCTTTTTTCATTTTTACTAATTTTAGACCATGATATATTATCTTATATTTTAGTAATTTTAAATTATCAAAATTTTATTTTAGTTATTTAATTAATGAGAATAATGCCAGTTGCCATTTTTATTTTTTTATAAATAGTTGTGATGTTATGTTTGTAAGGGAGTTCAACCATTAGTAAATTTAGTACTTTTTAGATTACTTAACTAGTTTCCTATTAGAGTAAAATCTAAGGGAAGCTAGAGAGTGCAAGATACGATCATTTTGAGTGTTTAGCTTGTATTCTTTGAAGAAACTCTGTAAGATAAAGAGAGGCGTGTGGAGGAGATACTTTAATCCTTTATGTTGATACCACTCTCTTGTATTTCTTATTCTTCCCTGAGCTTAATAAACATGAGTTTACTTGTTATTCAATCCATGTATGGCTAATTCTCTTGTTTTGGATTGATGAAGTAAAATATATGTTGAGTACTGATAAATATTCTTGTTCTATAAATTATTAAAAGTTGTTTTTAATATCATCTTTTTCTTTATTTAATGTACATAATGGTCATATGGCTAGTTAAAATTTAGTGTGATGTATAGCCTCGACAAAGGAATGTAAGAACAACCAAGAGTATTGAGATAAGATGTTTGCATACCTAGACATATTATGTAAATTATTCTAGGTTCTTATGGAGATAATATAATAAAGGAGGTAAACATATATCCTTCTCATCCTTATAAACTTGATAGAGATCTAGGGATGCATATGCTCTGAATCACATTACTTTGAAGAGTCTCATTAGGAAAGATATGCAATTGATATTCATCGAACCAAAACACTTTAATTTAAAACAACAACAAGAACATTAAGCCTTTATCCCACTATGTGGGGTCAGCTACATGAATCCATTTTATCCATTGTGTCTTGTTAATAGTCAAATTCTCATTTAAATCTAATAAAGAAAGGTCATTTCTAATATTTTCTAATCAAGTCTTTTAGGTCTACCTCTAACTTTATTAATATAGGTCAAATATAATACATATACTCTCCTAACATAGTCATTAGAAGGCCATCATTTTATATGACCAAACCATCTATGGCAACTCTCTCTAATCTTATCCATCATTGGAACTACTCCAACCTTTTCTCGGATTTGATCATTCCATATCCTGTCTCTAAGAGTGAATCCACTCATCCACCAGGGAATCCTTATTTCAGCAACACTAAGCTTATTATTATGCTTATCTTTTAATGGCCAACATTCTATGCCATAAAGTATTGCAGGTCTTACCACCATCCTATTAAATTTTGCCTTGAGTTAGAGTGATACTTTTCTATCATACAACAAACCCAAAGCACTCCTCCACTTCAACCATCCAACCTGAATTCTACTAATAATATCCCCATCTATTTCACCATCACTCTAAACAATAGACCCAAGATATCTAAAATGAGTACACTTATTAATGACTTGATTGATCAAAGTCATAAACCACCACTAGAATAATTACTACTAAAATTACACTCTATGTATTCAATTTTAGATCTACTCAAACCAAAACCTTTAGACTTTAAGATTGACCTCCATAATTTAAGTTTACCTTCAACTCCCTCTCTAGTGTTATCACAAGAAGAATATCATCAATATAAAGCATACACCAGGGTGCATCATCTTACAAATGTCTTATGATAATAAAACACTTTAATTTAATATTTTATCAAATATTTTATTATTTATTAAGTTATAGAATCTCCAAAATATTTTTTTAACTGGATAAATCTTATAATTAGAGTAAACAATAGTAGTTTGTTGTAAGTAATCATACTTCCTCGTGGGTTCGACACTCTATTATATCACTTTATTTTTTTTATTTTGCATATATACTTGCATATATTAAGTGGGGTTTATTGTTATTTATATCAAAGAAAACTTAAATATTGTTTATGTGTGATAGAACCCTAGATTTTTATATATTTTAAATGTTCACTCCACATCCCCCATCAACAACTAACAAGAAATGCTAAACTCCTCTAGCCTTCCTCCACCATGCACGTCACCCCTCTATTACTACTGACCTGCTGCAATCCAAACTACTGAACTCTATTATCTCACTCACATGATCTCCTCCCTCTCAATTAAGTCTGCCTCCATCTCCCAACCAAATAATTGCTGCCACTCCTGCAATCCATCCTCCCTCCTCCACATAAACCAATAGCTGTTACTACTTTTGTAATCCATCCTCCCTCTTATCCGCACTCATCTACTAAAATCCAATAATTATAGCTCCATCTCTTAAATAACCTACGAGCTAAATGAACTTATAGTGGACAAAATAATTTTTCTATGGATATGAATATGTAACATGCAATGATCGTTACAACTTGTCTACGAGCATATGCTGGGGACTTGTAATGAATAGAAAAGCCTACGGCATGAACATGAACCTGTGACACACATAGCATCCCGCTTATGGCAACTACAAGAAACTTTTGATTGCTTATGGATGATAGTAAAGAGTGTGCAAGTGATTTAAGAAATTTTTCAACTAGAATGCATAAGGAAATTGATTTTGAACACAACTCACCTACAATCAATAAACTTGCATATAAACACACAAACTTGCCTATGAATGATAACACAATATATGTTATAAGTATGACAGCCATCCTATAAACATATCCAAGAATATTGTAATGAATGCAAAGGTATGCTCATGGGTAGAATGTGTGAGATATGCAACAAGTAAAATAATTTCTCTGCAGTCAATTTCAACTTGTAAACAAATAGATCAAACCTCTGCAAGTAATGAATGATAATAAACAATAAATATGATGGATCCCCTATAAACAAAAATAAGGAAATTATAATGAGCAAAGCACGTTGTCCATGGACAAAGGAAATAGAGTTATAATAAATGCAAAAACCTACAGGCAATAGTAGAGGATTTGTTTTGCACATAGTAGTTCTTCTTGCAAGCAATAATGAAAGACTTACACTTAGTGCAACCTATTTTCATGCACATATTGCTCTTACTTTCAAGTAATGTCGAAGGATGTTAAACTTAACACGGTTCACCTACATACAACAGCTAGTTATTTTTGAATGTCTAACTACTGGTCCACAAATAATGTTGAAGGATGTTATACTAAACATATTTCACGTATTTGTGATAGCTGGTGGCTTTGAATGCATACTGCTTGCCCATAAACAATGTAAATGAAATATGTATTGCACGATAGTCCACCTACGAGAAGAAATAAATAACTCATAGCATAAACACTATAATTCACCTGTGAGAAGGAATAGGGAATTCGTAGTGTACACAACTAACCTACATACATCAATCAGAGATTCATAACAAATGATATAACTCACAAGCAAGGGCACAATCTCTTAGTGCCTATTGAGAAAACATCCTCTACGAGTCATGCTAATTAATTACATAAAGAGTCAAAATAAACTAAATGATATATATCCTATATGCAACAACTAAAAACTAATATATTTTCTCATGCCACCGAATCAGCAACACTCATACATGCAGATATATGGTGTTTATAAATTCTCAAATGAATTCTTGTGCACTTCTCAATGATAGTCATTTGTGCAACTATTTATCTTTGAATATTCCAAGAACACCACCTCATGCATTAAAATGCACAATAATGCATTCATAATATGCATATATATTTTGTAGATGTTTTGGAAGGCATTTAAAGTGTACACACACACACACATTGCAATATGTAGGGCGCATTATGCAATCATACCAGTCAATATGCAAAGTACGTCACATTATGATGGTGCATTAAATTCATACAATCACACCATGCATATACACATTGAAAAATATAGAACATGTCATATAAGAACATTGTCCAACATACAAAATGCATTATTCAAGCATAATATTCAACATGTAAAATATATTGTGTAGTAGTTGCATGCTATGCTGACATGCGAACACATCTTACACTACATGAAAGTATTGAATCATCATGAAAATAAATAGGCAATGCATTGATGTATTATACATATATAGCATGAAAAAACATCATACACTATGTTAATGTATTAAGTCACTATGTAGTATATCAACGCATCATGCAAGCACAAATAAGTAGTGTGCAAATGCAAATGCCAACATATTTGCATACATGCAAATATACAAGTACATATGCAAGTATGTTAACATGTAGATGCAAGTATAAGTGTTGAACCGAGTTGTTAACATGCCTATTTAAATAATCCTTGATGATGGTCATGTTGATAGAAAATTTCAATTAGAGGAGACTCCAAACTTTTAAAATGCCTCCGATAATGACAAAATAAAGTAAGGTTGAGAAAATCGGACCGAACAATGAATTGTTAAAAGGAGCGATTCACGGTTCGATCGGTCGAACGGCGTCAAACCGAGGTCGAACCATATGACTTAATAAATAAAATTTATATGACATAAAAATCATATAATAATATAAATTTTTTTAAAAAATAATTTGAATTTACACATTATTAATATCTTATGTAATTTTTTATTTTTACTGTATTCAATCTTTAAATTTAATTCAAATTTAACAAAAATTTAACTTACATATCAATTAATAAGTTTAATATAAATGATTATTAATTTATATTATATAATTATATATAATTTCTATATTAAATTCATATTATTATTTTATATTTATAAATTATTGAGGTTAGATTAGATCATTTAAATAAATAAATAAATAATTTTTATAGTACATAAAAAAATAAATGAAGAATATAATTTATTTAATATTATTAATTAAAAATAAATATTATTTGCACATAAAAGTTTATTTAAAAAATCTATTTTATAATAGATAGTTTGTGTGTAAACTTAAGAGTTAAGAAGTAAGAAATACGAGCTTTAGCTTTTTTAGTCCCACATCACTTGGAGGCTTGCTCTTTACAAATTTTACTTTATATTGGCTTTTGAGCTAGAATGAAGTAGTATCTCATGTAAAGTGATGAAACTATGTGATTTGCTTAGATGAAATTTTTTAATTTAAAAATAAGCATTTCAAATTTAAAATTAAATTATATTACTTAATATTTTAAAATAATTGATTTAAATATTCAAAAATGCAAAAGTTGAACTAGTTGGTTCAAGAGAATCGTGACCAGTTCAACGGTTTCTGGTTGAACTGGCAGTTTTGTCTTATACTGGCCAGTTTGATGCAGAAGCAATTCTTAAGATGTACTGGACCGACCATAAGATCGGTTCAAAGTTGAACTGGTCGAACATGCCGGTCTAATATGATTTTTAAAACATTATAATAAAGTCACCCTGATGATGACCATGTTGAAAGCTAATCTTAATTGGAGAGGTTAATCTCTTCATATATTAATAATATTAATGTTTAAAATTAAAATGTAATCATCTATTAACTTAAAGCAAAATCCATCCTCTCTACAATAGTTTGTCAAGGTGGACAAGATTAAAAATCACTTCAGCTTATAGAGAGTGAATTTCTAATCAAGAATATCACTATGATTTTTTTCTCAAATCATCTCTTTCCACTAAGGACATGTCACATGTCCGCTAACTAGTGATTTTACCGCCAAATGACACCAAAGGTAAAAGGCTATGACTAGAACCCTTTGACTGAGTAATTTTGCCACCAATTAGTACAATTAAATTATGGCATGGTCAGAGCCCATTTGTTTAATGATAGCTTTAAATCCTTAAGTAATGAATTAATATGATATAATTGATAAGGCATAAAGCCCTTTGTTAGTTAAGACAGACTTAAATTTTTCCCTTTAGGAAACCATTCTCCCCAAGTCTATAAGGTACACTTGGACGACATCACCCATGACTTTTGAGAAGGATCATTGAGTTAAGTTGGATTGACTACCTCCTCTAACTAAGTAGACTAGGGACCATGATGACCTAGGATGATGGAAACATGGGATCATGACCGGGTTCATCGTCATCCCCCTACCATCCTCTTTAAGTGTAAGGTGGAGAATTTCTAAATTTAAGCATTAAGTTTCACATAAAAATTTACTATAACTATATGCTGGATACTATGTAACTATTCGACAACTAGCCTCAATCAAAAGTTCTCTCTCATTATCAACAGGGGATTAACTATAGGGGGTTTGCACCTATAGGAAACATGAACTCAAATAATAATGTCCTCACAAAATGAGGGTGAAATCTCTGGTTAGTATCTTATCTAAGATTCAATCTTCCTTCTAAAAATTTACTTCATAATCTAAACTTGTTAAAACTCTCCTCGCCGACTCAAGAAAAAGGAAAGGAATTGCAGAAAGGTTGGGGAACAAATTTTTGGATCCCACAAATACGGTATAGATGCTAATAAAATAGTGCAATGCAAAAAAACTAGTAAAATAGTATAAGTGTCAAATCAATAAAGTAATTATCATAGCAATATTATTTAATCAATAAGAAAATCATATAAAAATTGGTATAACTAAAGCTTTGATAAAGACCATCAAAACTATATTACTACAGTAAAATCATATAATAATATACATATGCTATCAAATCATTATATATCAGCATCATATTAGTATAATAATCACAAATTTAGGATATCATATGATGGATAATAGTGAATCAGTAAACAATAATAATAAAAATAAATTAGTATCAGTATTGGTGAATCAGTAATAATATTATTGGTGACAGTAATAATAAGGCAATGTAATAATAGTAACAATAAATCTATACAATAATAATAAATTAATGCAATAATAGCAAGATCATATAATACTAATAAATTATTAATATGCATTTTAGTAACCACACTTAATAAGTAAGGAGCTATGGCATACACTACATTTTCATTGAAACTTAAGCTAGGACATCAGTTACCTACCTTGATCTGAGTTATTTTTGTAAAAGTGGCGAAGAAAACATATGACTAAAATATGAGTTTAACTTTTCTCTCTCCTCTTTTTCTCCCCCTTCTCTTATTTCTTCCATGATAAGAAATGGCGGTGAGGGGAGAGAGAGGGATGGTGAGAGGAGAATATATATATATATATATATATATATATATATATATATATATATATATATATATATATATATATATATGTGTAACACCATAGTGACACCACATACTACTACAGTACTACATGTTAAATCTAAAATTACTATATAATAGAGGCTTCAATACCATAATAGTGATTTCTAACACCACTACGCTCAAGACCAAGTTTTGTAGAGCTCAAAGAAATTTCGTCACAATATCACAGTTAAACAAAAAATTAGTTTTGTATTTTAAAATTATTTAAAGAAAATTTTTAGTTGATATAATCTATCCACCTAAAAAAAAAATACCCCTGGCATTTTTTCTAAGGATTCGGGCAAAAAATTGATATAAAATAAAATTGTATGACTAAAATCCAAATTAAATCAAAACTCATCGAAGGAAAATAATTCTCGTCATACATTCATATAGTTCAGTCAATCACATATCATTCACTTATGCAATAAAATATCATGTTAATCATTCATTTAAAATAAATTTCTTTATAATCACAGTCTCAGGTTGTTGTCGGTCCTCCAAATATTATAAGTTGCACACTCATGACATCACTGGAGTAGGTATTTCTGGTGCTCTTAGTACCATTAATTCTAGTGCAACAAACTATCTTTGACTACCATTAACAACTCTATCATAAACTCTATTTATTCATCTTTCACTATAAGATGTTGATCATACGATCCTCTATCCTTCAGTCTACCTCAATTATTCTTCTTTAGAATAAGCTCTTCCTCTAAATCCTCTCTGAGGATAATTCACTATCTTATTTTCTTACTATCAACATAAAAAATAGTACGCTATTAGAAGGTAGCACTGACATGAATGCCTTTTTCCACAATAAATATATTCATCATTGCTTCAAGTTGATGTTGTCGATCTACATTCTCTTAAATCACTATATTCATTTTTCAACACTAATTATCTTTATCCCAATAGGATTCATCTCTAGTACTCCTCCTGCTCACATCATATACTGAGCCTACCTACTTGGATACTGATACTACCAATTTGGTCTCAATTAGTCTAGCCCTCTCTACTAACTCAAAAAAACTTTTGAATTTATAAAGGCACTAATGATCGTCTCAATTCATTGTTCAATCCTTACAAAAATATGTAATTTTTTTTTATAGTAGGAATCAAATGAGAAGCATACCAAGCCAATGTAGTAAACACAACGTCATACTACATCATTGTCTTGCATCCTTACTCCAGTCTGATCAAAGCTTCATGTGTCTAACATTGGGCAGGATGATATACAAACCACATCCCAAACACTATTCTAAATTCATCACAATTCATCTCTATATTATTTTTCACCTGAAACTTATCTCGTTGTTCTCCAATCCACCATCTCTTTGCCTCTCCTTTAAATAGGAAAATTAGTTTTTGGTATATTCTGGTTCCTTATTCATTACATATTATTAAAAATCTTTTCTAACTTCAATAGCCAATCAACAGCAGCCTAGGATCCTATAGCTCATTTGAATAATGGATGCTTCTTTTTAGCAAATATCTATATATATTTA
This sequence comes from Dendrobium officinale, assembly GCA_019514585.1. Taxonomy (NCBI): domain Eukaryota; kingdom Viridiplantae; phylum Streptophyta; class Magnoliopsida; order Asparagales; family Orchidaceae; genus Dendrobium; species Dendrobium officinale. Next base: position 22,974,606 of record CM033698.1, read on the forward strand.
TCCCCCTCTTCTTCTTTTTGGATAGCTTGATATGTATATTACATATTATTTGTGCTATAACACTAACCAATTATATAATTCTATCTAACAACACTAGAGCTATATTTTGTTCCACATCTAATTCTGGTAGATCCATTTTAATTGTTCACTCTTGCAAAATTATATCTAATCTAAATAATTCAAACATGCAAAGAATTGTTAAGAGAGTTACTATTTGCATATTTTACGTTCTTGCAACATGTATAGTTTTGATGATTTCAAATATTATTGTTTTATGTGTAGTTATCTCCTAACACTTTTTGGAAGATATGTTTTTGCTCTTGTGTGTACTAACATTTCAAGAAAATTGAACACCAAACTATGAAGACTTCAAATCGAATTCAGCATACAATCCTTTGCAAATTGAAGCTTTAAATTGTTCTTTGAATTGAGAGGGAGTGATTGTAATTGACTGAATAAAAAAAAACACACACACACACACACACACTTAAGGAGATCTTATAAAATTTGTACTGATCGTACGGGATGAACCTAGGTCGTACGGGATGATCAGGTCAATTATCTACTCGTAAAAGCAATGGAACGAACTAGAGTTGAGGAAATTTTTCTAAGTCCTGATCATATAGAACAAAATTATATTCATCCCAGGACGAGTTAGGCTCTGTAAAAATTTCGTTCAGATGAAATCTATAATCATGCCAGGATGACTTGGGTTCTGTCAAAATTTCCTCCAGATGAAATCTAAATCGTCCCAGGACGAATTCTTCTCTATAAAAATTTTGTTCAGATGAAATTCATTATCGTGCCAGGACGAGTTATCCTCTATAAAAATTTCATCCGGACAAAGTCCAGTTCGTCCCAGGATGATGTGAACCGACTTACCAAAGTTGGTTACGTCCTGCGGTTATTTGGGAATCGACCTATGGTATAACTGATCGTACTGGACGAACCTAGTTCGTACCAGATGATGATCGTGTACGAACATAGTTCGTACCAATATATATAAGGATCATTTCCGACACTTTAAGTAAAATAGTCCAAGATGATCTATGATCGTACAGGACGATCCATTTCATGTTGACTTGAATATTTGCAGTTTTGGATGATTTTTTCTTGTTTCTTCTATATAAGATCCAATTTTTACTGCCACCCAATCTTTTTGCTCATTGATCTTCATGCCTATTGAAAGAGGAGTCAAGGAGAGAGTGTGAGAATGCATTCAAAGGAGGATTCCTACCACTAGAGCGTGAAGGCTTCGCTTGGTGTTCAAAGGTAAGAATCTCCACTTGTGATTTGGGATTACTTCACTCTTTTTTTTCTTCCTTCTAGAATTCTTGTGAGAAGATCTGTCAAGGAGATCCGGTTCTCTGCTGACACTTGGAGAGTGTGAACAACCGCTGGTTCTCTGCCCACACTAGAAGGTATGAAAGGACGAAGGGTTATCTGCCCACACTAGGAGAGTGTGAAAGGACGATGGGTTCTATGCCCACACTAGGAGAGTGTGAAAGGACGAATGGTTCTCTGCCAACACTTGGGATAGTATAAAAGAATGACGGTTCTCTACCACACCGGGTAGTGGTGAAAAAAGTTTTTGTAAAGGCTTCTCCTCCTTGTTGTGGGTGCAAAAGGAAAGTCACTAGTGGTATTAGTGCAATACTCGGAGGATGCCTCCGGGGAGTGGATGTAGGTCTGGTTTTGACCGAACCACTATAAATCTGGAGCCTTTATTTTTTCGCTACTTTTTATTTTTGTGATTTACTGTTTTAAAACTATGGTTGAAAATCTATTTCTATAAAAAATTACTAAAATTTAATTTTGGTTTAAAATACTCAAAAGATGGACTAATTTTTAAAATACCAATTCATCCCTCCTCTTGGTTAGCCGTGGGACATAAACTTAGGCTTAACAACCTAATTTATAGTGAACGAGTTTCAACAAGTGGTATCAGAGCTTTGTTTCAAAATCATAAGTTTAGATTACTTTTTGATTAATGTAGATGGCTACATTTGGAAATCGAAACACACATGAGGGCTACTCTATAACTAGACCTCCACTGTTTGACAATATACCTTTTGATTTTTGGAAAACTCACATGTCTATTTTTTTACAGTCACTTGATTATCGTATGTGGATCTTAGTCCATGAAGGATATACAAAACCAACTAGATTAGTTGACAGAGTTAGAGTTGAAACACCTTTTGCAGACTATACAGTAGAAGAACGTGACTTAGCACAACTAAATGCCAAATGCTTGAATAGTTTCTTTTGTGCTTGAAAACCAGAAGACTACTTGCAGGTTTTCACTTGCAAAAGTGAAAAGCAAATATGGGATAGACTTTGTATAACATATGAGGGGACTAATGAGGTTAATCAATCTAGACTTAATATCTTGTTGCATGATTATGAACTATTTCGCATGAAACCAAATGAATCTATTTCTGATATGTACACAAGATTCACACTAATAGTCACCTCTTTGCATGCATTGGGTAGGGAGTTAATAAATGCTGAAATGGTTAATAAGATTCTTCATTGCTTACCTACTACATATGATGCTAAAATTACTGTAATTACATAGTCTAAGGATTTAAACATTTACTCTATTGACAATCTTCTTGGTTCATTTATTGCTTACGAGAAAGGAGTTAGCCAAAAAAAGATTGATGCAGGTGAACCACGAATGGAGAAAAACATAGCACTGAATGTGGAAGAGTCTTAGAGTGAACACTCACAACCTGAGGATGAAGACGACATTGCATTGATGACTAGACAGTTAAAAAGCTTTCTGAAGAGGAAGCAAAAAAGACGCCAGCAATGGAATAGAGGTAAATTCAATAGAAATGCCAAGGTTTTTAATGAAATTATTTGCTATGAGTGTAGGAAACCTTGACATATAAAGATTGAATGCCCAAAACTCAAAGCCAATCCTAGCAAGGAGAAGGTAGAGGAGAAACCAGTTGTGAAGAAGGGCAAGAAGAAGTTCCAACGAGCTTTCTGGGCAAACTCAGCTTCGGACTCGTTAGAAATAGAAAAAGAAGAGGAAGTTAATAATCTATGCTTAATGGCCGACAATCTTGATCAGTCAGATCAAGAAGAGGTATGTGACTTAACTTATGACAAACGTTTTGAAGTTTCTGAACACATGCATGAATCATATAAGAAAATGAAGAAAATGCATGCTAGCCTTAGTTCAGAATTGGAAGAACTTAAAAAGGAACATGAAATCCTTAGGAAAGATCATGCTTTGATTGATAACAACCACATGAAATTACTTGATGAGTTTGATGACTTGATTAAAAATCATGAGAATTTAAAAACATCCTATGCAAAACTTGAAAGTGAATTTAAAAATTCTAAGGATGAATTTGATAGCAAACTTTATAGAATCATTTATACAAATAAAATTTTGAAAGATATGAACTCATTTTTTAAAATTAAAGATAAAAGCTCTCGAGGATAATAGGATACCTCCCAGGCTTGAAAATTTTACTAATCTTATTCTGTATCCTAAATTCATGCAATCCCAGAATAGACAAGTAAATGGTAAAAGACTTAGAAATCCATTTCCTAAAGTAAAATGTAATAATTATGGATTGTTTGGACATATAGCTCACACCTGTACTTTGAAGATGAAAACTAATTTAGTGTGGAGACCTAAGATGCATAAACCTAGACATATCATATATGTATTTGATTATAAATTGCTAAAAAGTGAACCCAAACTTATTTGGTTTGATAATTTTGCAGGGTCGCTCTCACACAAGACCTCGTGAGAGCATATGGTATATGGACAGCAGATATTCAAAGCATATGAATGGTGATACTGCTCAATTCATAACGCTGGAAGCCAGGAGTGGAGGCAAGGTTACACTTGGAGATAACACCATAAGGAAGGTGGTTGGATCAGGTATGATTGAAAATTTTAAGAATTTTTTCATTGATAATGTGTTATTGGTAGAAGGCTTAAAGCATAACTTGTTAAGTATAAGCCAGCTATGTGATAAGGGTTATTGCGTAAAATATTTTCCTACTAGCTGCATATTAAGCCTAAATGATAAAGATGTTTTGAATGGTAAAAGGGTAAATAATGTTTACATGCTAGATTTAAATTGCATTAATTCTCCTACTGCTTTTTGTTTAAAAACTGTATCTGATGAGTCATGGCTATGGCATAGGAGACTTTGTCATTCTAGCATGAAAAACCTTAGGAGGATTACCCAAAAGAACTTAGTGAGAGGTATACCTAAACTAGACTTTACTAAGTATCACCTTTGTGATGCATGTCAACTAAGAAAGCAAGTGAAGCCCTCTTTTCATTCCAATAAGGATCTTAGAACTAGTAAACTATTAGAGATTTTGCATATAGATCTTTTTGGACCAGTTGGAACTGTGAGTCTAGGAGGGAAGGTATCGAATTTGTGATTGTTGATGATTACTCAAGATTCACATGGGTTAGATTTCTATTTTATAAGAGTAAATCATTTGAGGAATTTAGAAATTTTTTAACTTGGATTCAAAGAAAACTAGGGTGTGAAATTATTTCTATACAAAGTGATCATGGAGGAGAATTTGTGAATGTTGGCATAATACACACTTCCAAAATATTTCTGGGCTGAGGCGGTTAGCACGTCATGTTATGTTCTGAATAGGATGAATGTGAGATCAAAATTAAATAAAATACCCTATGAGTTACTAAAAGGAAGAACACCTAATTTATCTCATTATTTTGATTAAAAAAATTATATATATATATATATATAATTTTTTGAAAAATATTTAATTATCTTTGGGAATATTTAATTTTTAAAATTTTGAAATTGAACGCGTCATTATGAATAGTATATCACCTCGAGAGGTGATCATAACGTTCTCTAATGGGTTCATATTTTAGAATTTTAAATTCATCTGAATTATCATAGTCAAACTCAAGAAGGAACGACATATGATCTCGAATGATCAAAAAGACGTTCAATTAATTATTTAACTATAATAATTCGGATAAGAGATCGTTAATTTCATAATCAAAATAACTATAATAAAATAATATATCTTCCCGAAGAAAGATGATATTACCTATTATCGATTATTTTAATATGACGATAACGATCGCCATTTTGTTTGAATTCCCAAAGATAATTAATTGAATGTTTTTAAAAAATTAATTTTGAAAATTAGATCTGGGTTTCTAAATCTCCTACGAGCGCGAGCCCTCGTAGTTAATTACATCGTAGGAAAATTTGAATTTTCCTACGAAAACTCTCGATTAAAATAGCGGTAGAAATTTTATTTAAGAGTTCAAAGTTTGATATCAAAGGAGGTAAGGGTTTGGATTTTCAAATGGGATTAGTTCAATGCTGAACAGTTATTTCTGGAGTCAAAGGAAGAGGAGTAGGGAGTGCTTTTGAGATTCTGAAATAATTCAGAGAACACTTCAGCCTATCCTAATTGTTGGGCTTGAATTTGATTGAAAGAGATTTTTAATTTAATGGTCAATTTTATTAGAAATTTGGGATTCAATTCCCGGAGATTGAGGTCTTATAGTCCGAGCTTGCCTCAGAACATAAGTCTAAATTGGGTACTAAAAAGTGACCCGAACCTAGTTAGTGCAATGCAAATCTGGTCTTACCCCGGCCTGGATTGGGGAGCCAGCTAAACCACCTAGGCGCTTTAAAAACATGAGTCCGGTCAATTTATGTAGAGTGGTCGGGATGTTATTTAAGAAAGGTATTTGAGAACGGGACCGACATCTAGAGCGGATCCTAATTGGCCCCTTAGACTTATGTTGGGTTTTTGATATCTAAATAATGCAATTAAATATTAGAATCAATTTTAATTTGTTACTAATGTGATGCATGCTGATTGACTCGATTGAATGCAAAATCAGTATGTAGCAGTTTAAAAATTTTTGGCTTAGAAAATAGATTTTTCCCTAGAGATTGCATAACATCCCCTTGACAGATCGGCACCCTCATAGGCCAGGTGGTCTGCCAGAACCCGCAGGCGGGGAGATGCCTAACAAGGTTGAGAAAGTACAATATGAATGCATGAAAAACCTTCAGCGAGTCCGAGCTTACTTCTTAGGACCGTTTAGAGTTTCTATCTTATCTTAAAAATTTTATTTAATTAAAATAGAAGAATTTTTGACAGACCCCTAAGAGCCTAAATTTGAATTCCAGGTCAAACCAAATGCGGCATGCAAGTAAAAAGACTAGAAAAGCAGGAGTTCTAATGCGCAATCAAATTAAACAAATCAATCAAATTAAATTTATCAAATTGAATGTCCATAGGCAAGTGCCCTTATTATTACATCACAGAATTTGCAGAAAATTAAAGTGGCCAGGCACCACTGACTACAACCCGGATTTCTAATCCTAAATCAAATAACTTTGAGATTTGGGATTCTTCTCGTTATCCATTTCTTCATCTTCTCACGAACATCTTGATTCGTAGGTTCAGGTTATCCAAATGGAAAGAAACTCCCCCTTGAACGGGGTGTTATCTTTCCTCTTTGGATATTTGAAAGGGATCCTAATTTGACTTCCAAATGGAAGAAGACTCTCCCCTTTAGGGATGTCTTCACCTCTTTAGAATTCAAATTGGATCAAATATCCCAAATTCAAATCATTTTAAGTAATTACAACCATATCAAATCAAATTTACATTAATAAAAATTGAAAAATCTAGACTCGATCCTGCAGGGTTATCCTAATAATCAGTAGTTGTATATATTCCCAAGCAGTTATAATATGAAAATTGAAATGTATTTTTTTTTAGCCACACTTGGTCATGCTCTTTTTATTTAAAGGGGGTCTTAGCGTCTTCTGAAGCACCTGTGCAAAGAGTATATAATTTTTTATTAATTGCCCCCTTTAATTTCAGCTCCTAGTATGAGCATGGCCACCTGCATAAGATTGTACAAGTATAATTCGTTCCTAACCTAGGGGTAAATCTAATGCACAATCAATCACAGAGTGCAGGAAGTAAGTAAGCAGACACAACAATTTTACACTAGCAAATAGCATGTAGTAAAAGCTCGAAAAATACGGCACACAACTGTACAAAGTAAAACACCGGCCTATCTTAAAACTAGAGTCGGTGATCCTAGCAAACCATCTAAAGTGTGTGGGATAGGTCGTGTGGTTTTGATATGTCCTAAATGGGATACTTGATTGAAATTTCTTAAGGTTTTATTGTTGATTTTAAGGTTGATTAATATAAGTTTGCATTAATTGATTCGTGGTGTTGTGCCACCAGGCTCGAGGAACCAGTCTCCTTATGACACTTAGCCCCGCAGCTCGGAGTAGTCCAGCCGATAAACAATATTAATGTAATTGAATTAAAGATTTAAAAGGTTAAATAATTAATGATTAATCTATTTTAAGGTTTAACACCCCTTAGAATCCATTCGTGGCGTTGTGCCACCAGGCTCGAGGAACCAGCCTCCTTAGGACACTTAGCCCCGAAGCCCGGAGTAGTCCAGACAATAAACTTCATCTTTAGGATGGTTGTTGTGTTTTAAAAGGTTTGTTGAATGTTTTAAACATTAAGCTAATATTTTCTGGAGTTTTAAAGCAATTTTGAGTTTTTATGAATTTCTGGAATATTTTAATCAGTTAATTAAAGGGTCAAAAGTTGAATTTTTTATTAAGAGTATTTTCTGAAATGTTTGTATTTTATTAAAATATTAGACATCACTATGATCAATTAGACAGTAAGTACATTGAAATTGGATCTTTTACATTTTATTACAAATGTTTGAAGTTTTGAACTAGATTTTAACTACGGTTTGACAGATTTGTTGACTTTTTTAAATATTACAGATTTCTAGAATTTAATATTTTAAACAAATATTATACATTATTAGGAGTTGAATACAAGTGAGTTTGTACAATTTTTATTTTTCTGGAATTAGTTATGAATATTTGAAGTTTTGACTATTTATTGAATTATTAAAACTCTTTAATTAAAGGGCCCTTTTGGGATTTTACTCCAAATGAGGTCCCAACTCCTTGAAATCAGCTCCAAAGGTTAGAAATGACCTAAGGAGAGATTCCCAAGTGTTTGGGAAGTTTTTGGAATTTTTAATTATTATTAATTAATTATATTAATTAAATAATGATTTTCAATTAAAATTAAATTAAATGCAGAATTGCTGTTAAATCAAGGGACTTTTAATTTTCATTGGTTAAGGATTCAAAACTGGTCAGTTAGAGGGGTTATACATATTTTTTGGATTTAAAATGGATTTATTACATTTTCTGGAAGTTTTAAGGCTTAATTAAGAGTTTAAGCTTAATTAGGTTAATTAAAGGGCTTAATGACTTTTAAAATCAATGAAAATTTTTCTAGTGGCTGTACATGTCACTAAGTTTAAGTTTTCAAAGTTTTGAGTCAATAAGAGGTGAATCCTAATTATCAAAAATATTCTAAGTCTTTTAGAAATAAGTCCTTAATTATTGTACTTAATGTCACTAGGTTAGCTAGGTTTGAATCAATTGTTCTCTCTAACCCTTGGACTAACATACATATAAAGCATGCATGAACACATAGATACATTCAACACCTAAATCTAAGAGAGCCTTATACTATGTGGTGTGTGTTTCCTAAACATGCAAAAATTAATTAAGTTAATTTGAATCTTGATTAGTGAATAGTTAAGGCAAAACTATGCACCAATCACTTCCCATAATTTCTATTCAAACAAGCTTAATCTAAATCTAAAATTTCAAGGGATCTCTCAAAATTTAAAATATTTAAATACATATAATTTAAAAATAATTTTGAAATATATAAACTTATATATGGAAAACTATACATAAAGATATGGGTTTTAAAATAAAATAATTTTAAAAATACTATTAAACAAATGTTTCAATACTTGAGAGATCCTCTGAATTTTCAAAATCATTTGAAAATAAATTTTTAATTTTTAAAATATTTAGTATAATATTTAATTAATTACTTAATTAAGTATTATGATATTTATATAATTCAAATTAATTAAGATAAATGAATACTTTAATTTTAAAATTAATGTTAAGTTAAAGTATTTTGAATATAAATATACATATATATTTTAAATATCAGAATGTATTTTAAGGTAAACTTTTAAATCTTATTAGACATTTAATACTATTTTAATTAAATAAGAACTTAAAATAATTAATACTTAAAATATTTCAAAATACATTAATATTTTATCTTAAAATTAATTTAAATTAATGCTTTAATTTTCTATTAATATTTATATAAAATAAATATTTTTTTAGAATTTTAGAATAATTTTTGATAATTTTTAAGGGTTTCTCGAGTTAAAACAATTTTAAAAAAATGATTTTTAAATCATTTTTCTAATGCTCTGGCGGCGGAAAGGCCACGTGGCGCTGCACCATTAGCCCATCAAACCACGGGTGGCGGCGGCCAATGATTAGCCCGCGCCTGGGACCCACGCGATTTCCACTTATCCGCGTCAGCGTCTTGCGGAAGCCGTCGGATCCGCGAGAATTTGATCTGACGATGCGGATCAGATCCCGCCATCAGATCTCGGTGGAGAGAGATCGAAAGGCGGAGAAGCAACCCCGCGGTTTTGAATGGACGCTGAGGATTTCACCGAACCGTGACTTGTACGGACAGCGAATAGGCGCGGTCGGACAGACTGCAGGAGGGCAAAACTGTGACCGATCAACGGTCCCGACACCACACAGTCACCGAACTGTGTGAAATGAGCCCTAATCAACTTAAACGGCTCGTTCTCTCAAATCCGATGATGAAATTAAATGAAATGTTAAACTCAAATTTTATGATTGTACAGAAATTTTGGGAAGTCAAAATAAAGGCTTAATATCAGCGTTTTAAGGAGTTATATAGACTAGTGTATTCTAATATAGGGTTTGATATTATACCTTATATAATGGACGGTTTCACCCGTTTATTGAATTGTTGCATTTGTAGACTATCCACGCTCCCTTTTGTAGAAGAAACCCCGGCCAGCGGAGCTACGGATCGAGCAGCAAAGCCCCTCGAACGAATTGAGCTTGATCTCGCCGGAAGATCGTCGGCCGCCTCTTTGACCGGCGGGACTTGATCTGGGAGGTGGATAAGAGCCTCTGGGGAGCTCAATTGAACAGAAAACCTGGCTTGGGAGGGTTTTAGTGGAGAGAGAACGGCTAGGTTAGAATGAGAGGCATTAGGGCATTTTCTCCCTATTCAAATGTCCCCAGGTGGTTTTGGATGGCTAAGATCGACTAGCTGGGTTCCCATATGCTGCCAAGTGTCCCTGGGATTGGTTGGAAAGCTGGGAGTAAGGACATCCTACATGGAAAGGGTGTTTTGTTCTCTATTTGGACACATGGAGCCTTGAGGGCTGTATGATCAAGATCAAAGGGTTAAGAATAGATGTTGGAAGGTTATAGAGCATGTTTAGATGGCTGGAATGATTAAGAGTTGGGTGGATTAGCTTAAGGGATTAATTTGGCCTCTTAAAGAGCTCCTTTGGGGGTGCTGAGGTGGCAAGCAAGAGGGATTAATGAATAAACTTGGAAGAACTATCAGGTTCAATTATTTAGTTAAAACAACTCATACATAAGTAGATTTGACCATAGGTTAATGGTTGACCAAGTCAAATTAAAGTGGCTTAACCTCAAATAAATTTGAATAGATTTCAATTAGTTTTTGATATGGATTTGAGAGCTTGAATGGGTTAAATGTGGCAAATGGTTCAAGAGGGCTTAAATGGGCCCTTAAGCCAAAATTGGTTGACTTTGTCAACCGGTTAGGTCCAGGGTTTGGAAATGGGTTCAACAGATTTAAAATGATATTTAGATCCTATTGGGTATGGTTCCAGGGTCTGGGGAGATCAATTGGTTCAAAACATCTGTTCGGACCCTTAAAGGGCCTCTTAGGTTAAAACTATTGACTTGGTCAACTAGGTTGACCCAGGGGTTGGGAATGAGTCCAACAGGTTTAAAATGACATTTGAAACTTGCTGGAGGTGGTTGCATTCAATTCAGAGTTCATTTGGTTTGAAATCAATATTTGAACCCCATAGGGGTATTTCGATCATTTTGACCCCTGGTCAACTGGGCGTCAAAGTGGGTCCAGAAAAATACAGTTTGATGTTCAACATATCAATATTAAAGGTCTGGAAGTGACTAGAGACTTTGGTGAAGGCTCTAAGGTCAGAATCTTCAAAGTGACAGGTCCAGTGGCATAGGCTGTAAATATTTGAAGGTTTTACAGCCTATGAATTTTAATTAAGTTTCTGAGGTTAGAGACCTCAGAATGGGCTCAAATTTGGAGGGTTGCCTCCAAAGACATGTCCCATTAGTATGCAACTGACAGACTATGAATCGGAGGTCATTTAACTGGGTTTCAAAGTGTCTGAAATTCAATGGAAAAGGCCTTTAGGGCAGGGCCTTAAGACTTTGAATTTTGATCTGAAATTCTGGATTTTAAATTGGGTTTTGAATTTGATTGATTAAATGTCTGAATTGACTTATGATCTAAATAGATCCTAAAGTCTAACTTCTAGAAGGGTCCTGGGACCTAGAATAGATCCTAAGGTCTGAAGTCTAGAAGGATCCGAGGACCTAGAATAGATCCTAAGGTCAGGATTCTAGGAGGATCCTAGAGTTTGAATTGATTTAGAAATTAAATTGATTTAGGGCCAGGAGTAGTCCAAGTGATCTCATACAAAAATGAGGTCAACACTCATTTGCATATTTTTGGTTGTAAGGTGTTCATTTATAACAATGGAAATCTACCTTAGGAAGATTTGATCCAAAATCAGATGATGGAATTTTTGTTGGATACTCAAGTGTTGGAAAATCTTATAGGATATTCAATAAAAGAACTTTGGTAATTGAGGAGACCATACATGTTGTATTTGATGAATCTGGAAATATGAAAGAGCCAAATGTTGAAGAAGATGAGATTGTAGAAAACTCCCAAAAGTTTGATAAAATAAATTTGGAAGAAAATTTGGAGATAGAAAACCCTTTGCCTAGAGATTTGAGATTTTCTAAAAACCACCTAAGGGAAATTGATTATAGGTGAACCCAGTGGGGTATAAGGATTAGGCGTGGTTTAAATAAGAAAGTCAATCATTCAGCCTTCATTTCAACTATAAAACCCACAAATATTGATCAAGCACTATCGAATGAATTTTGGATTTTGTCCATGCAAGAAGAGTTGAATCAATTTGTAAGAAATAAAGTTTGAGAATTAACTACAAGGCCAAAGAATCAAAGTGTAGTTGGAACTAAGTGGGTATTCAAAAATAAAATGAATGACTCAAGAGTGGTCATTAGAAATAAGGCTAGATTAGTAGTTAAGGGGTATAATCAGATTGAAGGGATTGATTTTGAGGAGACTTTTGCCCCTGTAGCTAGACTTGAAGCAATTAGGGTGTTGCTAGCCTTTGCCTGTTTTAGAGGATTTAAATTGTATCAAATGGATGTCATAAGTGTTTTTTTAAATGGGGTAATTCAAGAGGATGTGTTTGTAGAACAACCTCCATGTTTTGAAAATTCTAAATACCCAAATCATATTTTCAAGTTGAAAAAGGTATTATAGAGATTGAAACAAACACCTAGGGCTTGGTATGAGAGGTTGAGCATCTTCCTACTTGAAAGTTCTTTTGAAAAAGGAAGTGTGGATATAACTCTCTTTTTAAAGAAATGTGAAAAGGATATACTCATTGTTCAAATTTATGTGGATGATATCATTTTTGGATCTTCAAATAAAAATCTTTGTGATGATTTTTCTAAAATAATGAGTAGTGAATTTGAAATGAGTCTAATGAAAGATTTGAGTTACTTTCTAGGATTTAGAATTAAGCAAATTGAAGAAGGTGCATTTCTTAGTCAATCAAAGTATGCTAAGGACATCCTCAAAAAGTATGAAGTGGACAATGCTAAACCTGTTAGTACACCAATGAGTTCCTCAGTTAAGTTGGATAAGGACCCTAAGGGAAAATCTATTGATCAAAAGAAATTTAGAGGGATAATTGGATCTTTACTTTACTTGACTTCTAGCCAACCCGATGTCATGTTTAGTGTTTTCTTGTATGCTAGATTTCAATCAGTTCCAAAAGAATCCCATTTGACAACAGTGAAAAAGATTTTAAGATATCTGTTAGGAACTCAGAACTTAGGAATTTGGTATCCTAAGTTTAGCTCTTCATTTGAAATAATTAGTTATTCAGATTCTGACTTTGTATGATGTATGGCGGATTGGAAAAGCACTTCTGGAACATGTCAATTCATTGGAAATTCATTAGTTTCATGGTCCAGTAGAAAACAAAATTCGATAGCCCTATCTACTGCTGAAGCTGAATACATTGCATTAGGAAGTTGTGTAGCGCAAGTACTTTGGTTGAAACAACAATTGATTGATTTAGGATTGTCTATAGGCACTATTCCAATTTATTGTGATAATACTAATGCTATTTGTATTTCTAAAAATCCTATTCAACATTCAAGAACCAAACACATTGACATAAGGCATCATTTCATAAGGGGTCATGTTTCCAAGGAAAAAATTGAACTCATTCATGTTACAACTGAAAATCAACTTGCATATATTTTTACAAAACCTTTAGCCTTTGATACTTTCAGTGCATTAAGATCAAAGCTTGGTGTGATTGATTTAAATACGTAACTAAAAATGTTCTTGAAACATTGATGTTGTTTATTAATTAAATGTTTTTTATGTGTTTATGATTTTGTTTGTGTGATTTTACCTTTTAAAGTCTGAGTTTCATCGTTATTTTTGGTATTTATTTTGTTTTGTTTTATTTTTGAATTATAGTTTTTATTTGAGTTCAAATTTTTTTTTAAGTCATCATCACCCGGGCCGAAATATTTTTGTACGGGATGATTTGTGTAATGTGTCAAAGTGTCAGATTTTAAGCCGTTTGCATGCAGATTTTCAGTGTTTAATGGTCACTTTGTCTGGACGATCGTTATGATCGTACGGGATGATTTATTTTTCAATCGATGGGACTAATGAATGAAGCGGTTGAATGGATAAGGAAGTTTTTAATACGAACTTCATACGTATAAACTTTTGGTTCGTCTGGACGAACAATGTTGGTTCGATGTAGGGGACGGTTTCAACTGCCATTAAAATGATATAAGTTCGGATCGTCCCGGGACGAACACGTGTTCGTCTGTATGATCAGACTGGTCAAAAGTCTGTACGAAAGGACGCTTCGTAAGTCACGTTGATTATGAAAAACCGTTTCATTCTGGTCGTATTGGTTCGTCTGTACAAAATATTTTCATACGGGACGAATGAAAATTTCATACGGGATAAATTATTTTCGTCTAGTACGAACGAATCATTTTCAATAAATATGCGATCTTTTCAACTCAATTGTCACTCTCTAAACATCACTTTCAAATGGCTAGTTCAAGCAATGGTCAAAAGGTCTTAGTCAAGAAACCACATAGGAATTCATCCAAAAATTTTCTGTCCAAAGCAAAGGAGGATTCTTTTCCTAGGTTTGCTTTAGCCAAAACCACCCCTTCCCGGATCCTAATCCAAGAAGATATCACCTTTCAAGTAATGCATTTATTTTCTTCAACTCAGTTTCGCTTTATCCTTACCCTCGTCCAACTCTATAACAAAGAAACCTTTCACTACTTTCTAGCCAACATGTCCTTCAACTCTGACCACTCTGTGATGCGCTCCTTTGTCTTCAAACAAAAAGTTGAAATCACCAAGCATGACTTAGGAGCATTTCTAAATTTAAGAACTAAGGGAGAAAGAGCCCATACCTTAATCACCAATGATCAATATAAATGGTATGAAATCAATAGGGTGATTAGAGGAAATGGTTTAAATGAGCATGTGGCTAAGGTATCCGGTCTTGTCCGGAATGCACGCATCATCCAGCACGTTCTTAGAACTTCAATCATTCCAAAAGCTGGTGATAGAGTCAATATTACCCCCTTCTCTTTATAGTGACTTTTCTAATCATGTCAAATGAGCCTATAGATGAAGCCCAACTTATCCTTGACTATCTTTATGGGCTTTCTGAAATTGGCCATACTGAACAGAAAAGAAAAAGAAATATTGCCTTAGGACACTTAGTCACCTTTGTTCTGGAGAAGAAATACAACTTGGTTCATCCAAATCAAGAATATGAAGAACCGCTCTACTACAATGACGGATCATTTAGAGCGATCTTCAAGGAGGAATCAGGTAAAGCACATGTCATAAGTGATACAGAAGAAGAGCCAGAAGGTGCACCTGCTCCTGCTAATGAATCAAATTATCAGGATTTGGTTCAAAGATTTGATCAGTTAGAGACTCATTTTGATCAACACATAGATTAAATTGAAACTCACTTACAACAGCAGGCTGCTCAATATCAACAAGACATGGGCTATATGAGGGAGCAAATGAATGATATTAATACTAATGTACTTATAATGAGTACATACTTTAACCTCTTTGGTGGTGCTCCTCCTCCTCCTCCTCCTCCTCTAGATCAGGAACCATCTGAGTGATAGATGCACTTGATGCTATGTGTTTGTGTTGTTATTGTTTTTACTTTATGTGTTTGTTATCATTTGTTTTTAGTAGTTCAATGTATTTTTCTTTTATTTTAGATATTTTATTTTGTATTAATATCCTGATGTTTCATTGTAATATCTTCCAAGTGATATCAATATTAGTTCTTGTGTTTTGATTTGAACTTATTTCTGAAATGTTTATAAGTCTTTATGAAAATTATCAGATTTTTTAATCTTAATTGTGCTATAACCTGAATTGTAAGTTAAAATTAAATTCATTAGAAAATCTAATTATTTTAAGTTTAAGTTTTGGTTATAACTTGATATTATTAGAATTTTCAATTTCATGTCTCTCTTTTAGACTGCCTTATTGTTAGTATTATTATTGCAATTGCGATGATTTCTTATTCTATATTTGACTTATCAATCATTATTTATGCACTTAGAAAGATTTGAAATTTTAGATTATTATTTTTGGAAAGAATAAAATTACTATTGCAAATTGTATCAAAGTACAAAAAATCAAAAGGAATGCGCAAAGGTTCGCAATGCAAAAAAAAAAAAGGGCACAAAATAAGCCCAAAGTAAATATGATACACAAAAATGTGCCACAAATGTGAAAAAGATGCGCAAAGCGCCACATGTGGTAGTTATTTTTTTCTAAACTCTTTTAATCTCTTAATTCAAATTGATCTTATGTTCATTTATAATTGATATTGAAATTTTAAATATATAATTTTTTATTCATCCTTAGTGCAATGATTTTCTATATCTTAGTGTCTAAATTAACTCATACTTTGATAAATTCTTTTTATTATCTATGTTATATCACTTCTTAAATTGTATGAATTTCTCTTATTTGTCTAATATTTTAATTTTATTTGCATACATTATTTCAATCACTTTCAAGGTTAAATTGTCAAATGATTTTCATATTTCTACTTACATTTCAAGTATTTTTCTTCTTCACTTTTTGATGTTGTCAAAAAGGGAGAGAAATTGTTTGTTGTGTCTTGAAATTATTTGTTGTGTCTTGAAATTATTTGTTGTGTCTTGTGTATTTGTGTCAAGTGTATTTTTTTTTTGTTTTTTTTATTTGTTTTATCGTATGTTTTCGTATGTGTGTTTGATTATTTTTGTTTTGTCTTTTGTGTTGTTTTGTGTTGTTTAAATTTTTTTTAAAAAACAAAAAATTTTTAATTCAATTGCCTCCTTATTTTCATGGGTTTATCAATTCAGGGGGAGTTTGAGAGATTCTTAGAATTTGAAATCCTACAAACAATAATTATTTTGCCATCATTAAAAAGGGGGAGATTGTTAAGAGAGTTGTTATTTGCATGTTTTACATTCTTGCAACTTGTATAGTTTTGATGATTTCGATTATTATTATTTTATATGTAGTTATCTCCTAATACTTTTTGGAATATTTGGAATATTTGTTTTTGCTCTTGTGTGTACTAACATTTCAGAAAAATTTTACTCCAAACTATGAATACTTCAAATCGAATTCAGCATACAATCCTTTGCAAATTAAAGATTTAAATTGTTCTTTGAATTGAGAGGGAGTGATTGTAATTGAGTGAATAAAAAAACACACACACACAGTTAAGGAGATCTTACAAAATTTGTACTGATCATACGGAACGAACCTAGTTTGTACGGGACGATCAGGTCAATTATCTCCTCATAAAAGCAATGGAAAGAACTGGAGTTGAGGAAATTTTTCTAAGTCCTGATCGTTGACGAAAAAATTATATTCGTCCCAAGACGGGTTAGGCTCTGTAAAAATTTTGTTCAGATGAAATCTAAAATCGTGCAAGGACGACTTGGGCTCTGTCAAAATTTCGTCCAGATGAAATCCAAATCGTCCCAGGATGAATTCTTCTCTGTAAAAATTTCGTTCAGACAAAATTCATTATCCTGCCAAGACGAGTTGTCCTCTGTAAAAATTTTGTCCGGACAAAGTCCAGTTCATCCCAGGATGATGTGAACCGACTTACCAAAGTTGGTTACGTCCTGCAGTTATTTAGGAACCGACCTATGGTATAACTGATCGTACCGGACGAACCTAGTTTGTACGGGACGATGATCGTGTACGAACATAGTTCGTACCAATATACATAAGGATCATTTCCGACACTTTAAGTAAATTGTCCAGGATGATCTACGATCGTATGGGACGATCTACGATCGTATGGGACGATCTATTTTGTGTTGACTTAAATATTTGCAGTTTTGGATGATTTTTTCTTGTCTCTCCTATATAAGGTCCAATTTTTACTGCCACCTAATCTTTTTTTTCATTGATCTTCGTGCTTATTAAAAGAAGAGTTAAGGAGAGAGTGTGAGAGTGCATTCAAAGGAGGATTCCTACCACTGGAGTGTGAAGGCTAGGCTTGGTGTTCAATGGTAAGAATCTCCACTTGTGATTTGGGATTACTTTACTCTTTTCTTTCTTCACTCTAGAATTCTTGTGAGAAGATCTGTCAAGGAGATCGGGTTCTCTGCCGACACTTAGAGAGTGTGAACAGCCATGAGTTCTCTGCTCACACTAGGAGAGTGTGAAAGGATGAAGGGTTCTCTTCCCACACTAGGAGAGTGTGAAAGGACGAAGGGTTATCTGCCCACACTAGGAGAGTGTGAAAGAACGAAGGGTTCTCTGCCCACACTAGGAGAGTGTGAAAGGATAAAGGGTTCTTTTCCCACACTAGGAGAGTATGAAAGGACGAACGGTTCTCTGCCAGCACTGGAGATAGTGTAAAAGGACGATGGTTCTCTGCCGCACCGGGTAGTGGTGAATAGAGTTTTTGTAAAGGCTTCTCTGCCTTGCTGTGGGTGCAAAAGGAGAGTGACTAGTGGTATTAGTACAATACTCGGAGGGTTCCTCCGGGGAGTGGATGTAGGTCTGGTTTTGACCGAACCACTATAAATCTGGTGTCTTTATTTTTTCGCTACTTTTTATTTTTGTGATTTACTGTTTTAAAACTGTGGTTTAACAACTATTTCTACAAAAAATCACTAAAATTTAATTTAATTTTAAAATACTCAAAAGAGGGATTAATTTTTAAAATACCAATTCACCCCCCTCTTGGTTAGCCGTGGGACATAAACTTAGGCTTAACAACCTAATTCATAGTGAACGAGTTTCAACAAGAATTATGTATGAAAAATAATGCACCTTAATTTACCCAATCTTACCCGACTCACATTACAGTTAATTCCTATAACTTTGGTTTATAATTTAATTCTTCCACTCTCTGCTCTGAGGTGATTCTACGGCAATTTAGGGCTTTCTCTTCCATCCATGAATTTCTTCATTTCTGGTTGTTTTCTCTTCATTTTTTGCTTGTCTTCGTGGATTTCTCTATTCATTCTTCTTCTTTATTTTCCTTTTTGATTAATTTTCATTTGGTTTCTTTGTCGTGAGTTTGGGTTTTGTGGTTTTTTGGGAGATGACAATGTCGTTGTCATCTATCCCTCCTCCAGCTATGCATATGAATGGCAAGTCCCATTCATTTAACGAAGAGTTAGCTGGTTCGTCTTCTTCTTCCGCCAAACTTCCCTTTGTTCACTCTTCTTTCTATGGATGTCCGGCTTTGTTGCTTGAGGATTCATTCATTTCCTTACTAGCTCCTCCTTTTGTGCTCACTCTTGTGGGGAAGTTCATGCTTAAGTGGCCAAACATAGATGTCATTCGTAAGTTCTTTTTGAATATGAAATTGTTTGGATCGTTTCAAGTGGGTTTGTTGGATTCCAAGCATATAGCGATTCAACTAAGCAATGAGTTGGACTATAGCCGTATCTTCTCTAGGAGGTCCTATTATATACATGGTTGTTAAATGAGATTGCTTAAATGTTCTCCTGATTTTGAAGTGCATGAATAATCTCCCATAACCTCGATGTGGATTTCTTTTCCTAATCTCCATTTACACTTTTTCAATGCTCAAATTTTATTTAGCTTAGCCTCTATTTTTGGTAAAACTTTGCAAACAAATCAAGCTACAGCTTCCATTTCACGACCATCTGTAGCTCATGTGTTAGTTGAATTGGACATATCAAAGAAGCATCCCAATGAGGTTTGGATTGGTTCGGAACTTAATGGCTATTTTCAAAAATTTACCTATTTTATGTTCTCATTGTAAGATGCATGGGCATGGTTTATATGCTTGTTATAAATTACACCCCCATCTTCGGAAGGCTAAGGATTCTACTAATCCGTCTCATAAAAGTGAATTAATTTCAGTTGAATTGGATAATGATTCTCCTAATCATGATGGTAATGTTGTTAATGATTATCAAGTGCAATATCCTATTAAGGATTCTTTAAATTTGGATTATGTTCAGGTGGAACTGAATCGTATTATTGTGGATGAGCTAGTTTAAGGACAGGAAGGTAATCTTAACTCTATCTCTTCTATAGATATTGATTCTCATAATGTGATTGACCAAAATATTGTTTCTAATCTTAATAATGTTTCTCTTTCTATTGAGCCTTTTTTGGAGGATGGATTGGTTAATAACATTATTGTGGAAGAGAAAATGGTGCAAACTAATGTTAGTACTCAGGATACTATCCAAACCGAGGTGGAGAAGATAGGTGGTACTGTTGTGAAGAATGAAAACAATGTGGAAGGTGAAGTGTTCTATTAGGAAAGAGAGTTGCCTCTTTCTAAGGGGCACTCAGGTATGATTAATGAAAGTAAGTTTCCTTTGAATGATCATTGTCATAGTGATGCTTTTACTGACACTGAGGATATGGATATGTTGGCTAAATGCTTTGGTAGAGATGATAATGATACTAGATTTACCAAGGGTCGTCGAAGGATAGGTAGGAAGCAAAAAGCTATTTTTCTACAACCTCATCGCAGCACCTGCTCGCAACACCTGCTCGCATACTTCTCATTAATAATTTTTTTTTTTATGTTTAATGCTATTATTTGGAATGTTAGGGCATTGGTTGCTCTTCCTCTAAGTTTAGAGTGGAAAACTTATGTCGTATCTATAATGTCCCGCTTTTTGTCTTTCTTGAGCCTCTTATCTCTTCTGATAAGTTACTTAGTACTGCTAAATTTTTGGGTTTTAAACATACTTTGTCTAATGTTGCCAATAAAATTTGGGTTTTTTGAAAAGATTTTGTTAGGGCTGACATTATTGGTGACTTTAATCAAGTTATTCATTGTAATATTGAGAGTTCTAATGAAATGTTGTGCTTCATTTATTTATGCTGCTTCATCTCGTTATACTAGAAAGATTTTATGGGATCAAATTACTCAATTTCATAGTATTTGTAATCTTCCCTTGCTTGTGGGAGGAGATTTTGATATCATCTCTAACCCGACTGAGGGTATAGGGGGCTCTATCCCTATCTATCATTTTATGAAGGATTTTAATAGTATGATTATGGATTGTAACCTTATTAATATTGGTTTTTCTGGTGATAATTTTACTTGGTATCATGGGCATTTATGGCAAAGATTAGATCGGGTTCTATTTAATGACTATTAGCTGAATTCTTTTGAGTCTACTAATGTTGATCATCTTAGCAGGACCCTCTCTGATTATTCTCCTCTTCTTATTAAAATCAAGCCTATACTGAGGGATTTTCCTTCTCAATTTAGATTTCAAAATATGTGGTTACTTCATGATTCTTTTATGGATGTGGTGAAGGATAATTGGCTTGCCCCTTTATATCCGGATAATGCTATTTCTTGTATGAGAAGATTTTGATATAAGTGAAAAAGTCTTAAGTTTGTTCTTAATTGGTGGAATCATAATGTTTTTAAGAATCGTTTTTCAAACATTTTAATTGCGGAAGATAAGGTGAATTTTCAAGAGACTCAATGCCAATTGTTTCCTTCTGAAGCTAACTTTTGTTTATTGAGAGAGGCTAAAGATGAGCTTTATAAATTACAAGCTCATGAGGAAATTTTTTAGAAATAAAAAGTGGCTATTGAACATCTAGTTAAAGGCGATAATAATATTAAATATTTTCATGCCTTGGTTAAGAGGAAATGCACTATTAATTATATTCATAAAATTAATTGAGTTGATGGTTCTGTTACTGAGGATGGTGCTGAAATTGCTAATTTAGCTGTTCAACACTTTCAAAATCATCTGAATAAAAACTTTCACCCTTATAATATTGATAATCCTAATATTATTCCTACTCTTATTTCTCAAGATGATAATGTCTTTTTGTTTAAGTTCCCTTCTTTTGAGGAAGTCAAAGATACCATTTTTGGTATGAACTCTGAGTCGGTGGTTGGGCTGAATAGTTTCATGACTAATTTTTTTCAAAAAACTAGGCATATTATTGGCAATGATCTCTTGTCTGCTGTTATTGACTTCTTTGATGGTAATTCTATTCCTAAGTTTTTTATTGTTATGCCTATTGTGCTTATTCCTAAGAATAATTCTATCACTTCTTGGAATGATTTTAGACCTATTAGTTTGTGCATCTTTTATTATAAACTGATCTCTAAAATTTTTATGAATCGTTTAACAATTTTTCTGCCTAAATTGATTTCCCTCTTTCAAATGGGTTTTGTCAAAGGCCGTGCTATTGCTGATAATATCCTTTTGGATCAAAAATTTTGTCAAGATTTGGATGTTAAAGTTAGAGGTGGTAATATGATTTTGAAACTTGATATTGCTAAGGCTTACGATAATATTGATTGAAATTCCCTTTATGATATAATGAAGTTATTTGGTTTTGATTTAAAATTTATCAATCTCATTAAGCTTTGTATTGAAAGCTCTTATTTTTCTATCATTGTTAATGGTAAGACTAATGATTTTTTTAAGGCTTCTCATGGCCTGAGATAGGGTGATCCCATCTCTCCGTCTCTTTTCATTATTATGGTTGAATACCTTTCTAAAGGGCTTGCAGATCTTTTTGAGAAGTATCCCAGCCTTTAGTTTAAAACTTTAGGTGGGTTTCATATTTCTAACTTATGTTATGCGGATGATTTTATTATTTTTACTAATGCCTCATCGAATAGGATTCATAGATTGTTGAGATTTTTTTAACAATTTGAATTGGTGAGTGGGTTGGCTCTTAATAAACATAAATGTGGTTTTATTTCTACTAAGAAAGTTCCTTTGAATTGTATTGTGGCTATTAAGAATTTAACTAATTTCAATCATGTTTGTTTGCCTTTAATGTACCTTAGAGTGCCTCTTTATAAGGGTAGAAAGAAATCCTTTCTTTTTAATGAATTAATTACAGTTGTGCAAAATAGACTTCTATCATGTTATTCTAACTTTTTTAAGCTTTGGTGGTCGGTTAACTCTTAATATGAGTGTTCTTTGCTCAATATCTGTTTATAGCTTTCAAACTTTGCTTCCTACTCAGGCTATATGTAACAAGATTGATAAAATTTTTAATAAGGTTTTTTTTTTTTTTTTTAAGAAGAGCTAGTAGTAGCTCTAAAATCCACTAGTCCTCTTGGAATAAATGTTGTGGCACTTTTGATGAAGGGGCTCTGAGTTGTAAGTCATTGAAGGATTTGACTTATTCTTTTTCTTTTAAGTTATGGTATAATTTTCATGCTATCTTGAGCCTTTGGGCTAATTTTATGAATGCTAAATATTATGGAGGGGAAGCATCCCACCACGTGTTATTTTAGTAAAGGTAACTCTAAAGTTTGGCATCGTCTTTGCAAAGTGAAATGGGCGGTTGAGCCGTCTATCTGTTGGGGCCTTGACGGTGATAATACTTTCTTTTGGCAGGATCATTGGTTGGGAGGCCAATCCATTGATTCTATTATTAATACTTCTTTCAATGCTTCTGTGAAGGGTGAAGGTTAATTATTTTTTCACTGATAATGGTTGGGATGTTGAGAAGCTTTCTAATGTTTTGCCAAATTTTCTTATTCAGCAAATTTTGCAGATCCCTTTGAACATTAATTCTCTTGATGTTCAGCTTGTACCTTAACTAAAGATGGTAACTTTAGATTAAAGGATGCCTAGCATTCCTTTTGAGCTAAAAAAGAGGATTCTAAGATTTTCAAAATCTTATGGCATAAAAATATTTTTTCTATGATTTATGTTTTCATTTGACATATTTTACATAAGTTTATCCCTACGAATGATAATTTGATTAAATGAGGTTTTATCCTTCCTTCTAAATGCTAATGTTGCTATCATATGGATAATATGCATCATGTTTTTGTCTCTGGTCCTTGTGCTGTGAAGGCTTGGACTTATTTTGATGATATTTTGCACTTAAATTGCTTCATTGCTAATGATTCTATTAATTCTTTACTTAACTGTTTGTTAACTCCAAAGGACATATCAGGAATGTTATTCCTTCTCTTATCTTTTAGTTTTTATGGTTGGATAGGAATAATTCTTGTTTTAATGGTGTGGTTATGAATCATCATATGATTATTCAAAATGTTAAAGATAAGATTTGGGCACTTTTATGCTAAGTTACTTTATGCTAAGAATTTCAAAAATTAACTCATTGCTGCGATTAACTTTGGGATTAAGCTGGTAATTTTCATAATGTCCCTAGAAGTACCTATTAGATGAAGCCTCTTGTTAATTTTTGTAAGTTAAATGTCGATGTTGTTAACATTAATTCTATGGCGGGTTTTGGTGGTGTCATCAGAGACTCTAACAGTAAATGAATATTGGGTTTTGCTGGTCCTCATTATAATTGTGTGTTAATACTGCTACCACTTTTGCCATCCTTTATTATTTTGAGGCTTTGTTTCTCTCTTGATTACATTAATATTATAGTGGAGGTTGGTTCTACTTATTATTATCAGTCGTTTATTTCGAGGGATGATAATATTTGTTCTTCTATTTTTTTTACATGAGGAGGGACATTAAGAATTTGTTGAGCATGTTACTAGGTGGGACTGTGGGTTGGATTCCATGGCGGATTTCTTTGGTTCAAATTTCCCTCTTCATATTAGGGGTTGGATAAGATTAGTGTTCCTTATATTATTCCTTAAGGTGGATGTGTTTGTTGGTTTTTTGTTGGTTGTAGGGTGGTGCTTTGTGCAATTTTTATGTTACCTGGTTGGTTTGGATGCCTTTCTCGGTTGGCTGGGCTTTTTGCATATCCTCTGGGTTAATTTTGTGCCTACTCAGTTTATGTTGGAGAGTTCTGATTTTGGGTGTATTTCCTTTTAATGCCATGTTATGGCCTTGTATTTTTGGTTGCTTGAGAATAGTTGGTTGTCAGTTTACGGGTTTTATGAGTTCTCTCATATGGCTTACTAGGAGCTTACTTTTGTGAACATTAAGATTGGCGAAGCTATTTGCAGTTTTCATGATTTTGTTAATTGGATGGATTGGAACCTTTCCCGGGTGGTTGGGCTATCTGCATTTTCTTTGGGTTTATCTTGTTGCTGCTTCGTTTATGTCGGAATACTTTGAATCCGAGTGTTATATCTCTTGCTGCTATGATTTGGGCTTATATGTTTGGCTTCTTGAGGCCTATTGGTTGTTAGATTCTTGGTTCTATGAATTCCCTCATTAGGGGCTTTCCCTTTATTCTTGGAGGTTTGCTGTTGTGGTTTTGGTTGGCTACTCTTATCAAGGATCACTTGGTGTTGGCTTATTGGTTGGGGATGATTTGTTTGAATGCATTTCTTTTAGCTGCTTGGCATGGTAATCTGACAACCATTGGTGATATGAACCTTATGATGTATTACATGTTTCTGAATTGGTGGCTTATGAGAAGGTTCCTCCTTGGTTCGGGTTGTTTAACTATTGGTGGTAATTGGGAATTTTATTGGTGTTATCACATGAATCTATACTATTTATATTGTCGTTTTTGCTTTTCTGTCTATTATCCCCTTTTGCAAATTACTCTAACTGCAGGAGATCATGGTGTTAAGCTATTCATAAGGATGCTGGAGTTGAATGCTATTTTTTGCACCTTTATGATTTTTTGGGTGCTCGTTCTTGTACACCGTAGAATGTATCTAGTTTTTTTTTTGTACTTTTACTTAGTAGGGAACTCGAGCTCATAGGTTTTTTTGCTTTTAATTTTGTAGCTCTTTTGAGCAGTAGTAAGCTTGTATCCCTTTAAAGACCTTGTAATCGCTTTTTATATAAATGTGTAGGCCCCTCCATGGGTTTCTCTTAAAAATAAAAAAAAAAAATAATTTAACTCCTCCAACAATTATTATAATACCAATTATAATGCCCCAAAATCTAAATTAAAAGAATTATTTCTTTTTTTTTATCTTTTAATATAATAATACAATAGTTATCTATTTTGTTTTATCAATAATAATATAAACATAAATAAATTTAATAATCAAAATATTAATATGCATTTGTATTTATTGATCTAAAAATTATATATAATACTCATGAATTATAGAAATATAAAATATAATATAGTCATGAGTATAAATGAATAATTAAAATAAAAGAAGCAAAACTTAATAATTCTTTATCAATCTTATACTCCTGATTCTATGTCCTAATCTGAAATCATTTAAACAACATATAATGAGCTAGAAAGCCTACTAGGTCACTAAATCCTACAATTGATTCAAAGAACGATAAAAAGAAGCAATATGTTTGATGTTAGTCAATTCATAACAGAAGTAGTCAAATGATCATGAATATATTGAGAAACAACAAAACTAACATGTCGTAGCAATAATATGTCAAATAATATAATAGTACGATACATAAATAATAAAATACTATAGTATGAAAATCAATAAATCAAGGTGTTAAAAATAAATAAAATATTCAACGTAGCAATACTATTTAATCAGTAAGTAAATCATATAAAAATTTGTAAAACCAAAGCCATAATGTTGACCATCAAAACTATATTAATACAATAAAATTATATTATAATGCACACATGCTATTCAACTATTCTATATTAAC
This sequence comes from Dendrobium officinale, assembly GCA_019514585.1. Taxonomy (NCBI): domain Eukaryota; kingdom Viridiplantae; phylum Streptophyta; class Magnoliopsida; order Asparagales; family Orchidaceae; genus Dendrobium; species Dendrobium officinale. The sequence continues at coordinate 23,000,996 of CM033698.1, forward strand.
ATCAGATCAGTAACATAACCATATGTTCATGATATCATATAATTGATTATAGTGAACCCATAAATAGTAAAAGTATCAATGAATTAGTATTAGTATCACCAAATCAATAATGGTATCATCGATGACAATAACAATAGAGCAATACTATAATAGTAATATTAAATTCATATAATAGAATAGATCAATGTAATAATAACAATGTTGTATAATAATAATCAATCAGTAACATGCATTTCAATAATCACACTAATCAAGTAAGGAGTTCAGGCTTGCGCGTTGATTTTTTAATAGTTAGTAGTTTGTAACATAATAACTATTAGCTTAGTAAACAGAGTCATTACTCCTTGCCCGTTGGCATGATAATAACTTATTATAAATCACAATCAGTGTATCACATGAATTAATCAAAAATATCTCCAAACCATAATATGTAAAGGAAAATTTGCCGTCCCACCTTTTTGTATAGATTAACCAGTCTTGAACTATTGTTAATAATTTACCAACCTTTACTTATTTTTAGACATTATTCTTATTACAGTATTATAACAATAATATCAAATAATTATTACTCAATCACATGCTTATATCTATTCATAATGCTTGTATTAACAGTATGTCCATAATAAAATACTAAAATTCTTATTCTTACAATTCATTCAAAATACAATAACTTTTGCTTTACCCGATGAAATTATAAAATCATCTTTTGAAAATATCTAGAATAATCAGTACTATAACATATAAAAAGTTGTACAGTTAAAGTTTATTAAATTCAAAATAAATGTAAGAAATTCAATTTTAAAAAAATTAGACCGTTGAAATCAAAATATTTGAAAACAGAGATAGAATATCAGTCACCTATTTTGATTTGAATATATTTTTTAAAGGCAATGAAGCAAATTGGATATACTTTTGCTACCTATCATAGCCCTGCATTGGGTACCCATATCCACACCCACCCATGTACCCACCCATACCCAATGGGTGGGTACTCAACATAAGGGGATAAATCAATTTGCATTGATAATCATCATATATCTTATATTAGTGCAATCATCATTACGTAATGTGCATCACTTAACCACGCTGTGACTATGATAAATTTTGATATGCTTCTTAAAAGTTTACAATCATAGCAAAATGGAAACAAGCCTCAAGGCCATCAATCTGTGGCAAACTGCATTCAAAAAATATGGAATGTGGGTGGATATAGGTGGGTATGACATCCCGAAAAGTCACCATGGTGAAAGTTCGTTCGGGATGTTAAGCCCTATGAACTTAGTCCCAAGCTAACCAAGAGGGGGGGTGAATTGGTATTTTAAAAATTCTTGAGACAAAGAAATAAATTCACAAACCAAATCACACCACCAAACCAAATGCGGAATTTAAAAGTGCGGAAGCAAAAATAAGAACACAAGATTTATAGTGGTTCGGTCGACTAGACCTACGTCCACTCCTTGGAGGCACCCTCCAAGTATTGCACTACAAAACGTGACTCTCCTTTAGCCCCCACAGCTAGGCGGAGAAGCCCTCACAAGAAACTCCTTTTTGCCACCCCGGCAAGGCAGAGAACCTACCTCCTTTTGCTTCCTTCTGAAGCTGGCAGAGAACCACAACCAAAAGCAAAACTCCTTACCTCTACCGACCCTTCCACGGACGAGAAACTCCAGACGAAAGACAAGCAGAGCGATCCTTGAGCAACCCTTGTGAATCCCCTCACAAGCTCCCCCTCACAAGATCCTCTCTCTCTCCCTCTCTCTCTTTCTCTCCTCAAGGTCTTCTCAGGTCAAGGCAGCAGCCAAAGGTCTCTTAAAAACGTTGAAGAAGAGCTCTTTAAATAGAAGAGCTCAAGAGGAGCTCATTAATTGCAAGTAGCCGACTTTATCGTCCCGGCCGATATGGACATCGGCCTGGCCGATTAGTACAAATCAAGGAAGATCGGCCAGAGCACAGCCCTGGGAACAGTCCTAGACGATTGAAATTTGGCTTGATCGTCCAGGCCGATCTCACGATCATCCTGTCCGATTAGTTCAAATCAGAGGTAAATCGTCCTGAGCACAGCTCTGGGAACAGTCCTGGCCGATTGAAATTTGGCTTGATCGTCCAGGCCGATCTCACGATCGTTCTAGACGATATGATCGTATCAATCATCCTTAATTACTCCCTTGATTTCCTGATCAATTAAGGCATAATTTGGTAATTTCGTCCAGGCCGATCCTGGAATCGTCCTGGACGATAATTTAAAATTCAGTATGCCTAAACTGTCTAAGGCGGCTATTTCTTTCTATTTTGAGCTTATCGTCCTGGCCGATACACGTATCGTCCAGACCGATATGTTAATGTTGGCTGCTTTAATTAAGAATCCTTAATTAGACTTTCTGTTTTAAGCTGATCGTCCCGGACGATATAAATATCGGCCGGGCCGATGTGGGCAAAAACAGAATTTCTAAGCCTCTCAAGTGTGTGTGTGACGGGTTACTTAGCATCAGTCTTTTTGATTCTTACAAGTAGACTCAAAAGGTGAAAAATAAAATTACAGACTGACTCAACCCTAAACCTACGCGATCCTGGACTTGGCTTCCTCTTGATCGTCCGATCTTCAATTCCTGAAAAGTTAGAAGCAACAAGTAGTCCAAGAGAGATAGTGTTTGTCAATCATCAAAACATAAGCTATGAAAAAGTAGATTTGCAACACATGGGTGGGTGTGGGTGGGTGAAGCCCGTCCGAGTAAAGCATGGGTACCCAACCATGACCCCATGTAGGGCTTTACTACCTATTGGTCCACGATTCTTTTGACCCCTTTTTTATTTATCTTCTTTTAGCCTTTGAATTTTAAGTTTTGAGCAGATCCTCATGTATGTCATCTTTTTTGAGTTGTATGTATTGAGTTTTTCTTATTCTAATTATTTTTTATAGTAATAAATTGGGCTATTCCTATTATTTTGAAAACCGAGCCGGACTAGCCGGTTCGACTGGTTCAGCCGTGAACCGGTCTTATGGCCGGTTCGGTCATCTTGAAGAACTAGTCTAACAACGAACAAGTTAAAACCTGTTTGAACCGCCGATTCAACCGGCCGACCGTTGAACTGGTCCCGTTTCTTAAGAATCGGCTGGTTCAACTAATAATATATTTAAATATTTTAATTTAATATAAAATGTTTAATTAAATATTAAATTAATTTAAATATCATATATTTTATTTAATAATATAATTTAAAAAATTTAAAAGTATTATAGATTAAATTAAATTAAATATAATTAATCTTGCTCACATGATGCCATAATACCATGTAAGCTTCTAACCCATGGGTACAAGTAAAGGTATATAAACAACACAATATAAAACTCCTAAGTGATGTGAGACTAAATAACTTGTAGTTTTTGGTTTCAACTTTCAACAATGTATGCATGAGACTTGTTTGAATGAGAATTTATTGAAAAAATTTCTTGTAAAATATTCAATTAAAAATCATCATAATAATTTTTAAACTTCTTAAATTTATAATTAATTATATATTTATAATTATTCAAATAAAAAAAAATTAAAAAAATATTCTATGACATTATAAATATAATTTTATAATGTAAAATTTATATATATGTAAATTATGCTTAAATATATAACATAAAATAATTATTTATATTAAATTTATATATTTATATATAAACTAAATTTTTATTAAATATAAATTAAAATTGAAGATTGAAGATGTTTATATTTAAATTTAAAATTAGTAATTATTTATATTTAAATATATAAGTAATAAAATTAATATAATAATTATTAATATTTAATTTTAAAATTATGTAATATATTATATATATATGAATTAATATATATATATATATATATATGAATTTTATTTATTTTTTTTAGTCTCAAAATTTTTATAATTATAAAATTTTTAAAATTAAATTGTCATTATTATTATGTTAATTTTATTACTTTTAATAATAATATTATTTATTATGTCATCCCATTCGACCTTGATTCCCATGAACTTCTTCTTCTGATTCATTATCTCATCCAATTTTCACAACTTTACTGTTCCCTCAATTTCAAAAAAAAAAAAAAAAAAAAAAAACGTCCTCCCTCACGAGCCAAACTTGTCGTCAATTACTCGTGCACTCTCATTAAAAAAAATTCCAAATTTATTCAAATTTCTGAACTTCGTGCCCACGTTTTTTTTGGGGCTCTCCTTCCTTCGCTCCTCGTATTCCAAAAAGATTACATTTTTCACGGATACATTTTGCAGGCCTAAAGAAACATTTTCTCAAAAATTTACTCCTTTGCTGCCACCGATCCCTCGCCAAGAATACATTTTGACGTTGTTTTCCTTTAATTTATTCCGATTCCTGTCTTGAAAAGCAGCAATTAAAGCCCTTTCCATTGTCGGTTCCTGGCGGCCAACGGCTGATTTTGGCCTCTAAGTGGATCTCGGTTTAAGATACCACATACTGAATATCGGCATTTGTTTGATATCCTGATCTCGGAAATGGAGGATCAAATGAAGAGATAAGCGGCATTTGGGAGTTATTCTTCGGGATTTGCTGGTTAGAGTAATTTCTCTAAACCTTTATCTGATTGATATCTGAATATTCGCTTCCCTATTAGAATGTATATGTAATTAATGCCTTAATGCTAGACTCTCCTAGCATCCATTTCCTTGGTGCCGTGCGTGCCCTTCCCATTCTGCAAGTCGCTGCGTTTCCTTCTCATCCAGCGATCTCCCGACTTTGCGAGTGATTCCTTTCTCGTTCAGCGGTCGCGGCTTATAGTCTCTTCAACCGCATTTCATTCGCCGCTTCTCCATCCGAAGATCTCCTTCAGCGAAGAACGCCGGTAAAATGAGATAGGTTTTATCTATTGATGTACTTTTATTTTAAAACTGTTATATTAAAACTGTCATATTAGTCAATTTGTGCTTACCTATTGTAAGGTTTTATTTGATCTGCCTTCAAATTTTTAGCTGATTAATATATTGTATTAATCATTTTTATGGTTTTAATCTGCTATAGAATACCTTTGATCTATTATATTATGTGAATGGTTTGATTTTGGTCATCATTTTATAAAGATTTTTTTAAGCTTTCAAATGATCACCTAATTGATTTCTCTTTTCAGGAGTTCATTTTATATGGTGAGTATCTGTGCTAAGGTGGCCTTACAACATGGGCTGTTCCATATAATAATTTAAAATATAATAATAAGCAGTAAACTTGCCACGTACTGGATTGTAAAGATAACATAGAACCAAATAGTTACAGAAAACACTGATATCTTTAAATGCAATAATACTGAGACAAATGCAAAGTATTTTTCATATTGCACGAATCTAAATATCTAATAAAATTGACATGTCAGGTGCCAATTAGACTAGTTGGTAATGGCCTTGAAAGTTATTTCAAAGGTCTTGAATTTGATCCTCATTTTCACTATAATAAACTTCCCCTCATGGACTTTTTGTTGAGCAAAAAAAAAAAAAAAAAAAAAAAAAAGAAAAAAAGAAAAAAATCTAATATTAGTGATATCTTAATAACAATGATCAAAATAACACCTTAGGTTCTTAGGTCTTTGATTCCCTAGATCATCCAATTTAGTCCCTTTTTCCTTTGTCTTCTAGTTATGGCATCTAGCTCTGGACTTCATCTTCTACATACAACATCTTCACCGCTGATCCATTTAGCAATTGCAGCCCAACATCAGTGTTTTCAAAATGCAATGAAAAGCACTAGAGTTCTTTTTTGCTTCTATGCACAAAGCACAAATCAAAGAAGTTTTTATCTTAATTAAATTGAACATTGCTTTTTCTCAATTAAAGCACTTACGATTTTCTGAAATCCTTTACTCAATTGCGACATGAACTGCTGTCTATCAGAGCACACATGCATTGACATCCGAATGTTCTTTTTCTATCACAATTCAAATTAATCTTTGGTTATTTGGGTTCTAGATCAGAGGCTTATATTATTTTTACAGCATGTATTTTGTAATTTTTAAATTTACTATGAAAAATAACCCTTTTTGCTTGCACATTATTTATTGTAGTATTTTGTTGATTTATACTGTGATTGGTAAGTGAATCAAGCGTTAAATTAGATTGAGCTGTGCATTTTGTGTACGTATGTTTTTCTAATGAAATTTGGATGTTTATCAATAATAAGGTATGTTTTGCTTCCGGTTGCTTTTGGTCTAGATTTGGCTTACTTTATAACAACAACAACAACAACAACAACAAGCCTTTATCGTACTACGCGAGGTCGGCTAAATTAATTCTTTTTCTCCATTGTGTCATATTAAGAGTCAAATTCTCATTTAAATCTAAAAAAGAAAGGTCATTTTTAAAATTTTCTAACCAAGTCTTTTTAGGTCCACCTCTATCTTTCTTAACATAAGCCAAATCTAATACATCTACTTTCCTAACCGTGTGATTGGAAGGATGCCGTCTTTTAGATTTGGCTTGCTTTAATTCATAAAAATATGGTGATGAAGCGCTTCTAGTTCTCAGATATTGCATAAAGAAAAACTATCTACTTCATCCGTTTAGCGTGAATTGGCAATGATGAAGTCCTTTCCAGTTCTCAGATATTGAACCTTTGCATTATCTTTGAGCCTGAAATTGCAGACAAAACTTTGTTCTTGAGTTTCTTTGTTCTTTGCTGATCAACTGTTATCTTTGTTATCTTGTTGGTTGAAAATTGGAAACTTATAACATTCATAGCAATGATTATATTTCTTTTGCTGATTCTCTTTGCTTTGTTATTGAACTAGCTACAATATAACTTTCAACATAATCTGCTTTCTCTCTAAACTTTGCAGTAGTCCTGCATTTCATTTAGAATTTTCCACTAGATAACATGGGTTAATTAAGCTGAAGGTGCAGTTCATGGTTCGAAGACAACATAATTTGTATCTCTTTCAAAGCTGTTACACTTGAGCTTGAAATATATTGACGTTTTAGTGAAATGCACGCAGTGCAAACTGTATGATGTATCATGGAATCTTTTGAGATTTTTACGCCTCACCCAGGGTATAAATTGGCAATGAGAGGCTTGCCTGAGCTCTCACCTTTGGTTGAGGCCCGCCTCACCTCACTGGCAGGAGGCTTGCTGATAGTTACATAAATCTGTCTCGGACATTACTATAGGATTTCTTTGAGTACTTAAAATCAAACTTATATCTTGGAGTATGATTTCAAATACTTTTTATCATAAACTTCTAAATTTGGTTATTGATTTTTGATTTCACATATCTTATGTTTTTTTTATGTTTTATATTATTCACTCATTAGTATATAAAAAAATTATCATTTTATGTTTACGCAATCTTTTTTTGTAGAAGAGGCTGCAGCTTACATGCACTTACGCAATTTTAAACATTGGATTCACCCACCCTCTTTTTTTGTAGAAGCTGCAGCTTACATGCACTTAAGTTAATTCATCCTTCTATATCAACCAATATCTTGTCTTAGCACGATATCCTTAGGTATGGGATTATTTTGCATACTTAGAAAATACGGTGTTTATATAGAAATATAACTACCATCATTTTCTTATACCCACTTCTTGATAGCCTAATTCTAGATAACATCCTTTTATTCTCTCTTTCACTTGCAGGGGCCTTATATTGATCATTTTAGCGGCTTCTCTTTTTTGACATAAGTTGAACTGGTATTAGATCTCGTTTCTGAGTGCCTTATCTTGGTAATTTGAAGATTTTTGTCAACAAATCATATATCTTGTTCAAGATGTTTGACTGTGGTTACAAGGCACAATATATGGATGGGCAGAAAGAGAAGTTTGTAAGGTGTGACTATTCAGTGGCCTATGATTTTGACTGATTTTTTTACTGTATTATGCAATAAATTTTAGCAACAGTTACGTCTCTAAGTCCATAATAAATGTTTAATTGAGATGGAGCACCACTTATCTTTTCCATTTGATTTGTCACTAATCATGTATTGCTTATGTTTATTAGGAAATATTAGCTTGTTAGCATCTGCAACAACAATTCCTCCTTATTCTATTCATTTAGTTGCATATTTCTTTCCATTTTCTTATTCAAGCACACATGCTGGTTGAAGGAAGTTTACTTGTTGCATTAGTTGATATTTTTGATTGGCGTCAAGTAAATGATCAAAATGGTTCCCAAAATTTTTAGGTGTGCTTATATTACTTATAAACTTATTCAAGTCTTTCAACTTATTAAATTTGAACTAATTTTATTCTACGATCAACTTTGCCTTTTTTGGACAAAAATTAGTAGAAAGGAAGCTTTTTATGAGAGAATTTTGGATTTTTTAGCTCTAACCCCATGAGTTTGGGCTGATATTAAGTAACGATATTGACCCTTAAAAGTCCAAAAAGCTCTTACGGAATGCTTCTCTCAACCAATTTTCATTCCAAGAAATGAATAGTTGATTATAGGAAAAACTTGGCTTGAAAGTTATGAGTTGAGTGGCTAATTTCAATACCTGGAAAAATCTAGGACTAAAATAAATACATCTAAAAAGTCTAGCTACCATTTTGGTCATTTACTAATTATTGTTTTATGGAATAAAACAGTTTAAATTTCTTTCTGTTAGTTAATGTATTACCCACTCATCATAAACAATGACATTCGAAATAACACAAACAGTTAAGAACTCCATTGATAGATTTATTTAAGTCAATAGGTCTTGATTTACAGTTAAGCACTCATTTGCTTTGTTAACATTTACGAAAAAACACAAACATTGCTTAAGATTGAGCTATGACTATGGAATTATGGACCTTAATTGTCGTCTTAAGAGAAAGCTCACATTTATCGTGTGCGTGTATGTCAATTAGCTTAGTTGGTAAATATTTTGAAAGTTATTGTCATGAACTTTAGATTGAATCTCATCTATATTAAATTTTTTCTTTGACGCTTAATATTCCTCATTTTTGTCTTATAAGAGATCAGTAAAAAAGTTTCCATTCATACCATGATCCTTTTCTTGTAAAAAAACCCAAAACACCTTTCTTCTCTAAAAGGTATATAAAAAATAATTACATGCACCTGTGGGTATAATTAAATGCTATTTTAGCAAATCATGAATGGGTTCATATGCAATTTCTTGATTGTCATCTTTAATTATGTTTGATCACACATAATTATGCATGATTAATCACAAAAGGTTCAACTATTTCAGGATGTATAGGATTTAGGGTTTCTAGTGTAGATCTAGAATGAGATGCAAGAAAACAAGTGCCACCAAAATTTAGGAAAAATTCCTTTATTTTGATAAAAATCAAGAATTCATTCCGAATGATAATTCAATGATCACCAATAGTGATTTTGTTAAAAATTTGAAATAATAAAAATCATATTTATAGCACAATAAAAAAACCATATTATAATAGATTCGAGCAAGTCCAATCACGAACGCAAAACCAATTATAGTTCATCCCTATTTCAGCTGGATTACATCAAGGATCAACCTTAAGCCCATATATTTTTTCTTTAGTCATGGATGCTCTTATTAGACATTTGCAAGAGAATGTACCTTGGTGTATGCTTTTTGTTGATGATATTCTTCTTGTTAAATAGACTACAGAGGGAGTTGAACGTAAGCTTGAATTATGAAGGTCAACCTTGAAGTCTAAAGGTTTTTTTTTTTTTTGAGTAGATATAAAACTGAATACATGGAGTGCAATTTTAGTTGTAATAGATATAGTAGGGGGATTGTGACTTTGGGCGATCAAGTCATTAATAAGAGTACACGTTTTAGATATCTTGAGTCTATTATTCAGAGTGATGGTGAAACAGATGTTGATATTATAGTAGAATTCAGTTTGGATGGTTGAAGTGGATGATTGCATCGGGCTTGTTGTGTGATAGAAAAGTACCTCTCAAACTTAAGGGAAAATTCTATAAGATGGTGGTGCTTGAAATGCTTATGGCGAAGAATGTTGGCCATTAAAAGTGAAGCATAATATTAAGTGTTGCAAAGATGTGGATGATTAGGTGGATGAGTGACTTAACTCTTAGAGACAAAATATAAAACAAGTATATATGTGAAAAGCTTTGAGTAGCTCTAGTTACAGACATGTTTAGAAAGAGTTTCCTTAGATGGTTTGGTCACATAAAATAGTGCTTTTCTTTATTAGATTTAAATGAGAATTTGACTCTTAACAGAACACAATGGAAAAAAATGATTCATATAGCTGACCCCACATAGTGGGATAAGGCTTGATGTTGTTATTATTGTTATTGTTGGTTTCTTATATGGTGATCAAAATCACGGTGTTTATGTTTCAAGAGCCTCTAATCAAAACCTAACAGTAACAATGATATTTTCCTTGTCTTAAGTAAGAGATTTTGGTTTGGTGTTTCACCATGGTAAAAGATGTTTTTTTCAAATAAGTTCGCTCTCGCAATATTACTTTATCAAAAAACATCCACATATTAGGTAATACGTGTAACACTAGGAAAATAGTGTGACAAACCAAGTTTCATAATTTCAAAATTAAGAAATATAGAAATTTATATGAAACGGGATGATGGTATTTATTGTTCCCAAATTTGTTGTTTATAGGCATTTAGATTAAATGAACTTTCTTAATTGTCCATTTGAAACATTTCAACAATTTCAGCACCTTCAATATTAAGAAATGCATAGAAACTTATTAATTTGAAATGAATCTATACAGCATTCATATATTTATCGTGTATTGTGCCATAGAGTTAGAAGATTTTCGAAATGTTTTCCTTGTTCTAGAGCGTGATTATCAGTCTTAAGGTAGCATTTGTTTGTCATGTGACTAAAAAGTAAATTTTTTCAGTAGGCTAGATCTCCATCTTAAGAGGAGATAATGCCACAGTCATTCACAATTAGCAGAATCAGATATTCTTTTTCCAGTTCATCAATCTTGCAAGCACTTTTTCTCCTTTTGCATTTGATTTAGGATTCACAATTTTCTGACGGTATCCTTATGTTTCAGATTGGATCAGTCAAACCAAACATTGCCATTTGTTTCAAATTGTGGAAAAATGAAGAAGCGTGGTTTCCTCATGGAGGGATTTGGCGTGGGTTCAAAGAATTCAACAAAGCCGTTCAAAATAGGAATGAAAAAGGGATCTGAAGGACTTAGGTCACTGGGTAAATCTCTTAGATTTACAGGTACGAAGGGAGTTTTCCAAGAGGATCTCAAGGTTTCAGAGAAGAGGATTTTTGATCCTCAAGATCCATTTCTTTTGAGAATGAACAGGCTTTTCGTAATATCATGTATTCTTGCGGTGTCAATTGATCCATTGTTCTTTTATCTTCCTGTCTACGATGATAAATCAAATTGCCTCAGCATAGATCGGAAGCTCGCATACACCTCAACCACATTACGCACTATGATTGATTCTTTCTATCTCCTTCGAATGGCTCTTCAGTTCCGTACTGCTTACATTGCTCCCTCCTCTCGTGTTTTTGGTAGAGGAGAACTTGTAATTGATCCTGCTCAGATAGCTAATCGTTACTTACGGCGTTTCTTCACTGTTGATTTCCTTGCTGTGCTACCACTACCACAGGTTTAAAAAACTCTTCATATTATCGCGTATACTTGATTTTTTTCATTTTTCAGATCTGCAGTGATTCAGTTTCATTATGTTTGTTTTTGTCTGTAAGCATGCTACATAGTACATACTGGTGGTTCTCTCTCTCGTGTTTTCTTATTTTGCTTCATGGTAGTGTTCTTATTTTTATTTTTTCATTTTGCTTCATGGTAGTTGAAGTCAAGCTTCAAGTCATTAATGTTTAATACAAGTGTAACAATGAATGGAAATCTTCAATATATCTAATGTCTGTTGAAAGAACTGACTAAATTTGATAGGTTTTGCGCTCTGCTGTCCATAACTGAATTATATGAGTAAATAACTATCCTAAACTACCCTATCTAGGTTGATAATGTGCAGACTAAGTCTAACCTCTGAATAATTTAAGACCTTTTTTTTTCTGAATTTCTTTTTCATGGTTAATTCTATCTCCCAAGATATTATGTTTATTATTTTCTATCACCTGAACTGCACAATTAAGATCAATTCAAGAGTTTTGTAGATTAAGGTGATTAAGTTGCCCATCCTGCTAAACTTAATGCCATTTTCATTTGTTCCTGTGAACTTCTAGAGAATCAATTAATGAGTGCTTCATGATCCTGTGGTTTAATGTAGTAAAAATGTTGACAACCATTTCCTTTATGTGTATAATGTGCATATGAGTTTATCTAAATGTCCTTTGGGTTCTTTTCTATTGTCAAATAGGTTAGTCTGTGATTTTGAGGTAGTTTCAACCAACTACGAACAAAATATTTAAGTTTAGCTTTTTCAATTGCCTTTTCAACTCAACCAACTCCCGATAAACATAATAAAGATCAAGTTGATGATTGGTAAAGTTTGAATCGGTTCTTGACCAATCCATCCCTTTGTAAGTAGGCAAGATTTAGGGGTATATGCATAATTTTCCCAAATATCTATAGTCAATACATGTCTTCTAAATTATATCCTTATTGTATTGAACTAGAGCATTAGATCACATTGGATACCAAATTTAATGTACTTTGGCAAGAGTAGTATTAATGTGGGTAAACTATTTGGAACATCTTTTGTTGCACTTGTTCATTTTGTGGGGTTTATAAAAGGGCAGGCATAGAGAAGCTTTTGGTTGTTGCATGATTTCAAACCAGATAAATCGCCTCATTGTAATGTTGATGCTATGATCTTGTGCCTTACAAGATCCCTATTGATAAAAGCCTTGTTTATTGCTTAGGAATATCCTTTAATGTTAGCATCTTAAGCAGTCCTAAATAAATTGGTGTCTTTAAGAAAGTTATTATATATATATATATATATATATATATATATATATATATATATATATATATATATATATATATATATATATATATATATATATATATATATATATATATATATATATATATATATATCTAGGGGTTGTACCCAAATAATTGTTTCATGGGAGGTTGCACCCATTGCTTGTTTGAGAGATGTTGATTTGATCTTGAGAGGTCTTGCTCTTGAGTTTAGACTATTCCTTTGGTTTTGTAGTTTTTATAAAAACTTGGCGAAAATGAATGCTATTAGAATTTTAGCAATAAACTAGTATGGTCACCTTCAACCTAAATTATTCTGCAATAAAACCCTAAATGTGCCACTTGTCCACCCAGCACCATCACACAATGGTTTCGCTATCCCAACGCTGATGTGTGTGGGACGCTCACCTCTTGTTTGAGTGACCATCTCTTCAAATCGATCACCCCTGTTGCTCGTTGTACTAGTGTTGTTGCTTACATAGGATTCTCACTAGCTCTCGGGTTCGTGGCTTAGCTCCTCCCTTGGTTATTTCAAGTGCATGTCTTGTCCTAGTATGGTTGCAACCCTAACTTCTTTTTCACTTATTTTCTCCCTTTCGGGTAATTTTTCCATTTCCCCGCTCCAAATTGTTGCCTCTTGTGTCCTTGTCCTCTTTGGGTAGCACATGTAGGTGGGATCTCCCTATGCTCAAACCCTAATTTAACTCTTCCTTCCCTCACATTGATTGCATGTATGGTTGTGTTTGATCTCCCAATTTAGATCTTTATCGCCACCTACTATCTTGATGCCTCTATAATATTTGTTGCTATAAACTCAGGGTAATAATGTAATTTGAGAAAAATGTTTGTTTGAACTTGATTTAGTTAGTGATTATGATTTCTATAGTGCGTAATTGATCCTGAATAAACCCATAAATTGAAATGGAAAAGAGAAATTTAGGTTGCCAAAACTACATTGGGAGCGTCGCGGGGCTGTGATTGACAACATTGCGTTATCATCTTCTTAGTTTGGGATAATGTTCTGAGGGAGTGTTGCTATGCTGGCTGGCGTCATTGAGGTGCTCAGCTCTCGGGTTAGAGGCATCTGGAATATTTTATTGGATGCGTTGAGAAGGTTCCTACCGTGACACCATACCAAAATGAGTGCTTTATATATAAAATATCTCAAATCATTTTTCACTCACCATGCCAACCACCTTACTGGAGAAGGAAAGGAAGAGGAGAGGAGAAGGAGAGAGGCAAGGGGGAGAAGGATTTAGAGGCCAAGAAGTTGTAATCATCTATCAGGCTAGTTAGGGATTTCATAGAGCATGAGGTAGACTTCTAAACTCTTATTTCTAATTTTAATTTCTGTAATTCTATAAAAATATATGATTAAAAATATGTTTTTCTAGAGTTTTATATTAATTTCACTATGTAACTTTTAGTATAATGCTTCATTATGAATATTTTAGCTAAAAGATGTTGAATTTTTATTGGTTAGTTTTCTCTATACTGAATTATGTGAGTATTGAACAAATAAGGCATTTTTGGTTTTTGAAATAGCTATATAAAAGGTTGAATACTCTGTTCTGAATATTCCTATGAAGTTATTATTAGAATGAAGAAAGTTAGTGGGTATGTTTTTATGTGCGCAATGTGAATTACTGTATGCAATTCTTGCACTTTATGCATCACCATCATCGTCATATTTACATGCGATTTCATTTAAATTGCATAACTCTTTGCATGACGTTGAAAGAGCTTTAAATTCTGTGATGTGATAAGTGCATTATTTGAAATAATACAAGCGCTGTATATGTTATGTTATGGCTCGATCTATCTTGTGTGGATGTGAGAGGGATTCTGACCCTACTTGTTGAAAGCAAGTAAGGGAGGTCATTCTATTTTTTTTCTGGCACCACTTTCTATATGCAAGTGTGGGAGATTAAAGAGAGTTAGAAGTAGAAGCGGAGTTATAAGCATGCATTGGGAGATACGCATCACACTCATGCATTGCATAATATGATAATTCAATGCATAAACTATAAAAACTATTTTGAATTGGTTCTGGAAGATTTTGAAGTTTCTGAATGAATTATGATAAAATAAAAAAGTTAAGTATACGTGAAACTCTGATAATTAGTGTCGTCTAACATCTCTGATATTTTTATGAAAGTGAACTATAAAAGTTCAAGTGATGTTCATGAAACTAGGTGCACTTTAATGTTATTAATGTAATATGCTATGCTAATACATTTTCTATACTGTAATGATTTATTAAAATTTTAAATAGAGTTATCAATATTTTAATTGGATATTCATATCTGTGATGAGTTTGTGATAGAAGTATGTTGAGCTGGTTGTGCTCTCTCTATGATATTTGACTAGTGGACTCATGCATAAATTGATGTGCAAGTGAATACATCAATCAGCATACAAATAACAACAGGAGATATACTACAAGTATGATGAACCCCCTGCATACATAAATACTCACACGACATGCTACTTGCAAGGAAAAGGTGGTCGATTCGTAAGGAGTGTAAGCACTTACAAGTGGTTGTAGGATACTTTACGTATGAGTAACCTACTACCTACAAGTCATAATGCAATAGTGGACCTAAAATTGAATGAGTTTGAATTCAAATGCGCAGTAGTGGACTTGAATTAAACTCAATTAACTTAACCAAAACTTGGACAAATGCAAAAAACTTGGACTTTAACAAATCATATGAAATCAAGCCTAAACCAAGATGCAATAAGCCAAGCTTGATTACAAATAACAAGACATTTCCAAGCAAGAACTCATACAGAGTGTTGAATGAATTCTCAAGGTATACAAATATTGAATGATAGAATTAAATGGCTTGAAACATTCAAGCAAGATTAACTTATAAATGAGGACAAGTGATATCCATATTGTCATACAAGCAAATTCAACTGCCCCTGTAAACAAAGAGATTTGGTTTGCATAGGGAAATCAACAATAAGTGTGGGGCATTTTATTCATTACAAATATAGGAGTGCAAACAATATATTACAAGCGACATCAAAGGAGCTACAAGGAATGCAATGTCATGTCTCTTATCGACAACAATTCAATTTCAAGAAGATATAATAACAAAGGAGATCAAATGCTAATGAGCAAATAAAAGACTTGTATGTAATTAAGAATAAATGCAAGAGCAACGGGCATATCAATAACAACATACTCAATGAAATATGCATGAATTATAACGAGGATTATGCAGTCTACAGGCAAAGCAAATGAGAGGTAGGAGAGTGGATCCTTGTTGACCTCTGATAAAAAAAAAAAGAAGAAAGTAAAAAAAAAAAAATCAAATCACTCACCTACTCTGCCGAAGCCGTCCCGCGCACGTCGTGCACGTCGTCGCTGCTCTTCCCACGATCTTCGCACGTCGCTCGCACGACTCGTTCGAGTCGTTAAAAGCCAGCGAAGAAGAGGCCTTCGGCCTCCTCTCGCAATCCCACGCGATCCCCCACTCCTCCCTCCTCCGACCTTGAAGCCGCTGCCTTTTCTCCGATCGTTGGCTCTCGCGATCCTGCTCCCTCTCTTTCTTCCTTCGGCTCTTCAGGGCTGTTCGACCGCACTCCTTTGACGACTTCTCCTTCCAGTCGGACCGGAAGGTGCGACATTTTGATCGGAAGCAAGACAGGAGCTCGAGGGCTGTGAGAGTAACATTCTCCCTATCGCGTGCGGTTCCCCCCTCCTTCCTCCGACATTGCTCCTTCCTGTGCGATCGGAAGTCACAACATTTTGAGCGGGATCAACAACGAGAGCTCGTCGTTTCTCCAGCTCCTTCAGGGTTGTTCGGCTTGGCTCCTTCTCCGGCTTTCCCTACCTGTTGGACCGAAAGTTACTACATTTTGATCGGGAGCAAGCAACGGAGCTCGCTAGCGGGAAGGTAACTTTCTCCCTATCACCTGCTTCTTTGGCCGAATCCCGTGAACAGAGAAGAAGGGGGAGGGATTTAATTAATATTTATTAATATTAATTATATTTAATTATTATTTAATTATAATTATAATTAATTATTTTATTATAATTAATTAATAATTAGTAATTAATTATCATTTATAATTATTTAGTTAATTATGATTAATTTCGATTAATTATAATTAGTTACTAAATAATTATAATTATAATTAATTTGATAATTATGGTTAATTATAATTTATAATTAATTGTAAATTATAATTAATTAATTATTATTATAATTGATATTTTATAAAAAAAAATGCTTACTTGCCAAGCTTTCACCGACATCCACCGCCGGTCCACCGGCCCCGAAGGTATAACCTCTAAACTCATGCTTTCGTCCTCGATGTGTACGACGGACCGGAAAACCGCCTATACACGCCTTTATTGCGCGTGGTGGGATGGAACCCCGGTCCGACGCCTACGACGAGGCGGACAGTCACCCCTCTCGCTTTCTTACCTCGTCATGCGTGGCGAGTCAGTGGTCTACCCATGCACGCTTTTCTTAGCGTGGTGGGAAGGGCAACTGGCGCGACACCTACGATAAGGTGAGCGAGCAACCTCCGCTCTTTTATCTCGACTAACGTGTCGGGCCCGCGGTCTACCTATGCACGCCTTTATTGAGCGTGGTAGGAGGGGCAACCGGTACGACACCTGTGTTGAGCTAAACGAGCAACCTTCGCCCTCTTATCTCGACTAACGTGTCGGGCCGGCGGTCTACCTATGCACGCCTTTATTGAGCGTGGTAGGAGGGGGCAACCGGCACGACATCTGTGTTGAGGTAAGCGAGCGACCCACGCCATCCTGTCTCGACATGCGTGTCGGACCGGCAAACCACCTAAGCACGCCTTTGGTGGCCGTGGTAGGAGGGAAACCGGTTTGACGCACACGGCGAGGTCAGGTGAGCTTGGTGTACCCTTTTCTTTGCGCGGCCGGAATCATTTATAAGTACCCCCCGGGCGGGGGGGGAAAGCAACTGCTCTTCTTCTTGTAACAGGTACCGTCAAAGACCCCATGCACGCCTTTATTGGCCGTGGTGGGATGAAAAATCACGGCCGAGGTGTCCTCGAAAGAGGGCACCTACCATGCACGCCTTTATTGGCTGTGGTGGGAAGGCCCAGTTTTCTCGTAGTTTTTCCCCTAAACGGGGGAGACGCCGGAGGCTGCCGAAATTTCGGGTGAAATACTACTACACTTGGGACCTGTTTTTGAACTCAAAAGAACAAAGATTTGGACCAAATAAGAAAGAGCGGTGAACTTTGAACATGAACAAGGGCAGTGGACCGTTGAACTTGATTGAACATGTGCAGAGGACCTAAACAAAATTCAAATGACTAATAAAGATCAAATTCAAATGAAACAAAATCAAAGTTGGAGCCAAATGCAAGCCATTTTGAACATAAAACTGAACCTGTAAAGATTCCAGAAGACTCCGAACAATCAGTTGAATATACATTCGGATTCAAATTCAAAGGAACTAAGTGTGAAAGGCACTAAAATTGAACAAGGCTCAGACTACAAAGGACACAGAACTGAGTTTGCACATTAAGCTCATGAACCTGATTTAAATTGATCCTGAAAGGGGCTTGAACTTGAGCCTGGTTCGAGCATCATCGCCCTCTCACATTCAATGCCAGTCAAAAATACCACCTGAGATTGGTGAAAGGTGGTTTCAATACCAAAGCGAAGGCTCTCCTACGAATACTACTAGGAAGTCGTAGCGGATACAACTGATCTCCAGCAAATGAATACTTGTGGATAACAACGGTGTGTATGTCGTATGTACAACGAAACACTGTGGACACAAGTACATCTCCTACGAACAGTTCCAGGAGCTCGTAGTGAGTACAACGGGTCCCCGCAAATACATACAAGTCACTTGTGGATAACAACAGTGTGTTGCAAGTACGGCGAATCACTGTGGGCACGAGTACGGATCCCTTACAAATGCAAATGACCACAAACCACTTGTGGATAACAACAGTGAGAGCCTCGTAAGCATAGCGAACCCCTGTGGACACAAGTATAGATATCACCTACGACAACGGTGATCAAGATCTTCAAGTATTTCGAGTGCAATAGCGACTCGATGTGCGAAAAAAAAAACTCTACTACACTAAAGATCTTGAAAGGAGATCTTCTCAAAGTGAAGCGACAATCAGTGAACTTCAAGGTCCAAAAGAATCCTTCCCCGGTGAATGAGAAAGGGGGAGTCAATATCAAGTCCAATACTCCAGAGTTCAAAAGAATCCTTCCCCGGTGAATGAGAAAGGGGGAGTCAATATCAAGTCCAATACTCCAAAGTTCAAAAGAATCCTTCCCCGGTGATTGAGAAAGGGGGAGTCAACAGATAACGCCACCGGATCTGCAACACATATACAAGCAGACAGAAGGCGTCTACAATCTACAATCCAACGCCACCGGATCTGCAACATATATACAAGCAGACAGAAGGCGTCTACAATCTACAATCCAACGCCACCGGATCTGCAACACATATACAAGCAGACAGAAGGCGTCTACAATCTACAATCCAACGCCACCGGATCTGCAACACTTATGAAAGCAGACAGAAGGCGTGTATAAGCTTTTCAAGGAAATGCTGTGCATTCAAATGACAAATACATGCACAACTACAAATATTTCAAAATACCCCTACACGTGCACTAGAGAATATATACACATAGATACACTAAAGGGGATATATAAAAATCACCCGCATGGGCCCCGGCGAGCGTGTTATTGGTACACACGTGACGCCTAGGGATGCTGCGCGGGTCGATAAGTGAATTCTGGTTCGAACCCGATCCTTCTATACGGATCAATAGAAGTCGACAGGGTTCGAACCTTTAAACAAATATACGGCTGTGGAAATCAGTGTATTTGTTTCAACACATTCGTATTAGGCATGCTAAGCCTACAATCAAAAGAATTCACTGAACAAAAAGCACGAAGCCTGCGAAACCCGATCCTCCTAAGCATGTAAATGGGAGTAGATAGGGTTCAAACCATTAGATAAATATGTGGTCACGAGGTCGACCAGAATATTTATCTAATACATTCTTTTTAGGCCTTCAAGGCCTAAAATCAAGAAAGTTCATGAACAAAGGCATGAAGCCTAAAGAACCCGATCCTTCTATACGGATCAATAGGAGTCGACAGGGTTCGAACAATCAAATAGATACATGGTTGTAGCGACCAGTGTATTTGTTTAAATACATTCTTTTTAGGCCTTCAATGCCTGAAATCAAGAAAATTCATGAACAAAGGCACGAAGCCTACGAGAAACCTGATCCCCTATCGATAAGTTGATAGGGTTGACAGGGTCCAATCAACAAATGGAAATGACCCCAAACACCCCGATGATGGCCGCGTTGAATGCAGATTTCAACCGGAGGGGTTCACAAAATATTTCAAAATGCCCTCAAACTTCTACAAATTCAAATATTTTTCAAATGACCTTAAGGTCACCCCGATGATGGCCGTGTTGAAAGAAGATCTCAACCGGAGGGGTCAATTTCAGGCATCTTTTAAATGTCTCCCAAAAGTCCAAATCCAAAGCTCCACAAATCCCAAAGCCTAGATATTTAAAATGAAATAAATCCATCAAAGACTTAAAGCAAAATCCATCCGCCCTCCGCAACAGTTTGTCGGGGCGGACAAATTAAAGTTTACTTCAGCTCACAAAGAGCCAAATGCCTAGTCGAAAATATCACTAGGATCCATTCTCAAACAATATATTGCCAGTAAGGACGTGGTACGAGTCTTCTAACCGGCAGTTTCGCCGCCAAATGGCACTGCAGGTAAACGGTTATGACCCGGGGCCCTCTGAACCGAGTGGTTTTGCCGCCAAATGGCACCACAGATAGCGGTTATGGCCAGAGCCAATACGCTCCTTAATGGCGTTAAATCCTTGAGATATGAATCAATAGGATATGATCGATAGGGCACAAAGCCCTCTGTCAGCTAAGGTGGGTTTAAATTTGTCCCCTTAGACAAACACCAACCCCGGTCTACAAGGTCCCCTTGGACGAAGCAACCCATGGCTGCCGACAAGGATCCTTCTGTCAGGTTGGGTCGACTACCTCCTCTGACTAAGTAGACCAGGGACCACGATGGCCCGGGATGACGGAACCATGGGATCTTGATCGGGTCCATCATCCATTCCCCCACCATCCGCTTTAAGTTCAAGATGGTGCAATTTCTGTTTTAAATATCAATTTTTCAAATCCTTCAAAACCTTTCAAATTTTCAAACTTTCAACTCAAATCCCAAATCCAAATCCAGTTCTCCAAATTCCAAACCTATTGCTGCTACTATATGCCAGATAACATGTATTTCTATACGTATCTGATCGATGACTAGCCTTAATCGAAAGTTCTCTCTCGTGATCGGGAGGGGTAATTAACTATAGGGGCTTGCGCCTATAGGAAACCAGAACTCAGATCATAAAGTCCTCGCAAAATGAGGGCGAAATCTCTGGGTAGTGTCTTATCTACAAACCCATCTGCCTTCCAAAATTTACCTCGGAACTTAGTTCGTTAAAACTCCCTCGCCGAAGAAAGAGAAGAGCGAGCGGAGGCCGGGGCCGAATTTTCGGAGCCCACAGATTTCTGGCGACTCCGCTGGGGAATGGTTTCTCTTTCCATCTTTGGCTAGTCATATAAATGTTATAGTTGCAGCCAAAATACTATGCTCTATACGGTGAACATCAGGATGTGACATTTGGTCCTTATGTCCAAAGATCCATCACTGAAAGGTCCCGATAGAGCTAAAAGTTTCCATCTTTTATGATGGTAAAAAAAAAAAGAATTAAGATATGTACGGTGAGCATCGGGGTGTGACACTTGGATGCATATCCAAGAATCCACTATCGAAAGGTCCCGGTGTAAAGGAAAAATATATATAGAGACTCACATCTCTAGAAAAAAAATATATGTTCAAATAATGGTGTGACATCTAGTGTGTACCTCTAGAGATCCATCATTAAAGAAATTTATCAAAGTGGGTCCCAAAGATGGCTCCTACAGATAATGTTCTTGATGGTAGACACCTTGAATAATCCTTCAAGAAATCCCATCGCTTTTCAATTATATCTTCTTGGACTGAAGAAGATCCTTGCCTAATCTTCATCAGTGTTGTTCTGCCAGAAGATCAAATAAAAGAAATAAAAGAGCTCCTATGTGAATTCAGGGACTGCTTTGCCTGGACATATGCTGAGATGCCTGGCTTATCCCCTGATGTGGCAGTTCACAAATTGGCCATCAAGTCTGATGCAGCACCCGTCAAGCAAGCTCCAAGGAGAATGAGATTGGAGATTGAAGAGCAGGTGATTGCAGAAATGAAGAAGCTCATAGAAGCAGGCTTTATTCGTGAAGAAAAATATGCTGACTGGATTGCCAATATCGTCCCTGTAAAGAAGAAGAATGGTCAGATTCGTATCTGCATCGACTTCAGGGACCTCAACAAGGCATGTCCAAAAGATGACTTTCCGCTTCCAATATCAGAGCTTCTAGTTGACAATACATCCAACTATGATATATTCTCCTTCATGGACGGATCGTCGGGCTACAATCAAATCAAAATGGCACCTGAAGATGAAAGACATACATCATTCAGAACACCCATAGGCATATTCTGCTACACAGTTATGCCATTCGGTCTGAAGAATGCTGGTGCTACTTATCAACGGGCGATGACTCGTATATTTGATGATTTGATTCATCAAAAGGTCGAATGCTATGTAGATGACTTGGTCATTAAAAGCACGAACCGAAAAGACCACATTGATGATTTGAGAATTGTGTTCGAAAGGATCAGAAAGTATGATCTGAAGATGAACCCTCTCAAGTGTGCATTTGGGGTATCCTCAGGGAAATTTCTGGGATATGTTGTTCGACATCGAGGAATCGAAGTCGACCCCAACAAGATCAAGGCGATCGTGGAGATGCCACCTCCAAAGAACCTTCGGCAACTCCGCTCCTTACAAGGACAACTGGCTTTCATTCGGAGATTTATATCAAATCTATCGGGTAGGTGCCAGCCATTTTCAAAGCTAATGAAGAAAGATGTCCGTTTCAAATGGGACGAAGAGTGCCAAGAAGCATTTGACAGCATCAAAAGATATCTGTTGAATCCTCCTATTCTCGCGGCACCAATCCAAGGGAAGCCTCTTATACTGTACACGGCAGCACTAGAAGAGTCCCTCGAAGCACTATTGGCCCAGCATAATGAAGAAGGCAAGGAGAATGCACTCTACTACATCAGTCGGAGATTGATAGGAGCAGAAATCCGCTACTCTCCAATCGAGAAGCATTGCTTGGCCCTGATCTTCGCAGTTCAGAAGCTCCGCCATTATATGTTGTCTCATAAAATCACCTTGATATCAAAGATCGATCCGTTGAAGTTCTTGATGACAAGACCAGCGTTGACAGGTCGTTTGGCAAGGTGGGCAGTGATACTCCTGCAGTTTGATATCACATATGTCCCTCAAAAGGCAGTGAAAGGGCAAGTGTTGGCAGATTTTCTTGCAGCACATCCTATCCCTGCAGATTCACCGCTCAACGACGATCTACCTGACGAGCAGATCATGAATGTCAAAGAGGAGGGGATGCTACGAGTATGGGAAATGTACTTTGATGGAGCGTCATCGATTAAGCGTGCTCGGCCTCCAAATCTAGAGAAAGCTCAAGCCGGAATCGGACTCATTTTCGTGGCGCCCGAGGGGGGCATAATGAGATTCTCATTCAGTTTAACTGAACCTCGGACAAACAATGAAGCTGAATATGAAGCTTTAATAGCAGGATTAGAGATTGCAATCGATGTCCGAATCCGAAACCTCCAAATTTTCGGTGATTCTCAACTTGTTGTAAATCAAGTATTGGGAGTTTACAAAATCACCAAGTTCGAGTTGGCCTGTTATCATCGGCGAGTTCTTGAGCTTATGAAGCAAATTCCAATTGTTAAATTAACTTAAGTTCCTCGAGGTCAAAATGCCAAAGCTGATTCTCTTGCCAAATTGGCTAAAGAAATGGCGAACATGGACGACGAATGGCCTATAATAATTATGGTGCACAATCGACGAATCCTAGAGCCAGCATTATTACATTTCCCGCAGGCAGAGGGAATACCAAATTCAGGCCAGCAGGATGCAACTCCGGTTGATCCTCAATCTCCCCAATCAGTTGATCCGGAAGATCAATCTGAAGAAAATCAAGTTCCTAAGAAGAGGCGCAAGGCCAGTCAAGCTTCAGAGTCGTGGTGGCATTGCCTAGATGTCGAGGAAGAAAATGACTGGAGGCAGCCTTTCGTTGATTATTTCAAAGAAGGTAGACTACCAACGGACAAATCATTAGCTGCTCAAAATCAGGAAGAGAGCGCGCTACGATATGCATTTGTCAACAACACATTGTATCGACGTGCTTTCGATCAAATGTGGTTAAGGTGCCTGGGGACTCGAGAAGCTGATAAGGTGGTAGCAGAAGTTCACGAAGGACTTTGTGGAGCGCACCAATCAGGTCCCAAGATGGCGATCAAAATCAAAAGAATGGGCTACTATTGGCCGACCATGGTCAGAGATTGTATTAATCATGCTAAGAGGTGTCACGAATGTCAGATCCACGGTGATGTTATACATCAACCGCCAAATCCACTGCACCCTACAATAGCATCCTGGCCATTCGAATGCTGGGGTACTGATGTTATCGGGCCGATAGATCCGCCATCATCAGCAGGACACCGCTTCATCTTGGCAGTGACTGACTATTTCTCCAAGTGGGCAGAAGCGGCTCCATTTAAAGAAGTTACGTCTGAGCACGTGATCAACTTCTTCACCCACAATGTTGTTTACAGATTCGGTGTGCCACGCCGCATAATCTCAGACAACGGAACTGCTTTCAAGAGTACAAAAATCTATAAGTTCGTTGATCGGCACAAAATCGATTGGCGGTATTCCTCTATATACTATCCAAGAGCAAATGGCTTAGCTGAAGCCTTCAACAAAACACTGGTGAAATTGCTAAAGAAGATTCTCTCTAAGAACAAACGAGAGTGGCATACGAAGATGGCAGAGGCGTTATGGGCGTATCGTACAACTTACAAAACGCCAACCAAAGCCACTCCTTACTCTCTGGTGTTCGGAGTTGAAGCAGTGCTGCCACTAGAAGTTGAACTTCCATCTCTTCGAGTTGCTGTCCAGAATGAGTTGACTCAGGAACAAAATGCTCGATTAAGAATGGAGGAGCTCGATGCACTCGATGAAATTAGGTTACAAGCTCAACAGAACCTGGAGATCTACCGAGCAAGAATGACAAAGTCTTTTGATCGAATGGTGCGTCCTCGATCATTTCAAGAAGGAGAATTGGTCCTGGTGCAGAGAAGACCAATCATCCCACACCGAAAAAGGTGGTAAATTCGTATCCAACTGGGAGGGACCTTTCGTCATCGAGAAGGTATTTCAAGGAGGAGCTTATCAACTGATCGATCTGATTGGTCAAAGGCCCATGCCGCCGATCAATGGCCGATACCTGAAGAAATACTATGCATGAATTGCTCAAGCAGATGTCATGTTTAATACGCTATGTTTTCATACATGTTTATTAGCGTATATATATTCTACATTTTGAAATTCTCTTATGTCATGAGAACGCATTTCAAAATTCCCCATTAGACTGGGGGCATTTTTAAATATTTGTTCGGGTCGACATCGCGCTGCGTGCCGAGATCCCCAAACAAATATTTAAAATCTCAAAATTCCAATCCTATTCTGCTTTAAAATGTCCCTGCGAGACAGGGGGCATTTTAAATATTTATTCGGGTCGACATCGCGCTGCATGCCGAGATCCCCGAATAAATATTTAAAATTATCAATTCAAATGCTATTTTGTTCTAAAGAATACAAAGATCTCTTTTTCAGAGTCTATGCAGGTGATCTTTCAAAAGATTGAGACACTTTCTCCAACAAACCAAGACTCAAAGGTCAAGAAAGAGACTTTTGTATCTACACACTCCTACAAAATTGAGCCGGAAAAGCTTGAAGTCTTTCAACAGCCTGAAGCTTAAGGTTCGAATGGGTGTAAAAGGTCGGATCCAACACGCCCAAATATGGCCGGATCGCTGGCAGCTCCGTCTACTCAACAAGCCATAAGAAAGGCCGTAGTAGCAGAACCCCCACTTCGTCAACCCGTCAGTAGGGACTGTAGGAAGTACGAAGGCAAATTTGACTCAATAAAGTTCAAGTAATCGTAGTCTACAAAATTCTCTCCTAAATGACTGGAGAATCAAAGTTCTAGTGGAAGGATGAGTCTCGAGCAACTACTGAATGTTCGTAGGCTCCAAAATCTACAACCACAAAGGATGACTCCAAATCTACCAACTTCAGTAAAATCAGCATTGGGAAGCGCAATCCCCATAGCTCAAGTCTGAAGCCTGAATGGGTGTAAGAGGTCGGATCCAACAAGCCCAAATATGGCCGGATCGCTGGCAGCTCCGTCTACTCAATAAGCCATAAGAAAGGCCGCAGTAGAGGAACCCCCATCTCAGCAGCCAGAGGACAAAGAGCTGTCAAATCCCAGCTCTCCCGATCTGATGAACTCAAGTAATTCAGATTAGAGTCTTCTCAAGTGGTTAAGGATCAAGATACTACCTACGTTCGGTACTATCAATCAAATCCAAAACCTACGAATCCTTCAACAAATCCGTAAAGCACAAAGCAAGGATCGAAGGAATTTTTTCTTCAACAAGTCCGTCAAAGCACAAAGCAAAGGACCGAAGAAAATCATCCCAAAGTTCATGAAAAGCCTTAGGCTGAACTAAGGGGATTTCATCATCAACAAGTCCGTTACGCACAAAGCTCTGGACCGATGACTTTTCGCCATCGACCTAATACAAACCTAAGGGTTTAGGTCACCGGCATCTACTCCTCCATCAAGCCCGCCAAAGCTAGAAGCAAAGGGCAGGAGGCATACAAATTTTCTGACAAGTCATCAAAGACAAATCAGACAACCCTTCACCAAGTCCGCAGCACAAAGCACAGGACAGAAGGATCAAGATCTCAGGGCTCTAGCAGAAATTGCAGAAGGAGCATCCCCGACGACATCTACAAATGTCCCTGAAGACTGGGGGGCATTTTAAATATTTATTTGGGTCGACATCACGCTGCGTGCCGAGATCCCCAAATAAATATTTAAAATTTTCAACAAGATGTCAACCATCTATGGATACATCTAGAAGCGCAGTGGATAAAGAATCTCAGTGTGACGTCCAAATAAATTTTGGAGATCCACTAAGTGAAAATCTTAGTGTGACATCCGAGTGAAATTTTGGAGATCCACTAAAAGAAAGACTAGTGTGACATCCAAACCACTTTTGGAGATCCACTAAACGAAAATTCCAGTGTGACATCCAAATGAAATTTTGGAGATCCACAAAATGAAAACCCTAGTGTGACATCTAGAATAAATATCTAGAGATCCACAGGGTCAATCAGCATACAACAAACGTGGCTCGCTCTAGACGCCTACCA
The DNA here is from genome assembly GCA_019514585.1 of Dendrobium officinale. NCBI lineage: Eukaryota > Viridiplantae > Streptophyta > Magnoliopsida > Asparagales > Orchidaceae > Dendrobium > Dendrobium officinale. The sequence goes on from CM033698.1 coordinate 23,028,344, forward strand.
CATTTGTTGGGGGGCATTTGTTGACCTCTGATAAAAAAAAAAAGAAGAAAGTAAAAAAAAAAATCAAATCACTCACCTACTCTGCCGAAGCCGTCCCGCGCACGTCGTGCACGTCGTCGCTGCTCTTCCCACGATCTTCGCACGTCGCTCGCACGACTCGTTCGAGTCGTTAAAAGCCAGCGAAGAAGAGGCCTTCGGCCTCCTCTCGCAATCCCACGCGATCCCCCACTCCTCCCTCCTCCGACCTTGAAGCCGCTGCCTTTTCTCCGATCGTTGGCTCTCGCGATCCTGCTCCCTCTCTTTCTTCCTTCGGCTCTTCAGGGCTGTTCGACCGCACTCCTTTGACGACTTCTCCTTCCAGTCGGACCGGAAGGTGCGACATTTTGATCGGAAGCAAGACAGGAGCTCGAGGGCTGTGAGAGTAACATTCTCCCTATCGCGTGCGGTTCCCCCCTCCTTCCTCCGACGTTGCTCCTTCCTGTGCGATCGGAAGTCACAACATTTTGAGCGGGATCAACAACGAGAGCTCGTCGTTTCTCCAGCTCCTTCAGGGTTGTTCGGCTTGGCTCCTTCTCCGGCTTTCCCTACCTGTTGGACCGAAAGTTACTACATTTTGATCGGGAGCAAGCAACGGAGCTCGCTAGCGGGAAGGTAACTTTCTCCCTATCACCTGCTTCTTTGGCCAAATCCCGTGAACAGAGAAGAAGGGGGAGGGATTTAATTAATATTTATTAATATTAATTATATTTAATTATTATTTAATTATAATTATAATTAATTATTTTATTATAATTAATTAATAATTAGTAATTAATTATCATTTATAATTATTTAGTTAATTATGATTAATTTCGATTAATTATAATTAGTTACTAAATAATTATAATTATAATTAATTTGATAATTATGGTTAATTATAATTTATAATTAATTGTAAATTATAATTAATTAATTATTATTATAATTGATATTTTATAAAAAAAAATGCTTACTTGCCGAGCTTTCACCGACATCCACCGCCGGTCCACCGGCCCCGAAGGTATAACCCCTAAACTCAGGCTTTCGTCCTCGATGTGTACGACGGACCGGAAAACCGCCTATACACGCCTTTATTGCGCGTGGTGGGATGGAACCCCGGTCCGACGCCTACGACGAGGCGGACAGTCACCCCTCTCGCTTTCTTACCTCGTCATGCGTGGCGAGTCAGTGGTCTACCCATGCACGCTTTTCTTAGCGTGGTGGGAAGGGCAACTGGCGCGACACCTACGATAAGGTGAGCGAGCAACCTCCGCTCTTTTATCTCGACTAACGTGTCGGGCCCGCGGTCTACCTATGCACGCCTTTATTGAGCGTGGTAGGAGGGGCAACCGGTACGACACCTGTGTTGAGCTAAACGAGCAACCTTCGCCCTCTTATCTCGACTAACGTGTCGGGCCGGCGGTCTACCTATGCACGCCTTTATTGAGCGTGGTAGGAGGGGCAACCGGCACGACATCTGTGTTGAGGTAAGCGAGCGACCCACGCCATCCTGTCTCGACATGCGTGTCGGACCGGCAAACCACCTAAGCACGCCTTTGGTGGCCGTGGTAGGAGGGAAACCGGTTTGACGCACACGGCGAGGTCAGGTGAGCTTGGTGTACCCTTTTCTTTGCGCGGCCGGAATCATTTATAAGTACCCCCGGGCGGGGGGAAAGCAACTGCTCTTCTTCTTGTAACAGGTACCGTCAAAGACCCCATGCACGCCTTTATTGGCCGTGGTGGGATGAAAAATCACGGCCGAGGTGTCCTCGAAAGAGGGCACCTACCATGCACGCCTTTATTGGCTGTGGTGGGAAGGCCCAGTTTTCTCGTAGTTTTTCCCCTAAACGGGGGAGACGCCGGGAGGCTGCCGAAATTTCGGGTGAAATACTACTACACTTGGGACCTGTTTTTGAACTCAAAAGAACAAAGATTTGGACCAAATAAGAAAGAGCGGTGAACTTTGAACATGAACAAGGGCAGTGGACCGTTGAACTTGATTGAACATGTGCAGAGGACCTAAACAAAATTCAAATGACTAATAAAGATCAAATTCAAATGAAACAAAATCAAAGTTGGAGCCAAATGCAAGCCATTTTGAACATAAAACTGAACCTGTAAAGATTCCAGAAGACTCCGAACAATCAGTTGAATATACATTCGGATTCAAATTCAAAGGAACTAAGTGTGAAAGGCACTAAAATTGAACAAGGCTCAGACTACAAAGGACACAGAACTGAGTTTGCACATTAAGCTCATGAACCTGATTTAAATTGATCCTGAAAGGGGCTTGAACTTGAGCCTGGTTCGAGCATCATCGCCCTCTCACATTCAATGCCAGTCAAAAAATACCACCTGAGATTGGTGAAAGGTGGTTTCAATACCAAAGCGAAGGCTCTCCTACGAATACTACTAGGAAGTCGTAGCGGATACAACTGATCTCCAGCAAATGAATACTTGTGGATAACAACGGTGTGTATGTCGTATGTACAACGAAAACACTGTGGACACAAGTACATCTCCTACGAACAGTTCCAGGAGCTCGTAGTGAGTACAACGGGTCCCCGCAAATACATACAAGTCACTTGTGGATAACAACAGTGTGTTGCAAGTACGGCGAATCACTGTGGGCACGAGTACGGATCCCTTACAAATGCAAATGACCACAAACCACTTGTGGATAACAACAGTGAGAGCCTCGTAAGCATAGCGAACCCCTGTGGACACAAGTATAGATATCACCTACGACAACGGTGATCAAGATCTTCAAGTATTTCGAGTGCAATAGCGACTCGATGTGCGAAAAAAAAAAAAAACTACTACTACACTAAAGATCTTGAAAGGAGATCTTCTTAAAGTGAAGCGACAATCAGTGAACTTCAAGGTCCAAAAGAATCCTTCCCCGGTGAATGAGAAAGGGGGAGTCAATATCAAGTCCAATACTCCAGAGTTCAAAAGAATCCTTCCCCGGTGAATGAGAAAGGGGGAGTCAATATCAAGTCCAATACTCCAAAGTTCAAAAGAATCCTTCCCCCCGGTGATTGAGAAAAGGGGAGTCAACAGATAACGCCACCGGATCTGCAACACATATACAAGCAGACAGAAGGCGTCTACAATCTACAATCCAACGCCACCGGATCTGCAACATATATACAAGCAGACAGAAGGCGTCTACAATCTACAATCCAACGCCACCGGATCTGCAACACATATACAAGCAGACAGAAGGCGTCTACAATCTACAATCCAACGCCACCGGATCTGCAACACTTATGAAAGCAGACAGAAGGCGTGTATAAGCTTTTCAAGGAAATGCTGTGCATTCAAATGACAAATACATGCACAACTACAAATATTTCAAAATACCCCTACACGTGCACTAGAGAATATATATACACATAGATACACTAAAGGGGATATATAAAAAAATCACCCGCATGGGCCCCGGCGAGCGTGTTATTGGTACACACGTGACGCCTAGGGATGCTGCGCGGGTCGATAAGTGAAATTCTGGTTCGAACCCGATCCATCTATACGGATCAATAGAAGTCGACAGGGTTTCGAACCTTTAAACAAATACACACGGCTGTGGAAATCAGTGTATTTGTTTCAACACATTCGTATTAGGCATGCTAAGCCTACAATCAAAAGAATTCACTGAACAAAAAGCACGAAGCCTGCGAAACCCGATCCTCCTAAGCATGTAAATGGGAGTAGATAGGGTTCAAACCATTAGATAAATATGTGGTCACACGAGGTCGACCAGAATATTTATCTAATACATTCTTTTTTAGGCCTTCAAGGCCTAAAATCAAGAAAGTTCATGAACAAAAGGCATGAAGCCTAAAGAACCCGATCCTTCTATACGGATCAATAGGAGTCGACAGGGTTCGAACAATCAAATAGATACATGGTTGTAGCGACCAGTGTATTTGTTTAAATACATTCTTTTTAGGCCTTCAATGCCTGAAATCAAGAAAATTCATGAACAAAGGCACGAAGCCTACGAGAAACCTGATCCCCTATCGATAAGTTGATAGGGTTGACAGGGTCCAATCAACAAATGGAAATGACCCCAAACACCCCGATGATGGCCGCGTTGAATGCAGATTTCAACCGGAGGGGTTCACAAAATATTTCAAAATGCCCCTCAAACTTCTACAAATTTCAAATATTTTTCAAATGACCTTAAGGTCACCCCGATGATGGCCGTGTTGAAGAAGATCTCAACCGGAGGGGTCAATTTCAGGCATCTTTTAAAATGTCTCCCAAAAGTCCAAATCCAAAGCTCCACAAATCCCAAAGCCTAGATATTTAAAATGAAATAAATCCATCAAAGACTTAAAGCAAAATCCATCCGCCCTCCGCAACAGTTTGTCGGGGCGGACAAATTAAAGTTTACTTCAGCTCACAAAGAGCCAAATGCCTAGTCGAAAATATCACTAGGATCCATTCTCAAACAATATATTGCCAGTAAGGACGTGGTACGAGTCTTCTAACCGGCAGTTTTTCGCCGCCAAATGGCACTGCAGGTAAACGGTTATGACCCGGGGCCCTCTGAACCGAGTGGTTTTGCCGCCAAATGGCACCACAGATAGCGGTTATGGCCAGAGCCAATACGCTCCTTAATGGCGTTAAATCCTTGAGATATGAATCAATAGGATATGATCGATAGGGCACAAAGCCCTCTGTCAGCTAAGGTGGGTTTAAATTTGTCCCCTTAGACAAACACCAACCCCGGTCTACAAGGTTCCCTTGGACGAAGCAACCCATGGCTGCCGACAAGGATCCTTCTGTCAGGTTGGGTCGACTACCTCCTCTGACTAAGTAGACCAGGGACCACGATGGCCCGGGATGACGGAACCATGGGATCTTGATCGGGTCCATCATCCATTCCCCCACCATCCGCTTTAAGTTCAAGATGGTGCAATTTCTGTTTTAAATATCAATTTTCCAAATCCTTCAAAACCTTTCAAATTTTCAAACTTTCAACTCAAATCCCAAATCCAAATCCAGTTCTCCAAATTCCAAACCTATTGCTGCTACTATATGCCAGATAACATGTATTTCTATACGTATCTGATCGATGACTAGCCTTAATCGAAAGTTCTCTCTCGTGATCGGGAGGGGTAATTAACTATAGGGGCTTGCGCCTATAGGAAACCAGAACTCAGATCATAAAGTCCTCGCAAAATGAGGGCGAAATCTCTGGGTAGTGTCTTATCTACAAACCCATCTGCCTTCCAAAATTTACCTCGGAACTTAGTTCGTTAAAACTCCCTCGCCGAAGAAAGAGAAGAGCGAGCGGAGGCCGGGGCCGAATTTTCGGAGCCCACAATCCTTTGCTATCAATGCAAACTAACGTGTAAGTGAGCACATAACAGTTTACTTTCAAATGAGAAGGATAGATAACCTATAAGAGACTCACACCATAATCAGCATGTTAATTGCAACAGGAAAGATTCGACATGAGGTGGAAGTAATAATGTGATATAGCTAGATGTATCCAAATGAATGTTAACATCGGCATGCAAGTGAATGCACTAAACTTTCTACAAATGATGACAGTAGACATGGGGCAACTACGATAAATATCCAGCAAATGCTAGGGAGATAAAGCGCTTGAAGGCAAAAGGTAGAATATCATAGCAAAAGTAAATACTTACGGGTCCTTGTAAAAAGACCTGCCATATGCACCATATGCCATCTACAAGCAAATGTCTATAACAACTACAAGCTCCCACAAGCCACTATAGGATACCCATTTAACATTCAAAATGTTGGTACAATCAGAAGGATTCGATATACAGTGGAAATAACAAACCAAGGTTGTGAAAATCGGATCAAAAAACAAACCAAAAGAAGGAGATGTTCATGGTTCGGCCGGTTCGACCTGTCAAACTGGGGTCGAATCGGATGATGTAATAAATAATAATATTATTAAAAGTAATAAAATTAACATAATAATAATGACAATTTAATCTTAAAAATTTTATAATTCTAAAAATTTTGAGACTAAAAAATAAATAAAATTTATACATATATAATAGATTACATAATTTTAAAATTAAATATAAATAATTATTATATTTATGTTATATATTTAAATATAAATAATTACTAATTTTAAATTTAAGTATAAACATCTTCAATTTTCAATTTTAATTTATATTTAATAAAAATTTAGTTTAGATATAAATATATAAATTTAATATAAATAATTGTTTTATGTTATATATTTAAGCATAATTTACATATATAAATTATATATAAAATTTTCAAAACAATATAACAAACTGTTAGTTCGGGAAAATGACCACGGATTTCGGAAGCATAATGCATCAGTAAGAATGCAATATCTAAGATTGAAATGTTTGATCCTTTATTTAAAGCCAACAATAGAAAATAATGATGATGGCATAACCTAGGAGTTGCCTATCGATCTCAATATGAGTTCTGGGAAGAGAAAGCTAGATCAAATCAAGATGGAATGAATCCCAATTCAACCAAGTTTCGAACATTGAGTTGGATATGATTATTGAAGTTTGCAAGTTTCTTGATGAACAATGGTTGTGCATCCAACATTACCTTATACGTACAAATATTGAAGTATTTCGACAAACACAGACTTCTACGAGCCATCGTAGAAGACCCGTCGAATACTCCAAGAATGCCCCCGCACATGCATCTTAGTTTGTATACACATAGATACACAAATAGGTACGTGTAATCATAGACCTCCATGGGCTCCGATGAGCGTACTATTAGTATACACGTGATGTCTAGGGATGCTGCGCAGGTTAATAAGTGAATTCAAGTTTGAATCTGACCCTTCTATGCAGATCAATAGGAGTTGACAGAGTTCGAACAATCAAACAAATATACAGTTGCGGCAACTGGCATATTTGCCTTAATACATTCATATTAGACCTTCAAGGCTTATAATAGTAAAATTTCAACAACAAAGGCGTAAAGCCTATGAAATCCGATCTCCTATTGTTAATTTAATAGGGTCGACAAGGTTTAACACAAAAACGTAAATGATCTCATACACCCCAATGATGGTCGTATTGAATGCAGATCTCAACTGGAGGGGTTAACTCCAAATATTTCAAATTCCACCCAAATACCAAAAATCTATAATCCAAAAAATCATCCAAATCCATATATTTAAAATTAAATTCAATAACTATCAAACACTTAAAAAACAAAACCATCCACTCTCCGTAACAGTTTGCCGAGGTGGACAAATTAAAATTTACTTCAGCTCACATAGAGCTAATGCCTAGTCGAAAATATCACTAGGATTCATTCTCAAATAATCTCTTTCCATTAAAGACGTGGTATGTGTCCTCTGACCGTCGGTTTTGCCGTCAAATGATACCGCAGGATAAACAATTATAACCCAGGCCCCTCTGAACCAGGTGGTTTTGCCGCCAAATGACATCACGAGATAGCAGTTATGATCAGAGCCAATACGTTCCTTAGTGATATCAAATCCTTGAGATATTAATCAATAGGATATAATTGATAGGGCACAAAGTCATCTGTTAGCTAAGGTGGATTCAAATTTGTCCCCTTAGACAAACACCCACCCCAGGTCTACAAGGTCCCTTTGGACGAAGCAACCCATGACTGCCGACAAGGATCCTTCTACCAGGTTGGGTCAACTACCTCCTCTGACTAAGTAGACCAGGGTCCACGATGGCCCGGGACGACGGAATCATGGGATCTTGATCGGTTCTATCATCCATTCCCCCACCATCCGCTTTAAGTGCAAGATGGTGAAATTTTTTATTTTAAATATCAAACCTTGAACATTCAGATTCCAAATTCCATGCCCATACTGCTACTATATGCCAGATAACACGTATTCTCTACGTATCTGATTGACGACTAGCCTTAATCGAAAGTTCTCTCTTGTTATCGAAAGGGGTAATTAACTGTAGGTGCTTGCGCCTATAAGAAAGTAGAACTCGGATCATAAAGTCCTTGCAAAATGAGGGCGAAATGTCTGGGTAGTGTCTTATCTACAAACCCATCTACCTTCCCAAAATTTACCCCGGAACTTAATTCTGTTAAAACTCTCCCGAAGAAGAAAAAGAAACATCGGGCGGAGGCCGGTGCCGAATATTCGGAGCCCACATCTATTAACCTGTGATGAAGTGAGGTAGACTCAAATATACTTAGTCTACTGATTTCAAGAAATATCCCAAATATGATTTAAATTAGAAAACAGAGAACTTGGTTTTGGTTATTCTTGAACCACTAATTTTTAGATCAACTGGCTGTTTCAATTATTGGAAACAAGAAATTTCTTTTTAGGCAGATTCCAATGCTAGTCTTCTCAAAAATTGAATTACAGCCAGTCGAATTCAATGCAAACTGCTATTCAAACAGCCGTATGTCTTTGCTGGTTTGATCCCTTTGTGGAGCAGCAACTAAATTCAATGCAAGAGGTCTAGGAAGAAAGTAGGATGCTCTTGAGGGCTCGAGTCTGGCCTCGAACAAACCTCAACAACATCTCGGTGGCTTTTTCAGAATTCGCCGGTTTTGAAACTCTTCGGAAGGGAAGACTGACAGTCACTAGTGTAGGTTAGGAAACCTAGCAACAAATTGTGGCAAAAATATTAGACTCCACTATGGCTCCCTCTCTTCCTCACCTTGCCTATACTAAGGGGAATTCCACCCCATGGGTAGGAAAATCCTTCCCAAATAGGACAAATCTGAAATCTAACCTCCGGGCAAAAAAAAAAAAAAACCCCTTCCTAATGTGATAAGAGGGTATTTATAGAAACCCGTATATACTGAACTACCCCTAATAAAATAATAAGAGAGAATTATATTCTAAGTAATTCTTTTAAATAGAAATGACCCTCATTTTTTTATATGTATCATTACATTAACAAACCAGCATATCTTGTTCAGCTTCCAATAATTGGCGCTTTCTTTTGCATTTTGAATTGTGTACAAATTACAGGAGTTCATGGTGTACTACTATTGTCAAAGTGATTTGCCTTTTCATACTTTCAACTTTTAACTGTCACTGTTACAAGCATACTTTCGTTATCTGAAGTTAATTTTTTTTATGATTCCATTGCAGATTGTTGTTTGGAGGTTTCTCCAACGATCAGAAGGTTATGATGTGCTGGCCACAAAAAATATATTGCTCTTCCTTATATTCCTTCAGTATATTCCCAGATTTATCAGAATTTTTCCTTTGACATCAGAGCTTAAACGAACTACTGGTGTGTTCGCTGAAACTGCTTGGGCTGGCGCTGCATACTACCTATTGTGGTTTCTACTTGCTAGTCATGTAAGGACTGTCTCTCTTTTGCATTCTCATCTACTTTAAATTGATCCTCTTTGTTGCACAATTACTGAGAAGCAAAATTGGAGATATTGTACCGTATATTCGTCAAAGTTTGTACAAAATGCATAGAAGTTACTCCAATTTGATTGCACTTTGTTGCATATGACACTTATTTTCTAGTGAGAATAATGAGAGACCTACGCCTACCTGTTTGAACAAAACCAAATGTTGTATTACTCTAGGTTCTTATACCTCAGGAAGAGGATATATTTTACCAATATAACGTACCACTTTTCAACTAAAATTGCTGGATGTTGACTATTCCACACTTTGGTAGTAGGCTAGATTCTAGATTTAGTGTACTAAGCATGTTGAGATTGTGAAAAATGTGTGCCCAGGAGGATTGATGATCATAAGAGTGGGAAGAATGAATTGTAAGTAGAACATTTGATAAATAGAAAACAAGAGATTTATATGGTTCAGCAGGATCATTTATTTCCATAGCTGCACATAGATATAAATGTCCACAAGTATACAGACATGAAAATATAAATATTTGCTCACCCAATTTTATTTTATTTTTATAATTTCATCTCACTAGTATTCTTTCCCTCTCTCTTTTATTCCATCTCTAAATCAGCATAATTCCTACACTAACTATGCTCTCACTGAATATTCTGAAAGTGACATGTCGGGCTACCTCGGTAAAAACTAATCCTATTGTGATCGCCTTTTATAAGGCTTCCAGCTTCCAACTATTATTTCTTACCCTTTAATGATTATTTTTTACCACTCAATTGAGAAATCCCTATCTGACAGTAACCAAGGTAACTTTCAACCTTCGACATGCCACTGACCACCTCTTTGGCTCCAACTTATGTACTTGGATGAATATAGGAGAAGAATGAGTGATGCTCTTAAGTACTCATTGCCAACTATCCAACTGAGAAATCTCTTTATATGATACCAAGGCAACTATCATCCTTTGATCACTTTATTAACCTCAGCCTCTATAATTGGTTGAAGAAAGGAGAAAAACGAGTGATGTCCTTCAACACATTCAACCAATATCCCTATATAATACTTAGAAGTGGTAAGTAATGAATAAAAAGAGGTTATGATAGAGAATTAAATGAAGCAATAATATGCAACATGCTTTAAGAGATTTTGAAGAGGTTTTAGGAATACATGAAAAACACATATAATCAATATATGTAGTAAGTTTTGACCTTACCGTTAAATGTTGTGAGGAAATTATCTCTACATCTCAACAGTTGAATTGTTGTTGAGCCGTTTAAAGTAATATGACGTTTTTTATATTACTTGGATAAAATTATGCTTTACTCTGAACAAGGAATTGATTCTCAAAAAATTGTTAGGCAAGATCTGTCATATAATTTTTACTTACTTTTTGATTTTATTATCCTCAGATAGTGGGTGCATTTTGGTATCTGTTATCTGTTGAACGTCAGGATGATTGTTGGCATCTTGCTTGTTCAAAGTATAATGGATGCCTCAGGGATTTCTTGTATTGCAGTGATCATCATCTTGATGGTTTTGATCAATGGTCCAATGTCAGCAGTGCAGTTCTTAAGAAACAATGCTCTGTGGATGTTGATAATCCGCAATTTAATTTTGGCATCTACACTCAGGCTGTAACTTCTGGAATCATTACATCAAATAAGTTCGTCTCCAAATTTTGTTATTGTTTATGGTTTGGTTTACAAAACCTGAGGTAAGCCTTACTTCAACTCAAAAGATTACTTTCTTGACAACTTTGTTTAGTTCTTTTAGTATCTAGCTATATTATGTAGCCTTCAGTAGATATGTTTCCTCAAAATATAGAAGAGCGAATTTTACATTTACTTTGATAAATATGAAACCCAAAAAAGATTCAGATCAGAATATGTTCACTTAATTCTGCTGTTATAGCATTTTTTTTTGTATCTATGCCAGCATTTAGAGCTTTTTACCTTACCCTGTTCACTTTTAGATCAAATTCCATGCACACAACCACACTAGTTCCTCCAAGCTTCAGATAACTTCTAGAAATAGAAATGAGAATATTCGATGAATGGGGTATTGAGTGCGGGAGATTGATTTGATAACGTGAATAGGAAATAAGAAATTTAATTTTTATATTTAAAAAAAAAAAAATTTTTTATATACTAGAAATTATGTTTACAAAAATTCATGAAGTATTTAAGACACGAGTGTCGAACGTGTCCAATTCATATTTAATATTTTTTATGCAGACGTGTCGAAGGCGTGTCAGATGTATGTTATGTTGAAAGCATGTCAGACTCTGCACGCCTTTTTGAGGAGAAGTGTCAGTACATTTAGGAGAAATCTTATAATAAAGTTTCAAGAAAAGGGCTTTGGAGAGTTTTAGAAAAGAAAAGGGTTATAATGCTTAAATTTAAGTCATTAAGGATATGTATGCAGAAGCTGTTATGTGTGTTCAAACACAAGTTGGTTTGACCAAGTATTGTCATAGTTCAGTTGGATTACTTCAAGAATCAACTTTAAGCCCATATCTTTTTGCTTTAGTCGTGGATGTTCTTACTAGATATTTGCAAGAGGATGTATCCTAGTGTATGCATTTTGCTAATGATATTCTTCTTGTTGATAAGACTAGAGAGGGAGTTGAAGGTAAACTTGAATTATGAAGGTCAATCTTAGAGCATAAAGGTTTTCGTTTGATTAGATATAAAATAAAATACATGAGTGTAATTTTAGTAGTAATAGAACTACTGGGGGATTGTGACTTTAGGGCAATCAAATCATTAATAAGAGTACACATTTTCTATAACTTGGATCTATTATTCAAAATGATGGTGAAATAGATGGAGATATTATTAGTAGAATTCAAGTTGGATGGTTAAAGCGGAGGAATGCATTGGGTCTATTGTGTGATAGAATGTATCCCTCAAACTTAAGGGAAAATTCTATATGATGGTGGTGAGAACTGCAATATTTTATGGCGTTGAATGTTGGACATTAAAAGAGAAGCATAAAATCAAGTTAAGTGTTGTAGAGATGAGCATGCTTAGTTGGATGAGTGGCTTCACTCTTAGAGATAGAATACAAAACAAGTATATACATGAAAATGTTGGAGTAGCTCCAGTGGCATATTAGATTAGAGAGAGTCGCTTTAGATGGTTTGGTCATATAAAATGTCGGCCTTCTGATGACCCAATTAGGAGAGTAGATGTATTAGGTTTGACCTATGTTAAGAAAGTTATAGATAAACCTAAAAAGATTTGTTAGAAAATATTAGAAATGTTTTTTTCTTACTAGGTTTAAACGATAATTTGACTAGTAGTATGACACAATGGAGAAAAATGATTCATGTAACCGACCCTATCTAGTGGGATAAAGGCTTGATGTTGTTGTTGTAGATCTTGAAAAACTTGTCACCTGAAAATTACAACCTTAGGGAATCTTATACCATAATACTGATTTTTGTTCATGAAATTTGAAATTTATTTTGTGGCACGGATTTCCTTATGTCTTCACCTATGTGGCAGTTGAGCAAATTCATTACCTGAATTGTGCAATGTTTTTGCAAATTCTTCTTCTGAATTCGTCATCTGAATCAATAATTTTGGTACTTGTCATCTGAATATGTGGGATGCATGTAATGTTTCAGAGGGCAATTTCAAGTTCATTTGCTTAAACTCCTATGCGGAATATGTCCAAATTTTATGCATTATGACATGGTTATTCTTATTTGGAGGGATTAACAACTACATGCAGAGCACTAATGTTACGGTTCTCCTTGAACCGACCAAACCAGCCTAGGTGGGCCGGTTCACTTCTATAAGAGGCGGGCTAAGCCACCTCCTTAGAAATTGCCGCCCAAGCATGTGCCCCCCCAGCCACCCCCCCCCCCCCCCCCCCCCCCCCTCGGGCGGCAGATAGAGAGAGGGTAGGGGCGGCTAAAGCATATGGAGGTTATTTTGAATTTGGTTTATTTTAGGAAGCTTTTATTAGGAAGATATGTATTTAAAAAGAATGAGAGGTTAGGGTTAGGGCATGCTTGATTATTATTTCTCTTGGAGTTCTCTTTGGTGACTTGGGTTCTAGACTCATCTTCTAGAGATTGGGAGGGAACGATCTTCCTCTCGAATTGAGGATCAATTGTATCTTTGCTTTGTGTTTGCTTTGATCTGATTCCTATAATACAATGTACTGTTTTGGATTGTTTTCACCGAAGTTCTTCAGTTTTCTCTCTGTTTTTACTAATTATTGTTAGGTTTGCTTGCGAACTCAAGTATTTCCTATCAACTAGCTTGCCAGATGCTTGCTTGATATTGCTAATTATGTATTTTCTGCTGTCCGCAGTACCCTTGGCCAAGGTCTCACAACGAGTATTTATCCTGGGGAGGTTGTTTTCTCCATTGCTCTTTCTATACTTGGACTCATTCTCTTTGCCCTTCTAATTGGGAACATGCAGGTAAACTAGATGCTCTACTTTAGTTTTGAAATATTGGGCATGCTGAGATTTGGGTGGTAGGGAGGTTTTACATGGTTTTAACATAATTTTTACTATCCTACAATCCTGCGTTGACAAATTTTGATTTATGGTGCCTTATCAAGAGTATTTTTGGCTAAGTTCCTTAATTATTATTATTTTTATTAATATTGTTAGCATGATATGTGACCAATCCAGTAATTTTGTTTTTAAAATATGTGTAGACATTTATTTTCATTTTGTTTGTTTTTAATAACTGAGATGTGATAGCTAATCCAGTTAAGATATCGCATTTGACTTGTTAATGTCTAGAAATTTAATTTGAAATTAGATGATTCACTCGTATGAAAATTTCAGACTTATCTTCAGTCACTGACCATAAGACTGGAAGAGATGAGAGTGAAAAGGCGCGACTCAGAGCAGTGGATGCATCATAGATTACTGCCACAGGAACTCAGGGAACGTGTTAGGCGCTATGATCAATATAAGTGGCTGGAAACGAGAGGTGTTGATGAAGAGAACTTGGTCCAGAGCCTTCCCAAGGATCTTAGGAGGGATATCAAACGCCATCTCTGTTTAGCTTTGGTGAGAAGGGTAAGTCATCTTTCAACATTGCTTAATGATGATTGTCTGAAACTGATTTGTTGTCTTAAAAAGTATAAAAATATATAACAAAGAAATTTATTACCTTGGATGCTGCGGTGGAACTCAAACAGGAAAGAAGTTAGCTACCAAAAATGTGTTTTAAAGAGTAAAGAGAAGCAAATTGTAACTTTAAAGATGATCCAAGTTTGATGTCACAGTAAAATGGTTAGTTATATTAAGAAATTATCAGATAATTTCTAACTGTCAAGAACTTGATCATACCAAATAATGGGTATCGGTGGTATGATGAGTTATTAAATTAAGAAAATAAAGTTCTACTATTGTGTTTTATTGCTATCAAAAAGAAAAAAAACTTCCTTGTATAAGAGTTTATCTTGAACTTGCTGAGGGGATGAACCGTCGAAGGTACTAATAATTCAAAACAATCATGAAGCAGATATGCATGCCATATTAATGGAAAAACTTTGTATCAGAATACGCCATACTTTTTTTTCCCCAATATCAACACTTCTTGTATTCAACAATCAAACCTGCTCTTATCCCTCCAGGTTCCTTTGTTTGAAAACATGGATGAGCGATTACTAGATGCCATATGTGAACGGCTGAAACCAAGCCTGTACACTGAGAGCATCTATGTTGTCAGAGAAGGAGATCCAGTTGATGAAATGCTCTTCATCATTCGCGGCCGACTCGAGAGCATCACCACTGACGGTGGCAGAAGTGGTTTCTTCAACAGAAGTATTCTCAAGGAAGGAGATTTCTGTGGCGAGGAGCTGTTGACCTGGGCTTTAGATCCAAAAGCTGGAGCCAATCTCCCTTCTTCCACAAGAACAGTGAAAGCCTTAACTGAAGTAGAAGCTTTTGCATTAACAGCTGATGAATTGACATTTGTTGCAAGTCAGTTCAGACGTTTACATAGCAGACAAGTTCAGCACACTTTCCGCTTCTATTCGCAGCAATGGAGGACATGGGCGGCTTGCTTCATACAAGCAACATGGAGGCGTTATTGTAAGAGGAAAGCTGCAGAGATTCGGCTGAGGGAAGAAGATGGAAAAGATCAGGAAGGTGTTTCTTCAAGTCTTGCAGCTACAATATATGTTTCTCGGTTTGCAACCAATGCTCTAAAAGGGTTGATCAGGAAGGTGTTTCTTCAAGTCTTGCAGCTACAATATATGTTTCTCGGTTTGCAACCAATGCTCTAAGAGGAGTGCACAAGTTTAGAAATAAGAGAGTTGGGGAGTTGGTTAAACCGACTAAGCCTTCTGAACCAGATTTTTCAGTAGCTTTTTTCTAATTTATATGGAAATGAACTCATTTGAAGTGTAATAAGGAGCTATATTGATTAATCTGCTTATTAGTTTGTTCGGATATTGAAGTTAAAAATATTTTTAATTTCATATATTTTAAATTTTGTTATCAGGTAAAGCTTGCAGTCAGTAAAGCGCAGGCTTAAAGCGCTCAACCAAGTAAAGAGCACCTAAAGCGCAACATTCCAAAGCGCAGTTAAAAACAGTGGCGCAGGAGACAATGACAAGTGACAATGTTTAAACTTTTTTTTTTTTATTGGAAATTTTGCAGCATAAAATTAAAAATAAGAAAACAAAATTTATAGTTGCTATTCTGTGCGCCTGCCATTGTGATTATAGAGGCTTCGTTGGCCTTTAAAAATATCAAATTAAGTAAAAAAATGTTGAAGATGATATTGGGAATGCCAAAAATATTTGAATATGCTCATTTGGACCCAAAATTGGGCTTGGACCCAGTTGAGCCTACCTAGTCACCAGGAAGGCTGGCTAACCACTGTTGATAATTAACGGTGCTAACCCACTCCTCTTAGCGTGGCGCCTCCTTTAGGAGATGCCTCAAGAGGTGTCGTTTGCAGGGCAAATTATTGCATCCGGTCACCGGACGTGGAGATAGGTTCAGATATTAATAAAATATTATTTTAAATTAAGCGCAGGTAAAGCGCAGCCAAAAGCGCAGTCAAAAGCGCAGGAAACGCAAGTAAAGAGCACCTAAAGCGCAACTAAAGCGCAGTCAAAAGCGCAGGTGACGTGACAAGTTTTTATTGGATATCCGAATCTATTCTCTGCGCCTGGTTACCGGATGCAATAATTTCCCAGTTTGCAGACTTAAGGAGAGGCATCTTTTTTTTTAAGTTTTTTTTTTCTTCATTCTCTTTTTTTTTTTCATTCTCCTTTGTTTTTTTTTTTTAATTTTTTTTAAAAGAATATTTTCTATGTTGTTCACTTCTCTCTTTTCTTTTTGTTTTATTTTTTTTAACTTCTACTTATCTTCCTTCAAATATAAAGGCCCCCTTGATTGGGGAGAAAAAGTTTATCATTCTCTCATTTACAGTTCTTTCTCTTAAGAGTGGCTTTCCGCTATTTTATATAGGCAATGTATAATTCCTCATTTGAATGCTCTAATAAAATAAGTTATAAAGAGATTGTGTATATCCCCCTTTTTAAGCTTTGGTGCTCGTCCGTCAAGGGTAATGAATTATTCTTAGAGTTATAGGAATAAAGCAGTCTTTAAATTTTATGTTTGTAGATTCTAGTTCCATTTTCTCAGGAGCATAGACCCTATTTTGTATAAATTGTGCATTATCCATCTTCACAGGTTCTAGTAAAATACTTTGATGATTAAGTAGTGTGCATCCCATTTTAAACTTTCGTGTTTTTTCTATCAGGAGAATTAAAAACCCTATAAGCAAAATTATGAGTGACACCCAAGATTTTTGATCTCTGTGGTGGAGAAACCTAAGATTTTTGGAATACCCCTCGATCATATATTATTTGCCCAACATTTGAGTGCCCTAAGGATGTCATAATTCAATGATATTAGGCTTCTTAGAGTCTTCTTGTTGAGTTGCTTGATTTGACTATAAGCATGCAAGATTTAGAGAATGTTTAGTCCCTCAATTGATGTATAGGAGCTTTCAAGTATGCTTCTAGTGCTTAATTTGGTTCCTTTGGACTTACATTTGATTATTTGTGGTTTCGATGAGTTGGCTCATCGAGATGTTTTGTTTGATTATAAGTTCATTAAAATCAAGGTATCATTTTAGCAGGTAGCTTGTGATTCATAGAAAATGAGTTTGCTCTTAAGGGGGACCCACTTAGAGAACTTGCTTATGATCTGAGAACCATTTGCCTCGAGTATGTATGGAAATTACCTTGAGTAATCAACATGTACTTGCACGAACTGACAAAGGAGCTTACCCTCTGTAGGTGATTTGAGGATTCCTTACCAAGCTAGCAGTCTAACAGCCCAGTATTCGCCACATAACTGAGCCCCAACCTCAGTCACTTACTAACCCATAAAGCAACCTCAGGTGTTCGCTCTCTCCTAAAGCCACCATCATCACCAAACATATCTATAGAAAAGTACCCACTCCTTGGGACCCTCAGCCTACTTCATCGTGATCATTAAATTAGGATTTCTCCATCCCCACAATGACATCTCACTTGTCTTTTATCCTCATGGCAATTCGAGCTCTCTTACACAAGTCACCAACCACATTGACACGTAGGTCCCCTCATCTTAACACTCGATCATATACTTACCGAGGCCTAACAGCAACACCGAGCTTGCCCAAATATAACTCGTTAGAATTCCTTAGATCTCACCTACTTCCAGCCAACTGGAATATGACACGTGTCTAGGGGGATAAATAGCATTGTATGGGTGTTCTATGTAATATCATACTTTTATCCTTTTTGTATAGTTTTTCTTATAGTTCTTAGATTCTTATAAATAAAGGATTATTAAAATCTGGAAGCCCAACTTAATATTTATATGATTACAAATATTATTGGTTTGATTGTATACTTGTTTATGCTTTATATACATTACATATTTATTTTGTGTTATTAATCATTTTAGATACAACATACATTGATACAGATTAAATAATCAGACTCAAGATATTGAAGTGTTAATATCTAAGTTAGTTTGTAATAATAGAGTTTGTACTTCGTTTTCTGTTCTTGAGTCCTATATGTAATTAGGTACATTTTGGCAAAACAATTGAGCACACACTCATTAGAGAGATGAAAATTGAATTTTGAAAAATTTTATATTGAATTGTACTATATGATCTGTTAAATTAAAAATTAATTCAAGTATTTAATTACATTATATAATTTAAATTTAGTTATAACTAATCATATTGTACGACCTTTGATCGTACAAGACGATAAGCTATTTTGATAAACCTGTTGTCGAATCTTTGTTATCAAAATTAGGCAAATTTAAATTGATTGTACTATATAAATGATTTCTTACTGTATGAAAATTAATGAATATTGCCTAATTTTGTATTGCAGATTAAGGAATTAAATCAGGATCAGATAGATCCTAAATAATGATCATATTATACGATTCATATCATATAGGCCGATTAAATAGAGAGTTCACTTGCCAAACCTTAGTTCATCTTGTATAATACTCGCTTCAATATAACTAATCATTTTGTATGAATGTATATCGTACATTATAATTTGTGATTGGAATTGAATTAATCTGATAATACAATCTAGTATTATACTATATGATTAGAAGCTTTAAATTCAAATTTAAATTTTTATTTAAATATCCCACTTCAATTTTTTCACATAAGACTTGAGGGTCTATATTGAGTACTCAAGGATATTTTTTTTTTTTCGGAGAGAGCTTTATAGAATGAGAGTCTCTATGATTTTAAGAGGGTGTCCAAACCACTTAGGAAAGGGAGAGGAGGTGAGGTTGAGGGAGAGTTCTCCTTGAGGGTCTCATGGTTTGTGAGGAGTCACACAGTTCTTCATGTCAACCTGCACCTTGAGTCATTTGTGTTGTGGTTGTGGAACTCTTGCAGAAGAGCTTGGTGAAAAATTCTTTGGGCAAAAGACTTACTAGCTGAGGAGGCTAAGGAATGACATCTCCACCATCATGAGGAGTAAGAGGGAGCACCATCTTTGCCATTGTGAGGAACAAAAAGAGAGATTGGCATCTCTGCCATGCAAGGAGCAGAAGGAGAGATTAAAATCTCCATCATGTGATAAAATAAAAATTAGTCATTAAAATTTATATTTATTATGTTAATTATAGTTGTAATCATTATATTTTATGTAGAAAAATAGTTAAAATTTGTGAAAATTCAACCAGAATTGTAACGTCACAAAAATAATACTGTAGCACTAGAATTTATTTCAATGTCGCAGATCTATACCTTCACACCTTATGCTGGAAAGCTTAGTGTCAAAGCATCATTACCAGGGATCATCGTAGCACCAAATCAAAGCACTGTAGTGCCAAATTTCCTAGCACTATCATGGGAGTTAGATGGATCAGTTAATCAAAGTAATAAGTGGTGATTCGATAGATTAATTCAGTAGTGCACATTGCCACACTGCAAGTGCCACAATGATCATTCAATTAATTTATAAAACTATAAATAGTAGCCTTAGACTTCTTATGAAAGGTTGGCACATTGTGGAGCCATTTGGTGTGAGTATTTATGAGTATAAGGGCTAACCTGGAGAGAGTGCAGCTTGTATTCTTATATCTGGAGTCTTGTGTTGGAGTGGAGCAAAGTGAAGAAGTGCAAGGGGTTGTAATTCTACTTCAGGGTTATCATATGACTGTTAGTTTGTAACTTGTTAATTATTCAATCAAATAAAATATTTGTTATGTTTGCTATATGTAACAACGCCTCTATGTCTAGCTTAAATTGTTCTTAAAATCTATGATGATTTGAACGGAATGTATTGTTTATAGTATGTGTAATATTTAATGTATCCATGCTATTTTTAACTTTTTAGAGCTCCAATTGGTTTATGTATAAAAAAATTAAAAAACTTAGTGTCATCCGGAATATTGACGGAGGAATATAAGAATAATTATGGAACTTAAAATGTAGTATGTCCATGATATAGTTAAATGGTGGTTAGGATTATGGATCTTAAGGAGATAAAAAATAATTATAGTTAGTGATGATTCTATCTTATGCTCGAAAAGCTCCACAAAGATAAGGAGCACAATTGCTCTGATTCACATCAACAATAGGAAGTAAATCTCTTTAAATCAATCATGTTCTTTAGAAAAATCATATGCTCATAATTTTTACAAATTTTTGAATTTCATGTTTGCAATTTGAATCTCTTTACTTTTTACCCACATAACCATTTTTTAAAAAATCAACTATATAATTTTAACAATTTAGTAGACAGTAGTAAAGTGAACGTTAGATATTTCTAATTTATTTCTCATGGGATCGATACTCTTTTCATCAATATAAAAATTGATACGACATGTGAATTTGCATTAAAATTGGACTTACACCATAGACAAATTAAACTTCAATTAGAAAATTGAGTAGTGTGTGTAAGATAAAGAATGATACTACTGCACTTGTATAAGATAATAGTAGCTGTAGTAGTGTATAAAAGAACCTATCAAGTTTTCAACATTGTTTTTGGGGATACAAACTAGTTAAATTATTATCCAATTTTTTATTTTATATTGTTGAAATAATTGTTAGTTTAATCTAATGTTCTTTTTAATTTGTATTTGCTTAAATTTTTTACTTGCTTAGTGTTTCTTTGATATCTAATTGGCTTTTAATGTTCAGTGTTTTACATTTTTTTTATTGTGTTGTTATTGCATGCGTAGTATTCAATAATCAATATAATTGTTGTATGATATTGAAATTAAAATAAAAACTTTAAGAAAACTCTCATTTTGTGGGAACACCTATTAAAGATCATAATTTACACATTAGTTTCCTAAAATTTGTGTAGCATTTAAACACAATGGTGGTAGTGAAAATACTGTTAGATTTTCACTTAGGGATAAAGTTAAATTAGTGTTAAATTTATTTCCCCCAAGCTAAATAACAACGTGGAATATTTTTTCCCATAAATTTTTTGCAAAATATTTTCCACCATCTAAAACTGACTAACCTAGAAATGACTTCACTTCTTTTACCCAGTTAGATGGCAAGTCTATTTATGAATTTATATGCGAAATATTTAAAGAACTTGTTAGAAAATATCCTCATCATGATATTCCTAATTGGTTAATTATCCAAAATTTTTATAATGGCACCTTAGATCAATTATTGATGCCGCTGCTAGTGGTTCTCGGAGGTCAAAGTCTTTTGACAAGGCTTATGCTTTGATTGAGGAGATGATTACTAATAAATTTTAATAGCATCCAAAATAATAAATCATAAAAAAGTGGGTAGCATTTATGAATTTGATGCATTATCAATTTTAACTACCAAAGTAGCTATCATTTCTAGAAAATTAGACAACCTTAAAATTAATTCACTTATGATGTTAGAAGAAAATATTTTTGGTGCCTTTAGTGATCTTAAGATTTCAGGAGTAAAATATATTAATGCTATAAATAATAGAATCAATAACAACTACTCCAATACTAATAATCATGGTTGGGGAAATCATCAAAATTTAAGTTCGAATAATAATCAAATATAAACACTAATTGAAACTCTAACCAACCAAACCAAGTAGAGAACTAAAACAACCCTCCTTAAAATCTTGCTAACCTAATACCTAATTATCCCCCTGTATTCAACTCAAATACCCAACCTAAGGATAAGAAGCCATCATTAGAAGAAATAGTTTTGCAAAAATGTGTATGCAATTGCAAAGTCAAGCTGATGCCATTAAGAATAATGAACCAAATTAGGAAAGCAAGGTGGACCATTAACTAATATACCCTAAGAGATTTTATGCAATAATGATAAAATAAATTCAAAAGAAAAGGGTAAGGAATGATGGAAAGCTATTCAATTGAGGAGTGGAAAAGAGCTAGAAAATTGATTATAAATAAAGATCAATATGTGATAAAGTAACCTATAGTTGAACCAGTAAAGGTCCCCCAACCTAAGGAACTACCTCAACCTGATAAATAAAAATAAAAACCTATTAGAGAGATAGTAGAATGGCTACCACTACCTTTATTTCAAAGATTGTTAAAATAGAATTTGGATAAGTAGTTCTCAAAGTTTTTGAAAATCATTAAAAAGTTAACTATTAATATTCCATTTATTGAAGCTTAGGACAAATGCCCACCTATGCTATACTCATGAAAGACATCCTTAATAAGAAAAAAAGATTAGGAGATTTTGAGATCATAGCTTAGATTGAGGAATATAATGCAATTATGTAGGAGAAACTTCCTCAAAAGTTTAAGGACATTAGCAGTTTTACCATTCTTATGGCTATAGGGGAAACAATTTATGGTAAAGCACTATATGATTTAGGAACTAACATCAACTTAATTCCCTTGTCCATGTTTAAAAGACTTGATCTAGAAGAAGTCCAACCTACCACTGTTACCCTTTAGTTATCAGACTGATCATTTACCTATCCTAAGGGGGTTATAGAGGATGTGCTAGTTAAGGTAGATAAATTTATCTTCCCTATATATCTACTTATGTTAGATATGAAAGAAGATAAGGAGATACTGATTATCCTAGGTAGACCTTTCTTAGCTGCCAGTAGGGCTGAGATATATATACAAAAGGGTGGATTGATTATGAGATTGCAAGATCGGAAAGTGACCTTCAATATCCTAAAGTCAATGAAATTTTATAGTGACCAAAATGAGGATTCTCATAGAGTAGGCATATGTGATGATTATGTGAAAGATTGTGTGGAGGATTTGTAATTGATAGATAATTTTTGGGATATTCCTTTTTGTGAGGATGATATTAGATATGGAAGTATAAATTTTGTCCAAATGATTCGTGAAACCCCTAGAATTTTAATGATAGGTTTGAAGTGCTTGATACCTCTCCTTAGGTAAACCCTTAAAAACTTTTGTTATTGAGATATCTACATTAGAGTTAAAAAGCCCTATTTGCCCATTTAAAGTATGCCTTTTTAGGATAAGAGATGACATTACCTATTATCATTTCTACTTATTTAGAAAAAGACCAAGAGGGCAAGTTGATTAAGGTTTAGTGAGTACAAAAGAGGTTTTGGTTGGGCCATAATAGATACTAAGGGAATAAGTTCATTCTTGTGCATGCACAAGATTCTAATGAAGGAAAATTCCTTCCCCAAAGAAGATTGATCCTATTATGAAGGAAGTAGTGAAAAAGGAGATACTTAAGTGTTTAGATACATGAATAATTTATCCCATATTAGATAGTTTATGGGCAATGCCTATACATTGTATTACCAAAAAAGGAGGCTTAATTGTAATAGGCAATAAAAAAATGAATTAATACCTACTAGGATAATTATTGGATGAAGAATTTGTATAACTATATGAAGTTGAACATAGCAACTAGGAAGGACTATTTTTCCCTACCATTCATTTACAAGATGTTAGATGGGTTAGCATGACATATTTTTTATTATATCTTAGATAGTTATTCAGGATATCACTAGACTCTTATAGCATCAGAAGACCATGATAAGACTATATATATCAATATGTATTAAACTTTTGCCTTGTGAAGGATGTCTTTTGATTTTTGCAATGCTCATGCTACTTTTTAGAGGTGTATAATATCTAGTTTTTTTATTTAATTAACTAGGGCTTTGAGACATTCATGGATTATCTCTCTATTTTTGGTACCACTTTGGATTCTTATTTGGAATATTTAATTATGATTTTAAAAAGATGCGTTAAAATAAATTTGGCATTGATTGGAAGAAATGTCAATTTATGGCAGCATAAGGCATAGTTCTAGGTCATAAAATTTCTAAGAGAGATTTAGAAGTGGATAGAGCTAAAGAGCAAGTAATGAAAAACCTTCCACCACCCACTTCTGTCAAAGGAATAAGAAGTTCTTTTAAGATGTGTTGGTTTTTATAGAAGATTCATAAGAAATTTTTTAAAATTTTCAAAACCATTGTGCCATTTACTTGAAAATGATGTGCCTTTTGACTTTAATAAAGAATACCTAAAAAGTTTTAAATTTTTAAAATAACACTTAATCACTACACCTATCATTGTTACACCTAATTGGACACTGCATTTTGAAATCATTTGTGAAGCTAGTGATTATGTTGTTGGTGTTGTGTTAGGGCAAAGAAATTAAAGATAAATTTTTATGCTATTTATTATGCTAGTAGAACCTTGAATTCAACTCAATTTAACTATATAACTACCAAAAAGGAATAGTTAGCCATTATCTTTGCATCTGACAAGTTTAGATCTTTTTTAATTGGCACCCATGTTCTAACGTGCACTGATTATTCTACTAATTAAATTTTCTATGACAAAAAAGATGTCAAACCTAGATTGGTGAGGTTTATTCTTTTCTTGCAAGAATTTGACGTAGAAAAATTTTATAGAACGGAAAAATAAGAACTAGGTGGCTGATCATTTATCTAGGATAGAGTTGGAAGAACTTGCATGTCATGAGTGTGAAATTAATGAAATATTTCCTAATGAGCATTTATTTATTATGCATTCACATGGCATCTCTTGTGCTGGTATTGTGAATTATTTTGTTTGTGGGGCCGGGTTATTCCTACTACCGTGTCTTATGTCCAAAAGAGTAAATTTTTGTATAATGCTACATTTTATTTTTGAGATGAACCGCCCTTATTTAGAAAATGTAAAAGAAGAATTCATTAAGCGATGTGCCATTGTAATTAAAATTAAATTAATAATTAAACAATGTTACGACTCTGAGCATGGAGGTCATTTTGGAGGTTTTAGAGCTACTTATATGATTCTTCAATATGGATTTTATTAGCCTACCCTATATAAGGATGCAAATAAATATGTAAAAAAAAAATGTGACCGGTGCGAGAGGGTAGTTAGCATTAGTAGAAAAAATGAAATGACTCTTAGCATGGTGTTAAAAGTGAATTTTATTTATAATTGGATAATTGATTTGATGGGATCATTTGTGCAATCTTATAAAAATTAATATATGATTGAATGAGTAGCAACCCCAAAATGGAATCTTAGGTGTTTGTTAAATTAATTAAGAATATATATATATATATATATATATATATATATATATATATATATATATATATATATATATATATATATATATATAATTTTTATATTTGGAGTTCATAGAGATATTATTAATAACAGGGGAAGTCATTTTTACAATAAGAGAATAGAGGCTTTGATTTTAAAATATGACATTTAACAAAAAGTTGTAACTACTTATCATCCCCAAACTAGTGGTCAAGCTGAAATAAGTAATAGAGAGATTAAGAGAATTAAAAAAAAAAAAAAAGTCCTAAAAGGAAAGATAGGACTTTAATGTTAGATGATGCACTTTGGGCTTATAGGATTGCATTTAAAATACCTATTAGAATGTCTCCCTATAGATTAATCTTTGGAAAATCGATCTTATCATTTGTTATTGGAATTAGATAATAAACCATTTTGGATAGTGAAAGATATGAATTACAATCTTTAGGGTGCTAGGGAAATGATATTAATAAAATTAAATGAGTTAGAGGAGTTTTGACATGAGGCTTATAAAACCAATTCATTATTATGTACGGTAAATGGATCCCTTTCCCTCCCTATCTCTATCAACCAAATCTTCTAAACCCTTAATTTCTAGTTCGATTGGATGAGCATTTAAATTTTTTTGATCACTTCCATTGACTACGAGGAAATTTTTAGGTACATAACTTTGAGGGATTTAAAATCCCAATGGAATATGAGAGATGATAAAATAATAAACTTTACTACTTCTACCTTCACCTAAGAGTCCAAAGTCTGACACTACTGCAAAGCTTATGCCGAGTAAAAACATCATTAAGGTAACTAAGGATTAGGAGGCTTTAAACTACTATATTCAAAGAGATATGAGTGTCAATTTTAGTAAAATTATTTTGTAATCTATCCAATAAATGCTGAGAGGGACTACTTCTATAGGGCAAGGACATCCCATTTTAATTTATGAATTATATGAATTAGTTGAGGTAGTAGGGAACCCAAGGGAGGAGAAGGTCATGCCTACTATTATTCAAATAAGATCTAAGATCATGTATTTCAGAATCACCATGTCAGAGTACTGTGGTGAGGGATTTATCCTACCAACCAACCCATGCAGCAGCAGGGCGGAGATCTAAGGATGCAAGGAGATTAGGCAGCAAACGTTATTGACAAAGTTGATCTGATTGAGATTTCTATTGATTAGTTTAGACAACAATTGACTGAGCTATAACAAAGGTTGTATGTCTGCTACGATCATATGATGCTCTAGCACCAACAATAACACTAATATCAGACTAACTACAATATAGCCATAATAGGCTGGTTTAAGAGCCAAGAGATGGACTCACATGATCACCAGATTTCCCTAGCCCACCCCCCTATCCAAGACCAGGACCCTTAGTAGCAACACCACAGGAAGAAATAGAAGAAGAACAAGAAAATGAAGGAGATGAAGACGAGTAGTAGGGAGAACCCTACTTTATTTTTGTTGTAGTTTTTATTTTTAGTTTTTTTTATTCAATTAAAAACCAAGGCTTTTAAAATCGGACCGGACCGGCCAGTTCAACCGGTTGAACCGGGAACAAGCCGGCCGGCCGGTTTCGGTTCGGTTTAGAACCGTGTTCGCAGAAAACCGGCTGCGGACCGCTCGAACCGGCGGTCCGACCGGCGAACCGTCGAACCGTCGAACCAGTTCCGATTTGCTTTAACCGGCCTGTTCGCTAAAAAAGGAAACGGACGGCTGAGATTCCATCTGAGTGCGAGCGGAGGTATTCAAAGTAACGACGCAAAAAAAAAAAAAAACCCTATTCGATTAATCGTGTCGCCTGCGGCCTGCTTGCTTGGCGTCATCTTCTCTTCCTCGGGTATCTTCTTCTCCGCATCCCACTTCTTCATCTCGGCTTCCGGTGTTTTTTCTATTATTCTGCTTTCTACATGCTCTTGCACAAAACCATTTCAATGTACATGCTGGCATGCTGCATATAAACTTGTAATAATATTTGAACAGCAATTTCATGAGTGGTTGTCAAGCAAAGCTAGGCCAAAACCAAGGAGTCCGTCTTGGTCATCTCAAGAAGAAGATCCTGGTCAGCGGCTAGAGGCAAAGCATACTGCAGCCGAGCAAAAAAGGTTATACTTACAAGTTACAAATCATCTTTTCTTTTTTTTTTTTTAAATATGAAAAGCGTTGTCTTTTTTTTTTCTTCCTAATTTTGTTATCCAGCATGATAACTTGCTAGGTTTTTTGTTTAGGATTCCCTAATGCTTTAATTATAATTTAGTTTATTGTGGATTCTGATCTAATTTAAGTAGTTAATAACTTAATATAATTAGATATTATTTTCTAGCATTCATATAGTATTATATGAGGTGAGCCCATGCCCTGTTATGGAGATGCTGGAACTTTCTATTCCTTTTTTCCTACTTTGCCTATGCAGGGATCTTATTTCTAGCTCATAATGAATGAATGTTATCAGCTTAAATGTCGTTAACAATTGTTCCCAAAAGTTAAGAGAATAAGAAGTGACCATCCCGAGGACTCTTTAGCCATTGCAAATAACTGAGTCAAGGGATCATTGAAGTGACAAGAGCTTTTAGAGCTTGATTTTTGAAGCAGGTATGTGCATGTCTTGTTATTGAATTTCAGTTTTTTTATTTATGAATTTGTAAAGTTGTTTTTTATACTTCATATTATAATTTTCTTCAATTTTTGCTATATATTTATAAATAGTTGTGTCATTATTATAATATTTAAATATAATAAATAATTATTACGTCATCCGGTTCGACCCAGGTTCGACCCCGGTCGAACCATCAAACCTCTAACCCCTCCTTCCTGTTCATTGACTGATCCGGTTTTAAAAGCCTTGTTAAAAACTGTTGTTACTTTTTAGTATTTGTTTTTACTTTTTGTATTTTTATTTTTGTTAAGTTTGCTTTATATTTTATTGTGTTTAGCTGTAAAATTTTATGCAAGTTTTCTTAAATTAATTTTGTAATTTGGCAAAAAAAATAATGAAATAAAATTTCTTTGATTTATTACTTCCTTCAATATTACACTTTTTGCTTGAATTATGAATTCTGTAAAATTCAAAATTAAGATCCTTAAAGTATTTAATAGTCCACAATTTACAAAATTTTCTTAATAAAATAGTTATAAATAACAACTAATCCTTTCATTTAAAAGTAGTAATTTTAGATAAATTAACTTTAAAAAAATTACTTAAGCATTTGATTACTTACACAAAAACATTTTATTATTAATGTGAATTAACTTATTAGATTAAATCACCTAAAAAGAAAGTATATAATTATGAAACCACTAATAAATTTTAGATTAATATAATGAGTGAAGGCAATGGATAGGTGTTAAATATCAAAATAAGATATTTTGGAAAGCAAAAGAAAATAAGAAAAAAAATGAAAAAAAAAAGAGAAAAGACTAAAAGTATATGAATATAAAAAATTAGTACCTACAATTTCTAGACTAGCTAAAAATAATAGGTGGAGACAATATATAGACATTTAAAATATTTATAAGGTACTAAACCAAATAAAATCAAAATAAAAGAAAAAGAAAAATTGTTAAATGGCTAAATAAAATTGTTTGAGAGAATCTAATAAGATAAAAATTGTTCATTCCAAGTTATATTTATTATGTTATTTGTGCTTTTAGTCCTTGTATTTTGTGTAAGAAAATAGTGAAAAATTATAAATATGGACCAGTACCACAATGCCACAAAGATTGCGTCGTAGAGCAAGAACTCATTTCAACAATGCAACTCCACACCTTCAACACCATTTTAGAAAGCTTACTAAAATCTTGTTGAATAACATAGTACTGAAGTGCTATCTACCATTGTGCTAGATCAAAGCACTGAAGCACTAAATCACCTATCATCATGGAGGGAATCAGTTGAACAGGTGAACTGAAGCAATGATTGGTGAACTGATGCACCGATTCAGCAACAACACTACAACGCTTGTTCAAGTAATTAATAAAACTATAAATAATATATTTAGACTTTTTGTAAAAGGGTTGGCATATTGCATAGTCATTTTGTGTGAGTGTGTGTGCGAGGGTGAGGGTTGTCTTAGGGAGAGTGTAGCATGTTTTCTTGTATGTGGAATCTTGTATTGGAGTGGAGCAAAGTAAAGAAGCACAAAGAGTTATAATTCTACTTCTAGATCATTTCTAAACTTTATTTTATAATGTTTATTTTGTTATACTGTGGTTGTTAGCTTGTAACTTGCTAATCATTTAGTGACATAAAATATTTGTTATGTTTATTATATATAACAATGCCACCATGTTCAGCTAAAACTTTTATCTAAATCTAGATAATTTAAAACGTTTAATATTTAATATATTAATGCTAGTTTTAATCCTCTTTGCTTCAATTTTTATTTACAGGTCATACATAAAGAAATAACTTAATATGATTTAGTGCCTCGATAGAGGAATAAAAGAATAATTAGAGAACTTAAAACATAGTTCATCCATAACATAGAGATTGGTCATTATGTTATGGGGTCTTAAGTAGATAGAAGAATTATAATTAGTGAGGATTCTAGCGTATGCTCTCATAAGCTTGATAGAGATGAGGAGCTCAGTTTTTTTAATCCATAATAATAATAGGAAGTAAAACTTTCTAAAGAAATCAAGTTCTTTTGAAAGATTATGTTGAAACTTGATCACTATGAATTAGGTTGTTAATCCTAAGCTTATGTCCCGGCGGCTAACCAAGAGGGGGGTGAATTGATAATTAAAAATTAATCCCTCTTTTTAATTTTTAAACCGAAAAAATAAATTTTAATGAGTTTTATAGAAAATATTTTTCAACCACAGTTTTAAAATTAAAAAAACAAAAATAAAAAGGCAGCGGAAAAATAAAGACACGAGGTTTATAGTGGTTCGGTCAAAATCAGACCTACATCCACTCCCCGGAGGCACCCTCCGAGTATTGCACTAATACCAATAGTGACTCTCTTTTTGCACCCACAGCAAGGCGGAGAAGCCTTTACAAACACTCTTTCCACCACTACCGTGAGCGACAGAGAACCGTCGTCCTTTTACACTATCCCCAGTGCTGGCAGAGAACCATCGTCCTTTTACACTATCCCTAGTGTTGACAGAGAACCCTTTGTCCTTTCACACTCTCCTAGTGTGGGCAGAGAACCCTTCATCCTTTCATACTCTCCTAGTGTGGCACTACAGGAAAATCACTTATTACCAGCGGCAAATTCCGGCGGCTTTCCAGCGGCCAGTTTTCCTGCGGCTTTCCGGTGGATTTTTGACGGCTTATATCCTACAAAATTTTCCGACGGATTACCGGCGGTATTCTGGCTGAATTTTTAAATTTTTTATTAAATTGATAAAAATAATATTAATTTTCCGTCGGCTTTTCATGTTTTCCGGCGGCTTTTTAAGTTTTCCAGTTTATTTATTTTTTTTAACTTTTTTAATTAATTTAGTTGGTTTATTTAATTTTATTTTGAAATTTTTATTTTCTATTAAAAGATATTTTAAATAAAAAAATTTGACACTAATAACACATTTAATTCAATAATAATTTTATAGTATATTTAAATTATTTTTTTATTTTAAAAAATGTATTAATTTAATAACATATTTTAATTAATTGTTACTTACTAGTTTATTTTAATTATCAATTAAAATAAAATATTTTAAATAAATAATGTTTTAATTATAATATTCAGTATGGTTTAATATAAATAAAATAATACTTAACCTTTCTCATTTTGCAGGATCGGCGCATTGGTCAGCTTGTGCGCGTGGGGGCTGCGGGTGAAGAAGAGGTCAAGGTTCGAATCTCAGGGAAGACAGACGCAGGAGCGGGCGGTTTGGGCGCACTCGGGCTTGGCTGGCTCACGCCAGCGCGGGGGGGTCGGGGAAGCTGGCGCCTGGCGGTGTGGCGTGTGTTTTTTTTTTTTTTTTAATTCAACCGGCGGTTTATGTCCGTCGGCAAGCTGCCGGCATTATTTGCCGCCGAAAAAAGCCGTCGGAAATTATATTCCTACGCCGTTTTTACTGGCGGCAAAAAAACTGCTGGAAAATTAAAAAACCGCTGGAAAATGCTCAAATTCCGCCGGAAAAAGCCGCCGGAAATGGGTGATTTTCCTGTAGTGTGGGCAGAGAATCCTTCGGCTGTTCACGCTCTCCAAGTGTGGGCAGAGAACCCTTTGGCTGTTCACACTCTCCAAGTGTCGGTAGAGAACCGGATCGCCTTGACAGATCTTCTCATAATAAATCTAGAAGGAAGAAAGAAAAGAGTGAAGTAAACCAAAATCACAAGTAGAGATTATTTACCATTGAACACCAAGTGAAACCTTCACGCTCCAATGGCAAGAAATCTCCTTCAAACACTCTCTCACACTCTCTCCTTGACTCTTCTTTCAATAGGCATGAAGATCAGTAGGCAAAAAGATTATCTGGTAGTTTAGTTTGGATTATTTATAGG
Source organism: Dendrobium officinale (assembly GCA_019514585.1). Lineage (NCBI taxonomy): Eukaryota > Viridiplantae > Streptophyta > Magnoliopsida > Asparagales > Orchidaceae > Dendrobium > Dendrobium officinale. Next base: position 23,060,184 of record CM033698.1, read on the forward strand.
AAAGACACAAAAATCGTCCAAAAAACTACAAATATTCAAGTCAAAATGAATTGGATAGTCCCGTACGATCATAGATCATCCTGGATGATTTTACTTAAATGCAATGGAAACGAACCTAATATATATGGGTATGAAATGACTTCGTACACACACTTCATCCCGTATGAACTAGGTTCGTCCGGTACTAATGGTTATTCCATAGGTCGGTTTCCAAAAAATGCAGAACGACACTTAATTTTCAGAGTCGGTTCACTTCGTCCTGGGATAAAATTTTTCCAGAGAGCAAATCATCCTGGGACGAATACACTTTGTCTTGGACGAAAATGCTCCAGAGAGCAACTCGTCCTAGAATAAATACACTTCGTTCTTGAACGAAAATTTTTCAGAGAACATTTCGTCCTGGGATGAATACACTTCATCCTCGACAATCAGGACTAGAAAAATTTTCTTCAATCCATGTTCGTTCCATTGCTCTGATGAGGAGATAACTGACCTGATCGTCCCGTACAAACTATGTTCATCCTGTACGATCAGTATAAATTTCTCAAGATCTCCTAAAGTGTGTGTGTATTCACTCAATGATAATCACTCCCTATCAAATTTAATTCAAAGAAAAATATAAGTTTTTAAATACATAAAGTATCTTATGCTGAATTTGATTGGAAGTCTTTGTAGTATGGAGTTTGATTTCCTGAAATATTAGTACACACAAGAGCAAAAACACTCTTTCAAAAAGTGTTAGGAGATAACTATACATAAAACAATAATATTTGAAATTATCAAAACTATACAAGTTACAAGAATGTAAAACATGCAAATAGCAACTCTCTTAACAATCTCCCCATTTTTTATGATGACAAAACAATTATTATTTATATACTTTTTCAAATTAAAAAAAAATCTCCTAAACTCCCCCTGAATTGATGAGCACGTGTAAATAAGAAGGCATTTTTAGAAATATAAATAAACACACACAACGTATACAACAAACACAAAACACAAAACAAAAAATAAAAACAGATAAAACAAAACCAATAAACACGATACAAATAATTTCTCCCCCTTTTTGACAATAGCAAAAAGTAAAGAAGAAAAAGACTTGAAATGTAAGCAGACATATGAAAATCATTTGATAATTCAATCTTGAAAGTGATTAAAATATGTTATGCAAATAAAATTAAAACATTAGGCAAATCATATTAATTCATAGAATTTAAGAAGAGATATAACATTGATAATAGAAAGAATGTATCAAAAGCATGAGTCGATTTAGACACTAAGATAAAGAAAATCATTGCAAAAAGGATGAATAGAAAATTTGTATATTTCAAATTTCAATACATAATATAAATGTACAGTAGATCAATTTGAATTAAGAGATTAAAAGATAATGGAAAGAAATAATTACCACATGTGACGCTTTGCGCTTCTTTTTCAAATTATTGGCACATTTTTGTGCATCTTTTTTTTGGCTTATTTTGTGCCCCTTTTTCTACTTGCGAACCATTGCGCATTCGTATTGATTTTTATACATTTGTACATTTTTTTTAAGAGTAATTTTGATCTTTCCAAAATCAATAATAAAAATTTTCAAATTTTTCTAAGCATAAATATTTATTAATAAGTGAAATATAAAATAAGAAAACATCATAGTTACAATAATAATATTAGAATTAATGTAGTCTAAATAAGAGACATGAAATTGACAATTCTAATTATATCTAGTTATAAACAGAACTTAAGTTTAAAAAAAATTAGATTTTCTAATGAATTTAATTTAGACTTGCACTTCAAAGTATAGCACTATTAAGATAAAAAATCTAATGATTGTCATAAAGGCTAACACACATTTCAAAACAATTAAATCCAAAACACGTGAACATATATTGATATCACTATGAAGATATTACAATTTAAGGTCAGGATATCAATACAAAAACAAAACATCTAAAGTAAAGAAAATACAACAAACTTACTTAAAACACATCTAAAACACAAACTACATAAAATACATAAAATTAAGTGCAACAAACACTAAGAAGGACCCTGATCTGGTGGAGGAGGAGATGCAACACCAAAGATGTTAAAGTAAGTACTCATCATAAGCACATTGGTACTGATATCACTCATCTGATCTCTTATAAAATTCATGTCATACTGATATTAAGCGGCCTGCTGCTGAAGATGAGTCTCAATTTGATCAAAACGTTGATCAAAATGAGTCTCTAAACAATCAAATCTTTGAACCAAATCTTGATAGTTTGATTCATTGGCAAGTGCAGGTGCAGCTTCTGGTTCTTCCTCTGTATCACTAATGACATGTGTTTTACCTGGTTCTTCTTTGAAGATTGCTCTAATTGATCCGTCATTGTAGTAGAGCGATTCTTCAAACTCTTGATCAGGATGAACCAAATTGTATTTCTTATCTAGAATGTAGGCAACTAGATGTCCTAAGGAGATGTTCTTCTTTCTCTTATGCTCTACATATCAAATTTCAGACAACCCATAAAGATAGTCAAGGATAAGTTGGGCTTCATCTATAGGTTATTTAGTCATGATCAAGAAGGTCACCATAGAAAGAAGAGGGGTAATGTTGACTCTATCACCAGCTTTAGAAATTATAGAAGTTCTAAGGACATGCTGGATGATACAAGCATTACGAATTAAACCGGATACTCTAGCTACATGTTCATTCACATTGTTTCCTCTAATCACATTATTAAGTTTATACCATGCATAATCATGAGTGTTGATCAAGTGATGGGCTTTGGCTCTCTCTATCCTTAAATTAAAAAGGCTCCTAAGTCAGCCTTGGTGATTTCAACTTTTTGTTTGAAGACAATGGAACAGATTATAGAATGGTCGGAATTAAAGGGCATGTTGGCTAGAAACTAGTGGAAGGTTTCCTTATTGTAGAGATAGACGATGGTAAGGATAAAACCAAACTGTGTTGAGGCAAATAAGTTCATTACCTGAAAGGTAAGTTGTTCTTGGATTAGGATTCTTGAGGGTGTGATCTTCGCTGAGGCAAACCTAGGAAAAGATTCCTTATTTGCTTTGGAAAGGAAGTTTTCAGAGGAATTTCTATGTAGTTTCTTTGCCAAAAATTTTTGTCTCTTGATTGAACTCGCCATTTGGAAGAAGATCTAGAGTACGAAAGAGATTGAAAGTGGAGTTTTGAGTGTGACTGTTGAGTTCAAAAGCCCTTCTATTTATTGAAAACGACACGTTCGTACTAGATGAAAAATTTTCATCCCGTACGAATTTTTCAATTCGTCCTGTATGAAAAAACTTCATTTGGACGATCCAATGCGTCAAAATGAAACGATTTTTCATAATCAACACAACTTACGAAGCATCCTTTTATATAGACTTTTGACCAGACTGATAGTACAGATGAACACGTGTTCGTCCTGGGATGATCCAAACTTATATCATTTTAATAGCAGTTGAAATCATCCCCTCCATCAAATCGACATGTGTTCATCCAGACGAACCAAAGGTTCATACGTATGAAGTTCGTATTAAAAACTACCTTATCCATTCAACCGCTTTATTCATTCATCCTGTCGTTTGAAAAATATTTCATCCCGAATGATCTTGACGATCATACAGACGAAGTGACAATAAAACACTGAAAACTGCACTCAAACGGTTTAAAATCCGACAGTTTGTCACACTATACAAATCGTCCCGTACGAAAATATTTCGTCCCGAACGATTATCACTCCAAATTTTCAAATTTTTATACTCAATCAAAAAACTTAAACACAAACACACTAAAAATATAAAACAACGAAAAAACATAAACTCTAAATAAAGAAAATCATACAAACAAGTTCATAAACACATAAAAACACACAAACACATTTAACTAGTAAACAAACATTAATGTTGCAAAAACATTTTTTTTTAAACATTAAAATCAATCACACAAAGCCTTGTTCTTAATGCATTGAAAGTATCAAAGGCTAAAGGTTTTGTAAAAATGTCTGCAAGTTGATTTTCAGTAGAAACATGAGTAAGTTCAATTTCTCCTTTGGATCATGATCCCTTATGAAATGATGCCTTATGTCTATATGTTTGGTTCTTGAATGTTGAATAGGATTTTTAGAAATATAAATAGCACTAGTGTTATCACAATAAATTGGAATAGTGCCTATAGTCAATCAACTGTTGTTTCAACCAAAGTACTTGTGTCACACAACTTCCTAATATAATGTATTCAGCTTCTGCAGTAAATAGGGCTACTGAATTTTATTTTATATTAGACCAAGAGACTAGAGAATTTCCAATAAATTGACATGTTCCAGAAGTGCTCTTTCTATCCACCATACAACCTGCAAAGTCATAATCTGAATAACCAATTATTTCAAATGAAGAGCTAAACTTAGGATACCAAATTCCTAAGTTTTGAGTTCCTAACATATATCTTAAAATCATTTTCTCTGCTGTCAAATGTGATTCTTTTGGATCTGATTGAAATCTAGTACATAAACAAACACTAAACATGATATCGGGTCAGCTAGCAGTCAAGTAAAGTAAAGATCTAATTATCCCTCTAAATTTCTTTTGATCAATAGATTTTCTCTTAGGGTCCTTATCCAATTGAACCGAGGAACTCATTGGTGTACTAATAAGTTTAGCATTATCCATTTCATACTTTTTGAGGATGTCCTTAACATACTTTGACTGACTAAAAAATGTACCTTCCTCAATTTGCTAAATGCTAAATCCTAGAAAGTAACTTAAATCTCCAATTAGACTCATCTTAAATTCACTACTCAGTGTTTTAGAAACATCATCATAAAGATTTTTATTTGAAGATCCAAAAATGACATCATCAACATAAATTTAAATAATGAGTATATCCTTTTCACATTTCTTTAAAAAAAGAGTTTTATCCACACTTTCTTTTTCAAAAGATCTTTCAAGTAAGAAGGTGCTCAACCTCTCATACCAAGCCCTAGGTGCCTGTTTCAATTCATAAAATGCCTTTTTCAACTTGAAAACATGATTTGAGTATTTAGAATTTTCAAAACCTGGTGGTTGTTCTATAAAAACATCTTCTTGAATTAACCCATTTAAAAGGCACTTTTTATATCCATTTGATATAATTTGAATGCTCTAAAATAGGCAAAAGCTAGCAAAACCCTAATTGCTTCAAGTCTAGCTATAGGGGAAAAAGTTTCTTCAAAATTAATCCCTTCAATCTGATTATTCCCCTTAGTAACTAATTTAGCCTTATTTCTAATGACTACTCCTGAGTCATTCATTTTATTTTTGAATACCCGTTTAGTTCCAACTACACTTTGATCCTTTATCCTTGTAGTTAATTCCCAAACTTTATTTCTTACAAATTGATTCAACTCTTCTTCCATTGCCAAAATCCAAAATTCATTCGAAAGTGCTTGATCAATATTTGTGGATTCTATTGTTGAAATGAAGGCTGAATGATTGACTTCTTTGTTTAATCAATGTCTAGTCCTTACACCCTCACTTGGTTCACCTATAATCAATTCCCTTGGGTGGTTTTTAGAAAATCTCAAATCTCTAGGTAAAGGATTTCTATCTCCAAATTTTCTTCCATATTTTCTTCCAAATTTATTTTATCAATCTTTTGGGAGTTAATCTCAATCTCATCTTCTACAACATTTGGCTCTTCTATATTTTCAGATTCATCAAATACAACATGTGTAATCTCCTAAATTACCAAAGTTCTTATATTGAATACTCTATAAGATTTTTCAACACTTAAATATCGAATAAAAATTTCTTCATCAGATTTTGGATCAAATTTTCCTAAGGCAGATTTTCTATTGTTATGAATGAACACCTTGCAATCAAAAACATGCAAATGAGACAAATTAGGCGATCTTCCTTTTATCAACTCATAGGGTGTTTTATTTAGTTTAGATCTCATATTCACCCTATTCAGAATATAACATGCAGTGCTAACCGTCTCAACCCAAAAATATTTAGGAAGTGAGTATTCTGCCAATATTACTCGGGCAACTTCTATTAATGTTCTATTTTTCCTTTTGACTACCCCATTCTGCTGAGGGGTTCGAGGTGCAAAAAAATTGTGATCAATTCCTTTCTCCTTACAAAATTCTTCAAATTTCTCATTCTCAAATTCTCCTCCATGATCACTTTGTATAGAAATAATTTTACACCCTAATTTTCTTAGAATCTAAGTCGAAAAGTTTCTAAATTTCTCAAATGATTCACTCTTATGAAATAGAAATCTAACCCATGTGAATCTTGAGTAATCATCCACAATCAAAAATCTATATACCTTCCCTCCTAAACTCATAGTTCCAACTGGTCCAAAAAGATCCATATGCAAAATCTCTAAAGGTTTACTAGTTCTAAGATCCTTATTGGACTGAAAAAAGTAAAAGTTTATTAGGGATGTTAAGCCCTTATGAACTTAGTCCCAAGCTAACCAAGAGGGGGGTGAATTGGTATTTTAAAATTTTTTTTCACAAAGAATAAAAATTGCATAAACCAAAATCACACCACAAAAATAAACGCGGAATTAAAAGTGCGGAAGAAAAAAATAAGAACACAGAAATTTATAGTGGTTCGGTCAACTCGACCTACGTCAACTCCTTGGAGGCACCCTCCAAGTATTGCACTAAAAAAGTGACTCTCCTTTAGCCCCCATGGCTAGGCGGAGAAGCCCTCACAAGAACCTCCTTTTTGCCACCCCGGCAAGACAGAGAACCTATCTCCTTTTGCTTCCTCCTGAAGCTGACAGAGAACCACAACCAAAAGCTAACTCCTTACCTCTACCGACCCTTCCACGGACGAGAAACTCTAGACGAAGAACAAGCAGAGCGATCCTTGAAGCAACCCTTGTGAATCCCCTCACAAGCTCCCCCTCACAAGATCCTCTCTCTCTCCCTCTCTCTCATTCTCTCCTCAAGGTCTTCTCAGGTCAAGGCAGCAGCCAAAGGTTCTCAAAAATGTAGAACAAGAGCTCTTAAATAGAAGAGCTTCAAAGGAGCTCATTAATCGCAAGTTGCCGACTTTATCGTCCAGGCCAGGCCGATATAGACATCGGCCTGGCCGATCAGTACAAAACTCAGAAGATCGGCCAGAGTATCGCCCTGGATGTAGGACTGGACGATTGAAAATTGGCTTGATCGTCCAGGCCAATCTTACGATCGTCCTGGCTGATCAGTTCAAAATATGGGAAAATCGTCCTGAGAATAGCCCTGGATACGATCTGGCCGATATTTATCGTCCTGAAGTAACTTAAGGTTTTTGACTGGATCTTCCAGGACGATATGATCGTATCAATCATCCTTAATTACTCCCTTGATTTCCTGATCAATTTAGGCATAATTTGTGAATATCGTCCAGGCCGATCAATGATCGTCCTGGCCGATAATTTAAAAATAGAATATACCTTAATTGTCTATGGCGGCAACTTCTTTCTGTTTTGAGCTTATCGTCCTGGCCGATACACGTATCGTCCAGGCCGATATGTTAATCTCGGCTGCCTTAATTAAGAATCCTGATTAGAGTCTCTGTTTTAAACTCGATCGTCCAGGATGATCCAAGGGATCGACCTGGACGATGTGAGCAAAAACAGAGATTCTAAATCTCTCAAGTGTGTGTGTGTAGGGTTACTTAGTATCAGTCCTTTGAACATTACAAACTAACTCAAGAAGAGAAAAAATAGATTACATACTGACTCAACCCTATCCTACCCACTTCTGCATTTGCATCGTTTGTTCGTCCAATCTTCGATTCCTGAAATGTTAGAAAAAATAGGTAGTCCAAGATAATCAATAAGGTTTTCCAATCATCAAAACATAAGCCATGAAATAAGGTTTGTAACAATCTCCTCCTTTTTGATGATGGCAAAACAAATAAGCAATTCCTATTTTTTTTCTATTTCTCCCCCTTTTGACATATTAAAAAGAAAATATGCAAAAAACAAGAAAGAAAAAGAATCTCTCATACATTTTTTTTATTTTGATTCAAAGCATGAATATGATATAGCATTCCATGTGATTGATTTTAAAAGCATGTAAGTTAATGAGTTGAACAACATCAAAAATTCAAAGAATCAGAAAAGTATCTGATCATGTTTACCCTAAGCTTGAAGCATCTTTGTAGGGTAGAGTTGTCTTTTGAAATCAATGACCTAACTCAAAACTTCAATCATATATTTGTATAAGGATCTAATTATCACTTGAGTCAAGAAAAAAAACATCTTATAGAATAAAGGATCAAAGTTGATACATCATAATCGCAAAACGAACTCAAGTCTTTGGTATATGAAAGCTTCTAAGTTTTTAAAAGATTTGAAAAGAGAGAAGAGCTTGCTTTTGATGGGCTCATTTTATGCCTCTTGTCATTTGAATCGCGCTTTGCGCATCCCCTTTTTTTCATAAATTCAATTTAGCGGCTTTGCGCTTCTTTTGTTGGCATCTTTGGCCAAAATTTTTTTTTTCAAGCTAGATTCTCTTTTAGTCATCTCTTAAAAAGGACTTAGTTGTGAGTATATCTTCTATATATTAGAGAATAGGGCTCTCTCTCTAACATAGAGAAGAATAATCCACAAAATAGAATCACGGACCAATGTCAAGAGTAACTATGAATCTTGATTTGATAAAAAGACTTTAATCCCTATAGTATAAGATAGATTTGCTTTAGCAAGATTTAGAAAAGACCTTAATTTCATATATAGTCATTAATTTGAGATATATTTTTGATTAGAGAAGAAAACTGTGCCACTAAAATATACTAAAGAAAGAGACACAATCAACAGAATTTTTCAATCATCTAATGGATTTAAGAGATGCAAACCATTGACTACAAATTTTCAAAAGCAAATGCAAGGCATATGATATCATATTAGTGATGATTTTGAAAAAAATTTTGATAAATTTTTTTTTTTCAAAAAGAATAAATCAACCAAACAAAATAGCACAAAAAGGAACAAACAACCAAAACAAAAAATATATATATATATTAGAAGAAAAAGAAAGAAAGAAAAAAAGAAGGAAAGCAAGTAAAGAAATCAAGTTCATGCATTTATGTCAATCACACCCAATCTGGTCCTTAATAAGCTGAAAGTATCGAAGGCCAGTGGTTTAGTAAAGATATCGGCTAGTTGATTTTTAGTTCACACATGGTTTACCTCAATGTCCCCCTTTGTCACATGATCTCTAATGAAGTGATGTCTAATGTCAATGTGCTTAGTTCTTGAATGTTGGATAGGATTCTTAGATATGCATATGGCACTAGTGTTGTCACAAAAAATTGAGATAGTGCTTACCGGAACTCCTAAATCTAATACCTGTTGTTTCAACCAAAGAACTTGGGCCACACAACTTCCAAGAGCAATGTACTCCGCTTCAGTAGTAGAAAGTGCAACTGAGTTTTTCTTCCTGCTAGACCATGAGACCAAAGACTGTCCAATGAATTGACAAGTTCCTGAAGTGCTTTTCCTGTCCACCTTGCATCCTACAAAATCAGAGTCAGAAAAATCCAACAATTTCAAAAGAAGTGCTGTGTCTAGGGTACCAAATTCCTAAGCCTTGTGTTCCCAAAAGGTATCTAAAAATTCTCTTAACTGCAGTCAGGTGGGACTCCTTAGGGTTAGCTTGAAATCTAACACAAAGGGAAACACTAAACATAATGTCAGGTCGGCTTGCAGTCAAGTAAAGTAATGATCCAATCATGCCTCTATACTTCTTTTGATCAACAGACTTACCACTTGGGTCCTTATCCAATGGAGCACTAGAAGTCATGGGAGTGTTAATTGGCTTGGCTTTGTCCATCTCATATTTCTTCAAAATGTCTCTTATGTATTTTGTTTGATTCAAAAAGGTTCCATCCTCCAATTGTTTTATGCTAAACCCCAAAAAGTAGGATAATTCTCCCATCAAACTCATCTCAAACTCTCTACTCATTGTTTTAGAAAACTCCTCACATAATTTTTTATTAGAAGATCCAAAGAGTATATCTTCCACATAAATTTGAACAATGAGTAAATCATCTTCAATTCTTCTAAGAAAAAGGGTGGTGTCTACACTCCCCTTAACAAACTCCCTCTCTAGTAAGAATGTGCTAAGCCTTTCATACCAAGCTCTTGGTGCCTGTTTTAAACCATACAAGGCCTTTTTTAATTTAAACACATGATTTGGAAATTAGGAACTCTCAAAACCTTGGGGTTGTTCTACAAACACATCTTCTTTTATTTCCCCATTTAAAAAGGCACTCTTGACATCCATTTGAAAAAGCTTAAATCCTTTATAGCAGGCAAAGGCTAATAGCACTCTAATGGCTTCCAATCTAGCTACAGGGGCAAAGGTCTCCTCAAAGTCAATCCCTTCTATTTGGTTATACCCCTTAGCCACCAATTTTGCCTTATTCCTAACCACCACTCCTGAATTATTCACCTTGTTCTTAAATACCCACTTTGTTTCAACTACACTTTGTTCCTTAGGTCTTTCTACAAGCTCCCAAACATCATTCCTAACAAATTGATTCAATTCCTCTTGCATTGCTAAAATCCAAAACTCATCAGTAAGGGCTTAGTTAATGGTGGTGGGTTCAGTCATTGAAATAAAAGCTGAGTGGTTTACTTCCTTCCTAAGTCCATGTCTAGTCTTGACTCCACTAGAAGGGTCTCCTAAGATCAAATCCTTGGGGTGACTTGTAGAGTATCTCCAATCCCTAGGTAAAGTGTGTGAAGGTCCAACCCTATCATCCAAGTCAAAATTTTCTACTCCTTGGGTGACTTCTCCTATTCCTTCATTTTGTTGTTCTACTCCCTTCCCCAACTTTTTTACACCACTAGTAATCTCTCCAACATCCTCATCATCTTCAACTCTAGGTTTCTTAGGATCAGACTCATCAAAAACCACATGGGTAGTCTCTTCTATCAATAAAGTTCTCTTGTTAAATACCCTAAAAGACTTCCCAACACTAGAATATCCTAAGAAAACTCCTTCATCAGATTTTGCATCAAATTTTCCCAAGTGTGACTTCCCATTGTTATGAATGAAAACTTTACAACCAAAGATATGAAGGTGGGAAAGATTGGGTGTCCTACCCTTAAGGATCTCATAGGGTGTCTTTTCTAGTTTGGCTCTAACATTCACCCTATTCAACACATAACAAGCTGTGTTAACCGCTTCAGCCCAAAAGTATTTTGGAAGTGAATACTCGGCAAGCATGGCTCTAGCGGCTTCCACCAAGGTTCGGTTCTTCCTTTCAGCTATCCCATTACGCTGAGGGGTCCTAGGGGCTGAGAAGTTGTGGCTAATCCCCTTGTCCTCACAAAAATCACCAAATCTTTCATTCTCAAACTCTCCCCCATGATCATTATGGATGGTCACTATTTCACAACCTAGCTTTTTCTGGATCCAAGTAGAAAAGGTTTTGAACTCCTCAAAAGACTCATTTTTATGTGTAAGAAATTTTGTCCAAGTGAACCTCGAGTAGTCATCAACAATCACAAATCCATAGACTTTCCCTCCCAAGCTAGCAGTGCTAATGGGTCCAAACAAATCTATGTGAAGGACTTCTAAAGGTCTAGAGGTGCTAATGTCCTTAATGGGGTGAAAGGTGGAGTGGACTTGCTTTCCTAGTTGGCAGGCATCACAAAGGTGGTCTTTTGAAAACTTGAGTTTGGGGACACCTCTAACTAGGTCTTTTTGGGTCACTTTCCTAAGGGTTTTCATACTAGCATGATAAAGTCTACGGTCCCACAACCATGAATCATCAATAACAGTTTTTAAGCAAAAAGAAGCAGCACATTCAATTTTATTTAAATCAAGCATGTAGACGTTGTTGATCCTCTTTCCCTACAAAATAGTGTTGTTACTTAAACTTACAATGCATGAGTTTGCAAAGAATTGCACGATGAAGCCTTTGTCACAAAATTGACTGATGCTAAGCAGGTTGTGCTTCAATCCATCTACAAGCAAAATATTTTTAATCATAAGGTTCTTGGAATTACCGATTATACCTGATCCTACCACCTTCCTGGTGGTGTTGTCTCCAAGAGTAACCTTGCCTCCAGTCTTGGACTCCAAAACAACAAATTGATTGGCATCACCAGTCATATGTCGAGAGCATCCGCTATCCAAGTACCACATGCTCTCAAAAGGCCTTTTTTTGAGAGCACACCTGCAAGATTATCAAATGTTAGTGATAGGAACCCAAACAGGTTTGGGTCCCTTCTTATGAAAAGTAGAGTGCAATGCATGAGTGTGGTATGCTGTGAATCTTGCACCTTAGGTCTCCACACCCAATGTGTATTATGGTGAACTGTGCAAGTGTGTGAGATGTGTCCTAGCATGTCGCATGAAAAGCATCTAACTCCAGGAAAAGGGTTTCTTAAATGATTTGAGTTATAATGCCTCTTCTTAGGTTTTGGCTCTTGATTACATATTGGTGTCATCCTAGTGTTCTTGCATGATTCTAATTCATTTTGAATCTTCAAATTAGTGTTCTTTAAAACCTCAATATCAATCCTCAAACTTTTCTCCATCTCTTTAGATTTCACAAAATTAGCTTCAAGTGATGTATGTGAAACTTTTAATGCACCATGTTTTTCAATTAATTCACAATGATTTTTATTTAACTCATCAAATTCATCAAGTAAAGTCATATGATTTGAATCAATCATTTGATAGTCTTTAGTCAAAATTTCATGCTCCTTTTGTAGTTTCAAGAATTCCAATTTCAAGGTAGCATGAGTTTTCTTTAATTTCCTATATGATGCATGTATTTTTTCTGAAACTTCAAGAAGTTGATCATAGGAAAGTTCACATACCTCATCTTGATCCGTATTATCATCTGCCATCAAGCATAGCTTTGATGTTTCTTCTTCTGGTTCTGTCTCCGATGAGTCCGATGCAGAATCCGCCCAAAATGCCTTTTGTAATCTCCCTTTGCCCTTCATGTACTTAGATTTCTCCTCACCCTTTCCTTTGCTTGAGTGATCTTGAAGTGTAGGGCAATCCATTTTCACATGTCCGGGCTTCTTGCATTCATAGCATACAACATCAGAAGATACTTTAGGATGTTTATGATCTTTACCTTTTCTCATATGGTGCTTGTGCTTCTTCCTTAGAAAGCTTTTGAATTGTCTTGTGATTAAGGCAATCTCATCACTTTCAGACCCGGAAGATTCTAAATCCGATTTGTGCGTCTTTAGAGCAATAGTCTTTTCTTTCTTCTTCTCACCTGCATCAAGATTTCTTTGATTCACCCCTTGCTCGTAAGCAATGAGTGAGCCAAGTAAGTTGTCAATCGAGTAGGTGTTTAAATCCTTTGATTCAGTTATAGCAGTGATTTTAGCATCATATGAAGAAGGCAAACATCTCAAAATTTTGTTTACTTTTTCATAGTTCAAAAGCTCTTTTCCTAAAGCATGCAGTGAAGTAACAATCTGTGTAAACCTAGTGTACATGTCAGAAATAGTTTCAGATGGTTTCATACGAAAAAGTTTGTAGTCATGCAAAAGAATATTTAACCTAGATTGTTTTACTTCATTGGTTCCTTCATAGGTGATACATAACCTATCCCAAATCTCCTTACCTGTTGAACAAGTAGAAACACGCATGTAGTCCTCAGATTTCAAAGCACAGAAAAAACAGTTCAAACATTTTGCATTTAATTGTGCTAAATCTCGTTCATCGAAAGTCCATTCAGTAAAAGCAACTTCAGTTTTAATGCCATTAATTTTACGAGAAGGTGGAGAATAACCTTCTTTGATAAGCATCCACATGCGATAGTCAGTTGATTGCAAAAAAGTAGACATGCGGGTTTTCCAGAAATCAAAAGGTAAGTTGTCAAACAGTGGAGGTCGTGTAATCGAATAACCTTCAGTAGTGTTTCTATTTCCTAAGTTAGCCATGGATCAAATTCAAAAAGTTTTCAAACTTAAATTTTTTGAATCCCGCTCTGATACCACTTAAAAGTTCGTTAGGGATGTTAAGCCCTTATGAACTTAGTCCCAAGCTAACCAAGAGGGGGGTGAATTGGTATTTTAAAATTTTTTTTCACACAAAGAATAAAAATTGCATAAACCAAAATCACACCACAAAAATAAATGCGGAATTAAAAGTGCGGAAGAAAAAAAATAAGAACACAGAAATTTATAGTGGTTCGGTCAACTCGACCTACGTCCACTCCTTGGAGGCACCCTCCAAGTATTGCACTACAAAAAGTGACTCTCCTTTAGCCCCCACGGCTAGGCGGAGAAGCCCTCACAAGAACCTCCTTTTTTCCACCCCGTCAAGACAGAGAACCTATCTCCTTTTGCTTCCTCCTGAAGCTGGCAGAGAACCACAACCAAAAGCTAACTCCTTACCTCTACCGACCCTTCCACGGACGAGAAACTCTAGACGAAGAACAAGCAGAGCGATCCTTGAAGCAACCCTTGTGAATCCCCTCACAAGCTCCCCCTCACAAGATCCTCTCTCTCTCTCTCTCTCTCTCTCTCTCTCTCTCTTTCTCTCATCAAGGTCTTCTCAGGTCAAGGCAGCAGCCAAAGGATCTCAAAAATGTAAAACAAGAGCTCTTAAATAGAAGAGCTTCAAAGGAGCTCATTAATTACAAGTTGCCGACTTTATCGTCCAGGCCGATATGGACATCGGCCTGGCCGATCAGTACAAAACTCAGAAGATCGATCAGAGTATCGCCCTGGATGCAGGACTGGACGATTGAAAATTGGCTTGATCATCCAGGCCGATCTTACGATCGTCCTGGCCGATCAATTTAAAATATGGGAAAATCGTCTTGAGAATAGCCCTGGATACGATCTGGCCGATATTTATCGTCCTGAAGTAACTTAAGGTTTTTGACTGGATCGTCCTGGCCGATCCTGCGATTGTCCAGGACGATATGATCGTATCAATCATCCTTAATTACTCCCTTGATTTCCTGATCAATTTAGGCATAATTTTTGAATATCGTCCAGGCCGATCAATGATCGTCCTGGCCGATAATTTAAAAATACAGTATACCTTAATTGTCTATGTCGGCAACTTCTTTCTATTTTGAGCTTATCGTCTTGGCCGATACACGTATCGTCCAGGCCGATATGTTAATGTCGGCTGCCTTAATTAAGAATCCTGATTAGAGTCTCTGTTTTGAACTCGATCATCCAGGACGATCCAAGGGATCGGTCTGGCCGATGTGAGCAAAAATAGAGATTCTAAATCTCTCAAGTGTGTGTGTGTGGGGTTACTTAGTATCAGTCTTTTGAACATTACAAACTGACTCAAGAAGAGAAAAAATAGATTACAGACTGACTCAACCCTATCCTACCCACTTCTGCATTTGCATCGTTTGTTCGTCCAATCTTCGATTCCTGAAATGTTAGAAAAAATAGGCAGTCCAAGATAATCAGTAGGGTTTGCCAATCATCAAAACATAAGTCATGAAATAAGGTTTGCAACAAAAAGAACTTTACTTGCTTTCCTAATTGATATGCATCACAAAGGTGGTCCTTAGTAAAGTCTAGTTTTGGTATACCTCTCACTAAGTTCTTTTAGGTAATCCTTCTAAGATTTTTCGTGCTAGAATGACAAAGTCTCCTATCCCAAAGCCATAACTCATCAGATACAGTTTTCAAACAAAAAGCAGTAGGAGATTGAATATAATTCAAGTCTAGCATATAAACATTATTTATCCTTTTACCATTCAAAATATTTTTACTATTTAGGCTTCATATGCAACTAGTAGGAAAAAATTTCACACAATATCCTTTATCACATAGCTGGCTTATACTTAACAGGTTATGCTTAAATACTTCTACTAATAACACATTCTTAATGTAAAATTTATTAATATTTCCAATCATACCTGATCCAACTACTTTTCTTGTAGTATTATCTCCAAGTGTAATCTTGCCTCCACTCCTAGCTTCCAGCGATATGAATTGTGCGGTATCTCCAGTCATATACTTTGAACATCCGCTGTCCAGGTACCATATGCTCTCACGAGGTCTTATGTTAGAGTGTCTCTGCAAAATTATAAAACGTTAGACCTGGGAACCCAAACAAGTTTGGGTTCTCCTTTTGACAATTTATAATCAGATGCATGTATGATATGTCTATGTTTATGCATCTTAGGTCTCCATACCAAATAAGTTTTCATCTTTAAAGTACATGTGTGAGCTATATGTCCAAACAATCCATAATTATTACATTTTACTTTTGGAAATTGTTTCCTAAGTCTTCATACCATTCATCTATCTATTCAGGGATTGTATAAATTTAGGATATAGAATAGGATTAGTAAAATCTTCAAGTTTAGGGGGTATCCTATTATCCTTGAGAGCTTTTATCATTAATTTGTAAAATGAATTCATATCTTCCAAAATTCAATTTGTATAATTTGATCTATAAATTTTACTCTCTGATTCATCCTTAAAATTTTTAAAATCTTTTTCAAGTTCAACATAGGATGATTTTAAATATTCATGTTTTTTATTCAAGTCATCAAACTCATCAAGTAATTTCATGTGGTTGTCATCAATTAAAGCATGATCTTTCCTAAGGATTTCATGTTCCTTTTGTAATTCTTCAAACTCTAAACTTAGACTAGCATATATTTTCTTCATTTTCCTATATGCATCATGCATGTGTTCAGAAACTTCAAAAAGTTCATCATAGGTTAAGTCACATACCTCTTCTTGATCTGACTAATCAAGATTATTGGTCATTAAGCATAGATTAGAAACTTCTTCCTCCTCAGTCTCTGATGAATCTGAAGCTGAGTCCGCATAGAAAGATCTTTGAAACTTTTTCTTGCCCTTCTTTGTATTTGGTTTCTCCTCAACCTTCTACTTGCTAGGAGTGGCTTTGAGTTTTGGGCATTCAGTCTTGATATGACCAGGTTTCCTGCACTCATAGCAAATCACATCATTTGAAACCTTGGCAATTTTATTAAATTTACCTCTATTTCAATGTTGGCATCTCTTCTTCTTCCTCTTCAAAAGCTTCTGAATTATCTAGTCATCAATGTGATGTCATCTTCATCCTCAGATTGTGAGTGTTCACTCTCAGACTCTTCTATATTTAGTGCTATATTTTTCTTCTTTCGTGGTTCACCTGCATCATTTTTTCTTTGACTAACTCCTTGCTCATAAGCAATTAGTGAACTAAAAAGATTATCAATAGAGTAAATGTTTATATCTTTATACTCTGTAATTGCAGTAATTTTAACATTATAAGCCGTAGGCAAACAACAAAGAATCTTATTAATCATTTTAGTATTAATTAGTTCCCTACCTAGTGCTTGCAAAGAGGTGACTATTTGTGTGAATCTTGTGTACATATCAAAAATTGATTCATTTGGTTTCATGCGAAACAATTCATAATCATGCAATAAGATATTAATTCTATATTGCTTAACCTCATTAGTCCCCTCATAAGTTATACAAAGTCTATCCTATATGTCTTTTCCACTTTTGCAAGTGGAAACCCGCATGTAGTCTTCTGATTTTAAAGAACAAAAGAAATTATTCAAGCATTTGACATTTAGTTGTGTTAGTCACATTCTTTTACTTTCCAGTCTGCAAAAGGTGTTTCAACTCTAACTCCATCAACTAATCTAGTTAGTTTTATATACCTTTCCTGAATTAAGTTCCACATACGATAATCAAGTGACTGTAAAAATATAGACATGCATGTTTTTTAAAAATTAAAAGGTATATTGTCGAACAGTGGAGGTCTAGTTATAGAGTAACCCTCGGGTATATTTCGGTTTCCAAATGTAGCCATCTAGGTTAATCAAAAAGTAGTCTAAACTTATGATTTTGAAACAAAGCTCTGGTACCACTTGTTGAAACTTGATCACTATGAATTAGATTATTAAACCTAAGCTTATGTTCCCAGCGGCTAACCAAGAGGGGGGTGAATTGGTAATTAAAAATTAATCTCTCTTTTTAATTTTTAAACCAAAAAATAAACTTTCATAAGTTTTGTAGAAAATGTTTTTCAACCACAATTTTAAAATTAAAAACATAAAAATAAAAAGGCTGCAGAAAAATAAAGACACGAGATTTATAGTGGTTCGGTCAAAATCAGACCTACATCCACTCCCCGGAGGCACCCCCTGAGTATTGCACTAATACCAATAGTGACTCTCCTTTTGCACCCATAGCAAGGCGGAGAAGCCTTTATAAACACTCTTTCCACCACTACCCGATGCGATAGAGAACCATCATCCTTTTACAGTATCCACGATACTGGGAGAGAATCATCGTCCTTTTACACTATCCCCAATGTTGGCAAAGAACCCTTTGTCCTTTCACACTCTCCTAGTATGGGCAGAGAACCCTTCATCCTTTCACACTCTCCTAGTGTGGGCAGAGAACCCTTCGACTGTTCACACTCTCCAAGTGTGGGTAGATTACCCTTCGACTGTTCACACTCTCCAAGTGTCGGTAGAGAATCGGTTCGCCTTGAAAGATCTTCTCATAAGAAATCTAGAAGGAAGAAAGAAAAGAGTGAAGTAAACCCAAATCACAAGTAGAGATTCTTTAACTTTGAACACCAAGTGAAATCTTCACGCTCCAATGGAAAGAAATCTCCTTCAAACACTCTCTCCTTAACTCTTCTTTCAATAGGCACGAAGATCAGTATGCAAAAAAATTATCTAGCAGATTAGTTTGGACTATTTATAGGAAAGACACAAAAAACCCTTCAAAAACTACAAATATTCAAGTCAATACGAATTGGATCGTCTCATACGATCGTGGATCATCCTGGATGATTTTACTTAAATGCGTTGGAAACAAACCTAATGTATATGGGTACGAAATGACTTCGTACACACACATTATCCCGTACGAACTAAGTTCGTCCGGTATGAATGGTTATTCCATAGGTCGGTTCCCAAAAATTGCAGAACGACACTTAATTTTCAGAGT
Source organism: Dendrobium officinale (assembly GCA_019514585.1). Lineage (NCBI taxonomy): Eukaryota > Viridiplantae > Streptophyta > Magnoliopsida > Asparagales > Orchidaceae > Dendrobium > Dendrobium officinale. The sequence goes on from CM033698.1 coordinate 23,079,103, forward strand.
CAGTTCACTTCGTGAGGGGAAGAATTATGGGTTTGTCCGGACGAGATTTTTCCAGAGAGCAAATCGTCCCATGATGAATACACTTCGTCCTGGACGAAAATGCTCCAGAGAGCAACTCGTCCTAGAACGAATACACTTCGTTCTTGAACGAAAATTTTCCAGAGAACCTTTCGTCCTGGGATGAATACACTTCATCCTGGATGATCAAGACTTAGATAAATTTTCTTCAATTCCTATTCGTTCCATTGCTCTTATAAGGAGATAACTGACTTGATCGTCTTGTACGAAACTATGTTCGTCCCGTACATCAGTATAAATTTCTCAAGATCTCATAAAGTGTGTGTGTGTGTATTCACTTAATTATAATCACTCCCTCTCAAATTTAATTCAAAGAAAAATACAAGTTTTTAAATACATAAAGTATCTCATGCTGAATTTGATTTAAGTCTTTGTAGTTTGGAGTTTGATTTTCCTGAAATATTAGTACACACATGAGCAAAAATAACTCCTCCAAAAAGTGTTAGGAGATAACTATACATAAAACAATAATATTTGAAATCATCAAAACTATACAAGTTGCAAGAATGTAAAACATGCAAATAATAACTCTCTTAACATATCATAGGTTCAAAATTTCTAATATTTATTGAATTTTCTTTTTCGCAATTTGAAGCTATTTACTTTTAACATACACCATCATTTTTTAAAAAATTCAACTAGATAAATTTAATAATTCAATAGGCAGTAGTAAAGTAAATGTAGGATATTTTAATTTTTTTCTCGTGAGATTGACACTCTTTTATCATTATATTACATAATATGACACATGCACTTGCATTAAAACATGACAAATATCATAGAAAAATTAAACTTCAATTAGAAAATTGAATAGTGTGTCTAATCTAAAGCACAATACTGCTATACTTACATAAGTTAATAGTAGCTGCAATATTGTATAAAAGATACTATCACTATACGAGGAGAAAAAGGAGGGAGTGATGTCTCTACTGTGCTGTGAGGTTGAAGGAGGGATGTTTTTTTGGGGATAAAAGAGCCTATAAAGGTTATTCTCCACCTTTTACCAGAGAACGACTTCTTGTTACAATCTGGGAGATAGATCATATGTTTTGATTATTACAAATTTTTTGAGATGTTTATTTACTTATCCCTATTTTATGCATTGTTTATATTTTTCTATGTATGACTAACATTTTATGTTCAACATACACAAATACTATCAAAGATTTATAGCTCAAAAAATATTATTCAAAAGAGTTTGTATTTTTTTTTCTTGAGTCATTTTTTGTATTAGGTGTATGTTTGCTTAGTAATTATGCACACACACACACACAAAGGGGAGTAAAATTAAATATTTTAATTTTTCTAAAATTCATACTATATAATCTTGATCAAATTATATGATTTATTCAATAAGTAATTAATTAAAATATTTAATTAAATAAGATAATTTTTATGGGTGTGAATAATCATATTGTAAAGTCACCGCATCATACAGGATGATCATCCATAGTTAGAATCCCCACCGTTGAAGTCTAGTTGCTTAAATTATGAAAATTTAAATTTTTGAAATTTGAACTTTTGTATTATACAAAGTTTAATTATGTTGTCTTTTATTATTTTAAAAAATAAAGAAATTAAATTAGGATTTATTATAATTGATGATCACATGATACGATATTGATTGTACTAAATGATCAAAAGAGCGATACTCTGGATAATATTTATTCATCCTAGGGTCTGTGCTGGATAAAGTTTTTTGATTAGACTAATTGTATTGGATGATTTGGAATCATATAGAAGAAATTAAACTAATCATAGTATTTGATATGTGTATCGTACTGAATGATCAAAGGCATATAAATTAAAAATTTAGATCCCTCTTTATAAGCTTTTATCTTGCCTTTAGCATAAATCTTTTGGCAGTAAAGTCACATTTTTTTTGTGAGAGAGAGCCTAGAGAGTCCACTTCAAAAGGGAGAGAGGATGTGATGTTTAAAGAGGGAGAGGATCCTTTAGGGAGTTTATAGAGTGTGAGGGGATTCACACGGTTTGATTCGGTTGGCCTAAACCTTGGGTCCTCTTATTTTATGTTGGGGAAGCTCTTGGGAGGAGTTCAAGAGAAAGTGTATTTTTATGGCCAAAGACCATTGATATCTCTTCCAGGCTAGGAGGTGAAAAGAGGTACGATAAGTCCACAGGTGTGGGAGGGAAAGAAGGAACTAGTGACTCTTTCAAGTGTGGGAGAAAAAAGAGGAAGTGGTGACTATATCTAGCAAAGCAGGTGATAGGATGGATCAACAACTTCATTGGGCTTAAGTACGAAGGGAGGGATGGTAACTTCACTAGGCTTGAGGAGCACAGAGGAGGAGGTTCTTCAGGGGTGAAGAGTTTGTAACGGTTATCCTCCTCCTGTGAAGTTAGAAGGGCTTAGCCTAGCTGAGTGTTAAAGGAGAGACAAGAATAGTGCAATATCCAAATAGGAAGACATTTCAAGAGTTGACATAGGTCAAGTTGATCAAACCATTATAAAATAAAGTTAGTTGCTTTTGATTTTTCTTTTGAATTATTTCAATTTTATTTAAAGATTTCATTTATTAAATTTTTTTTTTAAAAAATTTTTTAAAGATTTCAAAAGTTTTTAAAGAACCAATTCACCTCCCCTCTTTTTGTGGCATAATCATATTCAATTGGTTTTAGAGACAATTGTTATCTTTCACTTCTCGATCTCGTTGAGTGCTAATGGAGCGTGGTATAGTGTAATATCCAAAGAGGGGGACCTTTTGGATCTGAATGCATATTAGTTTTAATCAAACCACTATAAAAATCTATTTATATTTTCTTTAATTTTTTATATTTTCTTTTATGTATTTTGGTTTAACTTGCTTATCTTTGTGAACTTTGTGATTGTTGAATCTTTGGATTGAACTATTAATTAAAATAAAAAAATGGTTTCTAAAATTTTAAAATAAAATAATTACTTTTTTGTTTAAAAATTTTATTTCTTAAAGCTTCTACACATTACTTTGATTAAAATAAAACAAAATTTTAATTCACTCCTCTTAGTGTGACATGGCACTTTCAAGTGGTATCAGAGCGTTGTTCTCACTTTTATGGTTTAAACACTTTTAGTAGATCCATATGGCACACATTAAAAATAGAAATATCTCGAAATGGTATTCTATTACCATACCACCTTTTTGATAACATTCCTTTTTATTTTTTAAAATTTTGAATTTCTTTTTTTTGCAATATACTAATTTGCGTATGTGGCATATAATAGAACTAGTTATTCTTTCCCTTTTAGAATTGTTAACTGTACCAAAGTAGAAATATTACTTTCTGAATGGAGTATAGAAGAACATTATCTTACTTAACTAAATGCAAAATAACTTAACTATTTCTTTTGTATTTTTAAGTACAAAGATTGCATGTAGTTGTCTACTTGTACTAGTGGTAAGGAAATTTGGGATAGGCTATACATAATAAATCAAGGATTTAGTGTAGTAAAATAATCCCTTATGAATTATTTGTGCATGAATATGAATTATTTTGCATGAAACCTAACAAATCGGATTTTGACATGTATACTATGTTTATAAAATAATTACATCAATGCATACTCTTGGTAGTAACATCTCTAATATTGAAAAAGTGAATGAAATTTTTTGTTGTTTACCTGAATCTTTGGGATGTCAAAGTTACTATAAATTTTAAATTTAAATATTTAAATTCTTATTTTATTGACAACTTATTTGGCTCTTTGATTTTCCACAAGCAAAAAATCAGCCAATGTGAAAGGAAGGAGGAGCAAATAATAGCTTTAAATGCTGATGATGCATAAAGTAGTGATTCTGGTATAGATAGAAACACGAATATAACATTAATGACCAAATAGTTCAAGTGATTTCTAAAACATAAGTAAAAGTGTCATAGTGACCAACATTGAGGTAAAAGTATAAAATTAAACAAATTTTCTACTAACATTATTTGTTATGAATATAAAAAGTTTGATCATATCTAATAAGAATGGTAGACCTTTAAAATCCACCCAACTAAAGATAAAGATAATTAGAAAAGAACTACTAAAAAGGGCAAAAAAAATATAAAATTCTATGTTATTTGATGAATATGTTAGGATTTTTAGAGATAGAAGAATTGATGATGAGGAGAAGATATCACTTGTAGAGTTGAGAATATTGGATTAGAGGATAGAGAAAAAGCTTAAGATCCATTACCTAGTGACTAAAGATATGAATCTAGTCACCATAGAGAACTTATTATAGGAGACCTATCAATAGGTGATAAGCTTGGCATGTACTTAGAAAGGAAGTTAGTGTTTTAAATCTGGACCCAAGTCTTATGATTTTGACGATACCAAATATTATTGGATTTCTAACTATGCTATTTCTTGATAATTGAATTTATTGCATATCTATTTTTCCTTGCTCACTAAAGTTTTAGTTCCACAGTTCATTTGTAACCTCAATCTGGTTAAGATTGGATAAACTATAATTAAAGTTTATATTTTCAGTCTTTCTATACTTTTTACCTTTCTTGAGTTAATAATGTATTTTGGTGGATCCTAAAGCTAGGTAACCTTACACACACACTCAAGCGGGTGAATTAGCGAGTTAGGAAGAAGTTGTGTTTTTTGAACTAATCATACAATACGATTTATATCATATTGGACAATCAGTTAACAAAAAACCATAATTAGGGCACCTGTGATAATTAAAGTTGATTAAACTCATCGTATTGTATGATCAATATCATATAATACGATCACTTATCATCAACAAAATGACAACTAATCATAATTTAGGTAATATTTTAAAATTCAAAATTAGTGTCTAATCATATCGTATGATATACATTATATTATATGATATATGATAATCTTGCCTAAATTTATCCTGTAATTAGGGAAATAATTATGGTTAATTTGTTTAATCAAATCATACATGATGATTGGTGACAATAGTACTATATGACCCGAGCGATGCATAGGAAAATAATTTATCATTTCCTATCATTTAAGGCTAAATGCCATAATTTTATAACTAATTATATAGTATGAACCCCCAATTTTGTATTATACGAACTAAGCTCTGTATAGGATGATAATTAATCATTGCCTATCATACTAGATAATCAGTATAAACTCTTAAACTAATCATACATGGAAATATATTTTGTATTATCTAAAAAGGTTATTTTGTTATAATTATATTGGATGATGTTCTCAATTATCTTGGATGATCAGTTTATCTCTTTAAACAGGTAGTACAAGATTTGTCTCCTCATATAATACTAATAGGAGTTTGTTGAACTAATCATACATATTATACTATACTATTAGAGTTGACTAATTGAAATTTAGGTCTTCCTTAGACTTACTTGTAAGACTTTTGCTGATAAGTGTCTTGAGATGGAGCAAAGAGAGGGAGTTAAGGAGTGCTTTGGGAGAGAAGAGAGGGACAGTTTTTTATGAGAGAGAGTTATGAGGGATTCACAAGTTTACTTCAAGAAAGGTTTTTCCCTATCTTCTTTAAGCTTCTAACTTAATCCTTTGGTGGCTCTAGGGAGACATTCTACAGCATTAGGTCATTATTCTCTACCATCTCCAAGAGGAAGAAAAATGATTTTTAGTTCTCTGCCATTTCCAAGAGGGGGAAAAAGTATTACAGGTTCTATGCCTTCATCAAGAAGGTGAAATAGAGTAAGGTCCTTTACCGCACCGGGTTGGTGGAAGAGTTTTGTAAGGGCTTCTCCTCCTTGTTGTGGGGACAAAAGGATGGACATTAGTTTTATTACAATACTTGGAAAGGAGATTTTTGGGGAGTGGATGTAGGTCAGGTTAGACCGAACCATTATAAATTATGGCGTGATTGTTCTTATTATTTTTTGAACTTTATATTTTCTGTGATTAAGTGTGTGGTTGAAAACTCTTATCTTTTTGTTATTGTGAAAATTACTTCACTTCGGCATCTAGGGATAAAATTTACTATTTTTTAGATATTGAAAAAGTTATAAAAAGATTTTCTTTTTGTTAAAGAAAATTTTAAATTACTAATTCACCCCCCTCTTGGTTAGTCTTGGGCTTGTTTTTTGAGGTCTCACAATCTCCTTAAACTTTCATTTAGCCCCATAATCTTCATCTTTTTGGTAGAGTGCACTAATATTGAACATACACTCAAATATAATTTTTTTATTGTAGTAATGCAAAAAAATTAATTTATTAGAAATGATGTATGGGAATTAATGACAAGACCCATTGATCAGAGTATTGTTATAAGAAAATGAGTTTTTTCCAAGTAAATTAAATAACTTTGGATTAATTACTAAGAATAAGGGTGGGTTGGTAGAAAAGCATTATAACCAAATGGAAGATATAGATTTTGAGAAGGCCTTTACCTTAGTAATTAAATTAGAAGCCAATAGGGTATTATTAGCATTTACATGCCTTAAGGTAGGGGTGTAAATAACTCAAGTCAAGCTCAGGTAATCTCTAGCTTGTGCTTGAGCTTGACTAATTAATCCAATTTGAGCTCAAGCTTGAGTTTTATTCTACAAGTTAGAGCAAGCTCGCTCACGAGTTGGCTCATTTATTATGAAAGAGAGAAAATGATTAAGATTTAAGCAATTATTTTAATAAAATGGTATAAGAATGACAATTATAAAAAATAATAAAGAACAACTTAATATAAGAATGTGAGATATAATTTTTAAATATTTTAAATAAATTTATACTTCAAATCTTGAATTTTAATTATTTTAAGTATATTTTATATTAACATCTTTTAAATGTGTCGGCTTGCAAGCTAACAAGACGAGTTGGGGCTAGCTCATCAAGCTATGCTCATGAGTTATTTATCAAGACAAGCCCAAGCTGGCTCATGAGCCAGCTTAACTCACTTATACCCCTAGTTTAAGGGTTTTAAATTATACCAAATGGATATAAGTAGAACTTTTTTAAATGGGGTGATTAAGTAAGGTGTGTATGTAGAATAACTACTAAGTTTTGAGAACTCAACCTTTCCAAATCATGTTTATAAACTTAATGAAGTACTATATGGGCTTATACAAGCATTTAACATGTGATATGTTAGTCTTAGTAATTTTCTATTATAAAAATCCTTTGTTAAGGGCACCGTAACTCCATTTATTAAGAGAATTGAAGATGATATACTCATTGTTCAGATATATGTGGATGCTATTCTTGTTGAATCTATCCATGATGATCTATTCAATGAATTTTCTTTTATTATGAGAAGTGAATATAAAATGTGTTTGATGGGTGAGTTGATATATTTTCTTGGATTTAATGTAAAGGAAAGAGAGGATGGAAGTTTCACAACCCAACATAACATGATTATCATCATATTGAATTATGACATGCAAATCCCAAATCCAATTTTAGAAATGCTTTAGTTTTCTTCTTCCACTTTAAATTTTAAAGCATTTAAATAGACTACATAGCTACAAAAAATATTCAGAGTATTGTACATAAATTCATCCACAAGATTTCTTTTATTTCACCAAAATGCATTACCACTATAGTACATGGATAAAAAAAAAGCTACAAAATTGAATAATAAACTATCCATGACAATATAAAAATCAATAAAAGAAATGTCTATCAACTCTAATCAGATCCTCAACTGCTTATCAACAAGCTATTTCCCTTTCCTAGATCTTAAAAACTAGAAGCAAAATATAGTGAGCTACAATAGCTTTGTAAGCCACAAACATCGATCTAAATTTTTTAATATTTCTTTTATTGATCTTTTTTAGAATATTTAAGACTTGTTCAATGTGGCATAATAAATTATTTTGCTAAGCAAAGTAATAAGAGCATATTCATTTTCCAATTATTTAAATAATAATGTTGAGGAGATAAATAAATTTATTTACAATAGTTCATATCATATTTCTTGGCCCCAGATAGAATCTTAAGTATTTTGATCCCTTGTGACTCCCTTTGTGCTTATAGAAGCAGAACATGATCTTAGGTACTAGAACAGATATATTTACCACTAGAACTTGGTTTTTTGCCACCAAAACATACCTAATAAGCACTAGAATATTTTTGGTCACAAATATAATCTTAAATGATTATGACCCCTTAGAATAACAAAATTGTTCAATATCACTTGATTTAATTATATAAACACTTATTTCATCACATTGTAGCAATTAAAATATAATTGAACATATTTTATAATTTCACAATTTTTTGAAACAACAAGCTAGAAAAAATCCAACAAGAAAAAATGCTCATTTTCAATTAATAACCAAATTATAAGAGACCGTGTAGAATATTGTTTTAAGACTTTCATTATTCGTCAACATTATTTTTTCATGGTTTATATTATTTCTTATTCAATAAAAACTATATAATTTTCAAAAACCCTACCATAAAATTTTCAAAAATATTCAAAGTGTTTAAAATCTTAATCTCTCTAAAATATAATATCTTATGCGGTGAAAGTTTTACCAGTGAAAGTTTTACCAATATAAAGTTATCCCCATTTTTTAGTAACAGAAATAAAAATTTAATTAAAAAGTGTAATAAAAAAATTATATTTTTTTTTAAAATTGTGATAGGCATAATATGAATTATCTCGAGATGAATAAACTTTCCAACTGGGCGGATTAACAAAAATGGCCTTACGACCTCCAAAACTAATATTTTTTCTCTCTCCTATCCTTTTTTCTCATTTTTTTCCTTCATGGCCTCTATTTGGGCAAAACAAAAATGCATGGAATTAGATTTTTAATTATAGAAAGTGCTTATAGATTTTTTTATATGAAATAATAATATAAATACACAAAGGTAATTATGATATTTATTTAATTTTGAGCAAAAAATCTTTTTATATCTTTAAATTTGGGGATAAATAAATTATACAAAAATATTCATAAATTAGCTATGCATGTCCATGAAATTACTAAACGACAAGAGGGGGGGGGGGGTGAATTGTAAAAGTCTTTTTAATAATAAAATTAACCCTAAACAAGAGTTCTAATTTTTTTGTTGTTTTTGAAACTTTAAAACAAAGATTTATGCAATTTTTCTTTCACAAAATTTCACATGCAATAGATATGACAAATTTAAAATGCAAGCAAAAAGTAAACAACGATAAGGAAAGAACACACCAAGAATTTTATAGTGGTTCGGTCAAAATATGACCTACGTCCACTCCCCGGAGTCCTCCACTCCGGGATTTTCACTATCAAAATAGTTCTCCTTTTGCCCCCCTCGGCAAGGCGGAGAAGCCTGTACAAACCTCCCTTTCACCAACCCGGCGTGGCGGAATACCAAACTCTATTTTCACCCTCCTGGCGACGGCATAGAACCTTCTCGTTTTTCTCCCTCCTGGAGAAGGCAGAGAACCTCGAGGTAACGGATGTAGACAAGCCTTTCCCTTGGAGATCCTTCCTCAAATCCTTCTCGGGCCACAGGAGGAGCAAGATGTAGCAACCTTGGAGCAACCGTGTGATCTCCCTCACACCTCTTCTCCCTCACAACGCTCACCTCCTCCTTCCTCTCTCAACCCTCAAGAATTTCTCTAGAGTTTTCTCCCTTTGAATCCCTCTCTAACCACGTTCACCCCCTCTGTAAATCTTACTCAAAAAGAACTTGATTGATATCTAAAAAAGGCTCCAAAAACCTCTGAATTCAAAAGTAGCCGTTACTGTTCGTACAGTACGATTCAACATCGTACAGTACGATCTTCATAAACAGCCGTCGTCCTGGTACGAAGATGTACGATCAGTACAAAAATAATTCGTACTGTACGATATAATATCGTACGGTACGATTCAACAAGATACTATTCGTACAGGACGATGGTCTGGACGATCGGATGTCGTCTCTGTTCATCGTATGGTACGATTACTATCGTACAATACGATGTGACAAAAACCAAGAGATCGTTCAGGACGATATCCGGGACGATCATACTTCGTCTCTGTTCATCGTATGGTACGATCGAGTTCGTACAATACGATGTTCAAATTTTTATTAGGCCTGTATTACATGCACTAATCACGGGTTAATTTAAGTAAGTATTAAAAACGGATCGTACAGTACGAACCTGGTCGTACAGTACGAACGGCGCAAAATCACTTACTTAAACTAAGTCACGGCTAGGGTTTTGGATCTGAACATATCGTACAGTACGAAAGACTTCGTATTGTACGATCGATTCACAGAATTGTCCACATAGCTTGGATCGTACGGTACGAAATAACCGTACAGTACGATCTCCAGAGAAGAATTTTAGTTATATTTTGCAGTTAAAAAAGAACTCTCCCCCTATGTGTGTGCATGGTTGCTCTTACTCTTACGCATTTTGTGGCCAGACTCAATAAAGTAAAAATACAATAAATTAAAAATACAATGTTTGACTCATACTCCTAATCTACCCGGTCTTGAGTCTTCCTTTCTTCCTGAGTCACTTGTGATCTTCCTGAAATGTTAGTGCTCAAGGAAAATAACAAATAAAATAATAATCAATGAAAAGCGGTTCCAAAACACTCATTATTTGGCATCATCAAAATCTCAAACTCGGGGTCATGGGTTGCAACAGTCCAAAATACTTAGGGAAATTAGTTTATAAAATGGACACCTAACGATTTCAAAAACCCCACTAGTACTATAAGTGCAAATTTCTTATGGAATTGCACCAAATTCCAAAAATTTGTGAAATTTAAGCCCAATAATTTATGTTATGGCGAATATGGTTTGTAATTTAGACCCATAATGACTCATACAATATTTTTTAATTGTTGTAGGTCAAAATAACTTTTTTAAAATTTAAGGGTTATTACAATCTACCCACTTTAAAAAGAGCCATCCATGATATTTTTAAATCATAATAAGCCAGAATAAACGTGGATATAATTATCTCATCTCAGACTCCTCCAAGTAGCTTCTCTTTCAGTTTTATTCTTCCAGAGACCTTAACCACCATAATCTATTTACTTCTTAAACTTTCTGACATCATATGTTAGGACCCTCTCTCATTCTTCTCTATAACTCAAATTTGGACATACCTGGATATCTTCTACATATACTATATTTCTATAATCAGATACTCATTTTCTCAAAAGTGATACATGAAATATATTATGAATCATGGACATATGATCTGGCAACTATAGCTTATAGGCATATTTCCCAATCCTTTTAATAATTTCAAATGTTCCAATGAACCTTAGACTCAACTTTCCTTGCTTAATAAACCTGCTAATGCCTTTCATCAGCCTGATCCTTACATATATAGCATTTCTCACTTAAAACTCCACAGCCCATTGCTTAGAATGAAAATACTATCATTTTCTAATATGTATAGCTTTTAATTTGTCTCTGATCAAATAGATCTTTTTAGTAGAATCATTTACTAAAGTTGGCCCAATCAGATGTGTTTCACCCACCTTTACCCAAGATAGAGAGGTACTATATTTTCTACCATACATAGCTTCATATGGATCTATACATATACTTGATTGAAAATTATTATTGTACACAAACTCGGTCAGAGGAATGTGGTCCTCCCAATTGCCACCAAAATAAAAAACATATAGTCTCAAAAATCTTCCAGTACATGTATAGTCCTCTCAAACTTCCCATCAATATGATGATTAAATATTATACTAAAATGCAATTTAGTTCCTAAACATTATTTAATACTCCTCCACAGTCTGGAGGTAAATATTTCATCTCAACAAAAATTTATAACCTTCGGTATCCCATGTAATATGATAATCTTATGTATATATGCCTAGGTCAATTATACACTGAATCAGACTGTCAAATCTTAATGTAATGAGAACATTAGATGATCCTCTATAACCCAAATAACATCATGTCCTTATCTGAGCCTAGGAAAGATCATCATTAAATTCATAGCCACGTTTTCCCATTTTAACTCTAGAATGGGTAATGATTACAGAGAACCTCCCAATCGTTGATATTCTACCTTCATAACTAACAAGCTTCACATTGTGATAAAACATCTACTACATTCTTTACCAATCCAGGCCACCAAAATATAGTTTTAAATCATTATATATTTTGTTGCTTCCTAGATGAATAGTGTAGCCTGAATAGTGAGCCTTGTACATAATCTATCAACTCAAATCTCTAAAATAGAAACCCATAACCTATCCTTACATAATATAATACCAAAATCAGACACTCATAATTCAGATTTCTTACTAGATATGATCTAATAAAAATTAAACTCGGATATTCTATACCTTACTTTTGAGCTTCTTGAATCTTTTTTTGTAAAGAAAATTGAATAATCATTTGAGCCAATATAGCAGAATCCTAATCAGTAGAAGAAATCATCTCCAATTATAATTTCTCTATATCTCATATCAAAGACTCATCAGATATATGCTAAAAAAATAAACCCAAGAAGATTTTTTGCTCAGATCATCCGCCACCACATTAGCCTTTTGATATTAAATAGTCATATAATAGTTTTTGATCAACTCAAGCTATATACTTTGTTTTAGATTTAGATTATTCTGAGTGAATATGTACTTCAAACTCTGATGATCCGTAAAACTCTAGCACCTAACATAATGCAAATAATGTATCCTTATCTTCAAAGCATAGATCACAATAGCAAGTTTTAGAACATGTATGAGACAATTTCTCTTTTGTGGCTTCAATTATCTTGAAGCATAAGATATTACTCTACCGTGTTGCATTAATACACATCCCAAACTTTTTAGTGAAGCATCAATGAATATCTAAAATCCTTATATACTATACGGAAGAGCCAAAATAAGAGTGGAAGTTAAATAATCCTTTAATGTATGAAAATTAGCCTCACACTTTAGTGTCCAGATAAAAGCTACCGACTTTTGAGTCAGTCTCATCGGAGGTGAAAAAATATAAAAATGTCCCTTCACAAACTTTATATAATATCTAGCCATGCCCAAGAAACTTTACACCTAAAATACAGTATTAGGCCTTGGCCAATCAATAATTGCCTAAACTTTTATGGATCTATAGAAATACCATAACCACTCATAACTTATCCTTTAAAAGCAATATCCTTAGCCAAATTCATATTTAAAGAATTTGGTATATAGTTGATGTTGCTTAAACTTCTCCAACAAAATTCTTAGATTTCTATCATGATTTTCTTGAGAAGCATAATAAACTAGAATTTCATCTATAAAACTAATAACAATCTGATCCTTATAATCCTTGAATACTCTGTTCATCAAATCTATAAAGATATTTGGTGCATTAGTCATCTCAAAGGGTATAACTAAAACTTATAGTGTCCATAACTTATATTGAATGATATCTTCATCACATCAGCCTCTCTCACCTTAACCTGATAGTATCCCGATCATAGATCAATCCTAAAAAATATAGAAGATCCAGCAAGCTGATCAAATATATTATCAATCTATGACAGATAATACTTATTCTTGAAAGTGACTTTGTTCAATTTCTTATAATGAATATACATGTGTATCATACTACTCTTTTTCTTAATAAATATAATATGTGTCCCATGGAGGCAAACTCAATCAGACAAATCTCCTATCAATAAACTCTTGAAGCCGAACCTTCAACTCCTAAAGCTCCTTAGATTTCATGCTATATGGAGTATTAAACTAGGGCCATAGCCAAAAATACATCAATGTAAAACTCAATATCTCTATCTAGAGAAAAATTGACTAACTCCTCAAGAAAACATCTAAAAATTCTTGAACTACAATGACATTGAAAAGATAACTATAATCTATACTTTTATCTCAAACTGATGCCAGATGCACCTTAAACCTTCTCCCATAATCTATTTTCTTTCACAACAAAAATCAAATAGAATAAAACTCCTCTAACTCCCCAGAATACACAACTTTCACTACCCATAAATAAAATGACTCATTTTTTCTAGTAATTATTCTAAGACTAATACAAACTCAATCAATTTATATCTAAAATAATATTAAATGATAAAAAAATAATAAAATCAAATTGGACTTCTACTTCTTATCAAAAATCTCAATGCCATAGAAATAAAACCTAATAGTTATCACACCATATTTAAGTTTATAATGTATTAGAATGAGAAGAGGGTAATAAAATTTACGAAAAATATACTAGATCAAAGAAATGCTCATAAATAAGCAAAAAACTAGCTCTAGAATGATATAAAAAATAATATAGCTAAGTAGAAATATAAGTTGTACCTATTATAAACAACCTCCTATTAGGTTAAACTGCATACATGTGGATAAACTAATGTTTGAGTGATATAACCACTAGGCTCTCTCTGACCACTATCAGATTGCCTCTTAACCATAAAACCAAAACACTAACTCTACTAGATGGTACTTAAAAAAATGTATGGAGAAAAATTCCCTTGGGTTCCCTTTCGATCTAATAAAACTCTTAGATCATGGCTTAGATCCTTGGTAAAATCCTGCCTAAGGACACTCAGCTACATAGTGCTCTACTTTCTTGTACTTGAAGCACTATCCCAACATCCTTTACAACTAGATGGAATGTTATCTTCCATTATTCTGGCTCATAATTTTTCTACTAGTAGAATTCCCAAAACTAATAATGTTTCCATAACTCAGAGCTTCCAAAGACACAAATTGTCCACACTTCTTAGACTCCCTAGGTATAAATTAGCTCTTCTTTCTAGAGAAACTACTCCCATATATCTCACCACTAAATCTCTTCCTTCTAGTAGTCCACCATTGTTGAGTAACTATATGATCATTCGTAATTAATTGGGCTCACTCCACAAGCCCTAAGATATAAAAAGTATGAAATGGTACTAGAGGTTATCTCATATTATCTCATAATCCTCTCAAAAACCTGTAGCACTTTTCCGTAGGGATGCTAATCAACTATGCAGCATATTTATCCAAAGAAGTAAACTCTAACTCATATTTCATAATCATTCTTCTCCCTTGAACTAGTCTTAAAAAAGTCTCCAATATCTACTAATATGCACCCACTAATAGAAATATCAGAACTAATAATACTTCCCCTACTTGTAGCTTCCATGGACACAGACTATTCACCCTTCTTGGACTCTCTAGGTTTAAATCAACTCTTCTTTTTAAAGAAACCACTTCTAGATATCTCTCCACCAAATCTCTTCCCTCTAGTAGTCCACCATTGTTGATTAACTATCAGATTAATCTCAATTAATTAGGCTCTCTTCATAAGCTCATAGAAATTTAAAAAAAAATGAAATAGTACCAAAGGTTGTCTCAGATTGTCTCATAGTCCTCTTAGAAACTTGCATCACTTTTCTACAGGGGTGCTAATCAACTATGGAGCATATCTAGCCAAATTGGTAAACTTTGGCTCATATAGCATAACCATCTTTTTCCCCTGAACTAGACTCATAAAAGTCTCATGTATCTGCTAATGTGTAGAAGGTGGTATAAACAAGGCTCAAAACACATTAAAAAAGCCCCTCTCAGTTAATAAAGAGTTCAATCTACCTTAAAATTTCTCTTCCTACTTACCCATCCATCAGCATTCTGCCTCATCATCTTACAAAAATATTTCTAAGGGAACCTTCCTCTTATGAGCATACTGCATACCATCAAATGTCTTCTCTAGTCCCCTCAACTAACCCTCTGCTATTCTGGGCTCAATAGTGCCCTTAAATCTTAAAGGCTTCAATCTTAAAAACATCTACAAATATCTATATGTATCATCAAATATAAAAGATGGAACTTTGGTATGTGCTTCCTCTATCATTTGAGCTATCATATTAGTAAATTATAAAATTGTATCAGAACTAACTATCAGATCCTACTATATATAGGAGCTACCTGACTAACACTCTTCCCATTTATCATATCTAGGTCTAGTCGATCAATACATATAGAATATGTAATTGAATATACATGTACATAAAAAGAAATGTGATAAATACTTATACAGACTCAAACTATCCCACTTGACTTATAGATCAATTCATATAGCTCTATTTTACAATCCATCTAAAACTATTACTTTGATACCACAAAAGCTTATCATTATCCAATATAATAGGATTCTTATCTTGTTGAGCTATGATTGCCAAATCTCAATATCTAATTTAAAAATACTTCAAATTTCTTCTTCTAATTTAAATTTTAAAGTATTTAAACCAACTATAGAGCTACTAAAAAAATATAGAGTACTGTAATTAAATTCATCATCAAGATTTCTTTTATTCATCAAAATGCAACAACACTATATTACATGACTACACATAGAAGCAACATAATTGAATAATAAATTAATCATGATTGTAATAAAATTAACAAAAAGAAATACCTATAAACTTCGATCAGATCTTGAACTACTAATTAACAGACTCTTTACCTTTCCAAGATCATGAATACCATAAATAAAATTATAGCAAACTACAATAGCTCAGCAGGCTACAAACACTGATTTAATTTTCTAAATATTTCTTTTATTGAATTTTTTTAGAATATTTATAACTAGTTTAATATAGTATAATAAATCATTGTATCGAGCAAAGTAATAAGAGCATATAAGTTATCCAATTATTTAAATAATAATATTAAGCAAATAAATAACTTGAAATCCATATCATAAAATAGTTCATTTCATATTTTCTGGTCTAGACAAAATCTCAAAAAAAAATTTCCCCTTATTGTTGCAAATCTGGACCCAAGTCTTATATTTTTTATGATAATAAATATTATTTTGAACTTTTTACTATGTTATTTCAATCTATTGCATATATGTTTTGCTCTGCTCACAAAAATTTCAAGTCCACCGTGTTATAAATCTAGATCCAAATATCTTGATTTTGATTATAACAAATATTATTGTTTCTTCACCACTACTATTATTGAATATCTATTTTATATGCCTTGCTTACTAACCTATCAGGTCCACAAAGATCACTTGCAATGCAAATCAGCTCAAGAACGAATAGATTAGGGTTGAGTCTGCTTGTAATTTCATATCAATGTATTTTTTACCTTTTTGAATCAAATCTTGAATATGGTGGACCCTAAGCCTCGTAACCTTGCAAATACACATCAGGGGGAGAAATTTGATGAGTTAGAAATTTTTTCTATTTTTGACTAAATTGTGTTGGACAATATTAGATCATTTTAGATGATCAGTTAAAAATAAAAATCATGATTAGGGCATCGAGCTAGTTACAAGTGATTAAACTAATCATATTGGATGATATGAATCATCTAGGATGATAAGCTTAAATGTTAAAAAAAGTCACCAATCACAATTTAGGTAATGTTTTAAGTTTTAAATTTTTTTTTCTAATCATACATGACAATATGCATTGTCCTGGATAATTTTTGACAATCATACCTAAATTAATCCAGTGATTAGGTGAGTAATACTAATTAAATTGTTAAATCAAATCATACAAGACGATCCATCTGGATTGTACTAGATGATTTAGCATATTTTATAGGATGATCCCCTATTGTCCAAGATAAAAGATCATAACTTTACTCTAATCATCTAAGAGGATCATCTTAGACATCCTGAGACATATTTGGGATGATATGGAGATCGCCACCCATCATCCAATATCATACTCGATGATCAATATGGTAAGTTGAACTAATCATCCCGGACAATCGAAAGATCATATTGGATGATGTATACAAATACTTATACTTATCGTACAGAGCAAAGTTGATCGTCCTGACTGATGGGGCTATTTTGTACTAATGGTATAGGATGATTTATTAATTTTCCTAGATGATTAGTTGCCTAGAATTAAAAATTAGCGCTTCTTTTGGAGGCTCTGTATTTAAACAATGGTATTAACCCTTGGGTTAATCTTTTACTGTAGAGTTGATCCAAGAGGGAGCTTAGAGAAGGAAGAGGGAGAGCTTGAAAGAGAGATTCTTGTGAGGGGGAATTTGTGAGGGAATCACAAAGTTTGCTCCAAGCAAGGTGTTTCTTGTCTTCCTCGAGTTGCTCCACTAGTTCCATGGTGGCTCCGGGGAGATCATCTTCAGTATTAAATCCAGGCTCTCTGCCTACTCCAGGATAGAGTAAAAGGATTCCTAGGTTCTCTTCCTTCACTAAGTAGGTGAAAAAAGATTCATGAATCTCTACCTCACCGTGTCAGTGGAAAGATGTTTTTTAAGGGCTTCTCAATCTTACTATGGGAACAAATGGAGAGTCACTTCAATTTAGTGCAATACTTAGAAAGGGAGTCTCTAAGGAGTGGGTGTATGTCAGATTTAACCAAACCACTATAAAACTCGTTGTGTTCTTTCTTATTATTTTCATCATTTTTTTTTTTGCACTTTTCTATGATTTATTATTAGATTAAAATATCTGATTATATTGCTATTATGAAAATTATTTTTCTTCCACATCAAGAGTTATTATTTTGTTTTAAAACATTTAAATAGATAAAAAAGATTGTCTTTTTATTTAAGAATTTTTAAAACTATCAATTCAACCCTCCTCTTAGTTAGCTTTGGGCTAGTTCTTTATAGTTTAATGCCCCTCATGAACTTTCATATTGTTCACTTGAGAATGGGTAAACAGGGTTGAGTTGGTTTGTAATTTAAACTTCAATTTACTTTTACCTTTCTTGAGTCAAGTCATATATATGATAGATACTAAGCTAAGTAACCTTGCACACACACACTCAAGGGAGTGAGTTGGTGAGTTAAAATATTTTTTTATTTTTTGAACTAATCATATAGTTCAATTTAGATCATAATAGATGATTCGTTAAAATAAAAAACAAAAATTAGGGCACCTCAGTTAATTAAGATTTATTAAATTCATCATAATATATGATATATATCATACATGATGATTAGTTATAATCAGCAAAATATCTGTTAATCATAATTTAGGTAATTTTTTAATATTCAAAATATAGGTCTAATCGTATAGTAAGATCTTTATCATATTGTATGATCAACGATAATCAAACCTAAATTAATCCTATGATTTTGTATTTAATTATGGTTAAATATTTTAATCAGCTCATATAGGATGATTGGAGATGATCGTATTATACCAACTCATTCCTGTAAGGGATGATAATTAAATGCCCCTCATCGTCTAAGATGAAAAATCATAATTTTTCACTAATTGTATAGGACAATCCCCAAACTTTGTATAATATGAACTGATCTCTGCATTGTATAATATTTAATCACCAACTATAGTACTGGATGATTAGTTTAATCTTTTGAATTGATCATAACAAACAATCGCAGGATAGTACAAGATAATCAATACAATATATTGAATTGATCATCTAGATCATTACAATTCATACTAGTTGAAAGTGCTATTTTGATCTAATCATACATGATGATCTTGGATTATACTGGACGATCAGAAGCACCATATTAAAATTTAGGGCTTCTTTGGAGGCTCTCTATTTAAGCTCTCATATTGTCTTGTAAAAACAATCTTTTGCTACCAAGAGTCTTGAGAGGGAGCTTAGAAAGAGAGGTGCGGAGAGCTTTGGGAGAGAATAAAGGGAGAATTCTTATGAGGGGGACTTGTGAGAGCTTTATAAGGTTACTCCAAGCAATGTTACTCATTGTGTTCTTTAAGCTTTTACGTTGATCCTTTGAAGTCTTCAGGAAGACTTTCTGCAGCACTAAGTTCATGGTTCTTTGCCATCTCAAGGAGGGAGAAGAAGGACTCGTGGTTCTCTTCCATCACCTGGAGGGTGTCAAATATTCATGGTTCGCTGCTGTCATTTGGAGGGTGTAAAAGCTTTTGGTTCTCCGCCACACCGGGAAGGTGAAAGTGATTTTGTAAGGGCTTCTCTGCCTTGCTGAGGAAGCAAAAGGAGAGAATATTTTTAGTGCAGTGCTTAGAATAGGGGGTTCTAGGGAGTGGATGTAAGTCAAGTTAGACCGAACCACTATAAAATCTGGAGTGTTAGTTCTTATTATTTTATGCACTTTTATTTTTTTGTGGTTTATTGTGTAGTTAAAAACTGTGATTTGTTTATAGCTATGAATTTATACGCTTCCACAACCATTGTAAAAATATTTTAAATATTTTAAAAAGTATAAAAAGATTTTCTTTTTTGCTTAAAGAAGGTTTTTTTTAATTACCAATTCCCCCCTCTCTCTTAGCTAGCCTTTGTTAAGATAGTTGCTATTTGAATGCTTTACATTTTTGCAACTTATGTAGTTTTGATGATTCCAAACATTATTGTTCAAATGTGTAGTTATCTCCTAAAAATTTTAGAAGATTTGTATTTGCTCTTGTGTGTACTAACATTTCAGGAAAAACGAACTCCAGACTACGAAGACTTCAAATCAAATTCAGAATGAGATACTTTGTAAAATTTGAAGTTTGCATTTCTTTGAAATTAAATTGAAAGGGAGTGATTGTAATTGAGTGAATAAAAACATACACAAACACATAAGGAGATCATAAAAAATTTATACTGATCATATTGGACGATATCCGTTTGTACGTGACGATCAGACAGTTATCTCCTATTGAGCACATGGAACGAATAGGAACTTGCTTAAAAATTTTTCTAAGTCCTATTCGTCCAGGACAAATTTTACAATCGTCCAGGACAATTGGTTCTCTGTAAAATTTTTGTCCAGATGAAATTAAATTATCGTCAATGGCGATTGGTCCTCTGGAAAAGTTTCGTCCAGACAAATTTAATAATCGTCCAGGACGATCGGGTCTCTGGAAAATTTTCTTCCAGACAAAATTAAATTATCGTCCATGGTGATTGGTCCTCTGGAAAATTTTCGTCCAGACGAAATAAATAATTATCCAGGACGATCGGTCCTCTGTAAAAATTTCGTCCAGATGAATAAATTTTCGTCCAAACGATTAACCGACTTAGAACGGTTTTTAGCAATTTCCAGAACCGACCTTGTAATAACCGTTCGTACCGGACGAACCTAGTTCGTACGGGACGATCATCTGTACGAAGACATTTCATACACATATACAAATAGGGTCGTTTCAAATCGTTTAAGTAAAATCGTCCAGGACGATCCACGATCGTACGGGACGATCCATTGCGTACAGAATTGAAAACTTGTAGATTTTGGGCGGTTTTTCTTATCTTTTGTATAAATAGTCCAAATTAGACTGCCACCAAATCTTTTTGTCATTTTGATCTTCATGCCTCTTGAGAGAATACCCAAGGAGAGAGTGGAAGAGAGCATTCAAAGGAGGATTCCTACCATTGGAGCGAGAAGGCTTCACTTGGATTTCAAAGGTAAGAGTCTCTACTTGTGAATTGGGATTACTTCACTCTTTTCCTTCTTCCTTCTAGATTCTTGTGAGAAGATCTCTCAAGGAGATCTGGTTCTCTGCCGACACTTGGAGAGTGTGAATAGCCAAAGGGTTCGCTGCCTACACTTGGAGAGTGTGAATAGTCGAAGGGTTCGCTGCCTACACTAGGAGAGTGTGAATAGCCGAAGGGTTCGCTGCCTACACTTGGAGAGTGTGAATAGCCGAAGGGTTCACTGCCTACACTTGGAGAGTGTGAATAGCCGAAGGGTTCGCTGCCTACACTTGGAGAGTGTGAATAGCCGAAGGGTTCGCTGCCTACACTAGGAGAGTATGAATAGCCGAAGGGTTCGCTGCCTACACTAGGAGAGTGTGAATAGCCGAAGGGTTCGCTGCCAACACTTGGAGAGTGTGAATAGCCAAAGGGTTCTCTGCCCACACTTGGAGAGTGTGAAAGGATGGACGGTTCTCTGCTAACACTAGGGATTGTGTAAAAGGATGACGGTTCTCTGCCGCACTGGGGAGTGGTGAAAAGAGTGTGTTGTAAAGGCTTCTCCGCCTTGCTGTGGGTGCAAAAGGAGAGTCGCTATTGGTATTAGTGCAATACTTAGAGGGTGTCTCTGGGGAGTGGATGTAGGCCTGGTTTAGACCGAACCACTATAAATCTGGTGTCATTTACTTTACTGTTTTTTACTTTTCCGCGTTTTATTTTTAGTTTTAAAAACTCTGTGGTTGAAAAATGCTTTCTATAAAAACTTAAAAGAAAATTTTCATTTCGGTTTAACTCATTTTAAAAGAGGGGTTAAAATTTTTAAACTACTAATTCACCCCCCCCCTCTTGGTAGCATTTGGGACATTAACTTAGGCTTAACAAGCTAATTACTAGACTCAACAAGTGGTATCAGAGCTTCGTTTCAAAATCATAAGTTTGAACTACTTTTTGATTAACGTAGATGGCTACATTTGAAAACTGAAACACACCTGAGGGTTAATCTATCACTAGACCTCCAGTGTTTGATAATATTCCTTTTGATTTTTGGAAAACACGCATGTCTACTTTCTTTCAGTCACTTGATTATCGCATGTGGATGCTAGTCTAGGATGGCTACACAAAACCAACTAGATTAGTTGATGGAGTTATGGTAGAAACACCTTTTGCAGATTGGACTATAGAAGAACGTGACTTAGCACAATTAAATGCCAAATGTCTAAATAGTTTCTTTTGTGCTTTAAAATCTGAAGACTACATGCGGGTTTCTACTTGTAAAAGTGGAAAGGACATATGGGATAGACTTTGTATAACATATGAAGGGACAAATGAGGTTAAGCAATCAAGACTCAATATCTTGTTACATGACTATGAATTATTTCGCATGAAACCTAATGAATCTATCTCTGACATGTACACAAGATTCACACAAATTGTCACTTCTTTGCATGCACTTGGTAGGGAATTAACTAATGCTGAAATGGTTAATAAAATTCTTCGATGTTTACCTACTGCTTATGATGCTAAAATTACTGTAATTATAGAGTCTAAAGATCTTAACATTTACTCTATTGACAATCTTCTTGGTTCACTCATTGCTTATGAGCAAGGAGTAAGTCAAAGAAAGGTTGATGCAGGTAAACCACGAAAGGAGAAAAATATTGCACTAAATGTGGAAGAGTTAGAGAGTGAACACTCATAACCTGAGGATGAAGATGATATTGCACTGATGACTAGATAATTCAAAAGCTTTTTAAAGAGGAAGCAGAAGAGACGCCAGCAATGGAACAGAGGTAAGTTTAACAGAAATGGCAAGGTTTCTAATGAAGTGATTTGTTATGAATGCAGGAAACCAGGTCATATAAAGACTGATTGTCCAAAACTCAAAGCCACTCCTAGCAAGGAGAAGGTAGAGGAGAAACCAATGGTAAAGAAGGGCAAGAAGAAGTTTCAAAGAGCTTTCTAGGTGGACTCAGCTTCAGACTCATCTGAGACTGAAAAAGAAGAAGAAGTCACCAACCTTTGCTTGATGGCAGATAATGTTGAACAATCAGATCAAGAAGAGGTATGTGACTTAACCTATGATGAATTGTTTGAAATTTCTGAACACATGCATGATGCATATAGGAAAATGAAAAAGATGCATGCTAGTTTAAGTTTAGAACTGGAAGAGCTTAAGAAGGAACATGAAATCCTTAGGAAAGACCATGCATTAATAGATGACAACCACATGAAACTACTTGATGAATATGATGACTTGAATAAGAATTTTGAAAATCTAAAATCATCCTATGCTGATCTTGAAAGAGATTTTAAAAATTTTAAGGATGAATCTGAGAGGAAAACATATCGAATCAGTTATACAAATCAACTCTTAGAAGAAATGAATTCATTTTATAAATTGGCAATAAGAGCTCTTGAGGATAATAGGATACCCCCCAAAATTGAAGATTTTACAAATCCTATGTATTATCATAAATTCATGAAATCCCTTAGAAGACAATCATATGGAAGAAAACATAGGAATATTTTTTCTAATGTTAAATGTAATAATTGTGGATTTTTGGGACATATAGCTTACACCTGTACTTTGAAGATGAAATCTAATTTGGTGTGGAGAACTAAGATGCATAAACCTAGACATATCATACATGCATCTGATTATAAATTTCTTAAAGGTGAACCCAAACTTGTTTGGGTTCCCAGGTCTAACTTTTGAGAATTTTGCAGGTTTGCTCTCACACAAGACCTCGTGGGAGCATATGGTACCTGGACAGTGGATGTTCAAAGCATATGACTGGAGATACTGCTCAATTCATAACGCTGGAAGCCAGGAATGGAGGCAAGGTTACACTTGGAGATAATACCACAAAGAAAGTGGTTGGATCAGGTATGATTGGAAATTTCAAAAACTTTTTCATAGATAATGTGTTATTGGTTTAAGGCTTAAAACATAATCTGTTAAGTATAAGTCAGCTATGTGATAAGGGCTATAATGTGAAATTTTTACATACTAGCTGCATATTAAGCCTAAATGGAAAAGAAGTCTTAAATGGAAAAAGGGTTAACAATGTTTACATGCTAGATTTGAATTCTATTCTATCTCCTACTACTTTTTATTTAAAAACTGTTTCTGATGAATCATGGCTTTGGCATAGGAGACTTTGTCATTCTAGTATGAAAAATCTTAGAAGAATTACCCAAAAGAACATAGTGAGAGGTATACAAAAACTAGACTTTACTAAGGACAACCTTTGTGATGCATGTCAATTAGGAAAACAAGTGAAGTCCTCTTTTAAGTCCAATAAGGATCTTAGGGCCAGTAAACCTTTGGAAATTCTTCACATGGATCTTTTTGGACCAGTAGGAACTGTAAGTCTAGGAGGGAAGGTATACGGATTTGTTATAGTGGATGATTTCTCAAGATTCACATGGGTTAGATTTCTTTTTCATAAAAGTGAATCATTTGAGGAATTCAGAAATTTTTCAACTTGGATTCAAAGAAAACTAGGATGTGAAATAATTTCTATTCAAAGTGATCATGGAGGAGAATTTGAAAATGAAAAATTTGAAATTTTTTGTAAAGAAAAAGGGATTGATCACAATTTTTTTGCACCTAGAACCCCTCAACAAAATGGGGTAGTTGAAAGGAAAAACAGAACATTAATAGAAGCCGCCCGAGCAATGTTGGCAGAATACTCACTTCCTAGATATTTTTGGGCTGAGGCGGTTAGCACTGCATGCTATGTTCTGAAAAGGGTGAATGTGAGATCAAATTTAAATAAAACACCCTATGAGTTGCTAAAAGGTAGAACACCTAACTTATCTCATTTGCATGTATTTGGTTGCAAGGTGTTCATTCATAACAATGGAAAATCTGCCTTAGGAAAATTTGATCCAAAATCAGATGAAGGAATTTTTGTTGGATATTCAAGTATTGGAAAATCTTATAGGGTATTCAACAAAAGAACTTTAGTCATTGAAGAAACCACACATGTTGTATTTGATGAATCTGGAAATTTGGAAGAGCCAAATATTGTTGAAGAAGAGATTGAGGAAAACTCCCAAAAGATTGATAAATTAAATTTGGAAGAAAATGTGGAAGAAAATTTAGAAAGAGAAAACCCTTTGCCTAGAGATTTGAGATTTTCTAAAAACCACCCAAGAGAATTGATTATTGGTGAACCTAGTGAGGGTGTTAGAACTAGGCGTGGATTAAACAAGGAAGTCAATCATTCAGTCTTTATTTCAACAATATAACCCATTAATATTGATCAAGCACTTTCTGATGAATTTTGGATATTGGCCATGCAAGAAGAGTTAAATCAATTTGTAAGAAATAAAGTTTGGGAATTAACTACAAGGCCAAAAGATCAAAGTGTTGTTGGAACCAAGTGGGTGTTCAAAAATAAAATGAATGACTCTGGAGTAGTCATTAGAAATAAGGCTAGATTAGTTACAAAGGGGTATAATCAAATTGAAGGAATTGATTTTGAGGAGACCTTTGCCCCTGTAGCAAGATTTGAAGCAATTATGATTTTACTTGCCTTTGCCTGTTTTAAAGGTTTTAAATTGTTTCAAATAGATGTCAAAAGTGCCTTTTTGAATGGGGTTATTGAAGAAGATGTTTTTGTAGAACAACCTCTAGGATTTGAAAATTCAAAATACCCAAATCATGTTTTTTAAGTTAAAGAAGACATTATATGGATTGAAACAGGCACCTAGGGCTTGGTATGAGAGGTTGAGCACCTTCCTACTTAAAAGATCTTTTGAAAAAGGAAGTGTGGATACAACTCTCTTTTTAAAAAAATTTGGAAAGGAAATACTCATTGTTCAAATTTATGTGGATGATATCATCTTTGGATCTTCAAATAAAAATCTTTGTGATGATTTTTCTAAAACAATGAGTAGTAAATTTGAAATGAGTCTAATGGGAGATTTAAATTACTTTCTAGGTTTTAGCATTAAGCAACTTGAGGAAGGAACATTTCTTAGCCAAACTAAATATATTAAGGACATCCTCAAGAAATATGAAAATGGACAATGCTAAACCTGTTAGTACACCCATGAGTTCCTCAGTTAAGTTGGATAAGGACCTTAAGGGAAAATCTTTTGATCAAAAGAAATATAGAGGGATAATTGGATCTTTGCTTTACTTGACTGCTAGCCGACCAGATATAATGTTCAGTGTTTGCTTATGTGCTAGATTTCAATCAGATCCAAAAGAATAACATTTGACAGCAGTGAAAAGGATTTTAAGATACTTTCTAGGAACTCAAAACTTAGGAATTTGGTATCCTAAGTTTAGCTCTTCATTTGAAATTGTTGGTTATTCAGATTCTGACTTTGCAGGCTGTAGAGTGTATAGGAAAAGCACTTCTGGAACATGTCAATTCATTGGAAATTTATTAGTTTCTTGGTCCAGTAGAAAGCAAAATTCAGTAGCCCTATCTACTGCAGAAGAAGAATACATTGCATTAGGAAGTTGTGTGGCACAAGTACTTTGGTTAAAACAACATACTGATTGATTTAGGATTATCTATAGGCACTATTCCAATTTATTGTGATAATACTAGTGCTATTTGCATTTCCAAAAATCCTATTCAACATTCTAGAACCAAACACATTGACATAAGACATCATTTCATAAGGGATCATGTATCCAAGGGAGAAATTGAACTCACACATGTTTCAACTGAAAATCAACTTGCAGATATTTTTACAAAACCTTTAGCCTTTGATACCTTCAGTACTTTAAGAATAAGGCTTGGTATAATTGATTTGAATGCTTAAATAAAAATGTTTTTTGCAACATTGATATTTATGTTTTCTTAGTTTATTTGTTTTTGGTTTTGTTATGAATTTTGTGTTTTTTTATTTTTTTTTGGTGTTTTGAATGAGTTTAATTTAGAGTATGTGGTTTTGTCTTTGTTTTCTATGTTTTGAATGTTTTGTTTGAATTTCTTCAATAAAATTTTAAAAATCCAAAAATTGTGGAAATTGTCCGGGATGAAATTTTTCGTACTGGACGATGTGTGCAAAATTTAGTTTGCAGAATTTTAACCGTTTTGAGAGCAGTTTTTAATTAGTTCGTCTGTACGATCAGATGATCGTCCAGGATGAATTCAACCTTTTTGGTGGCATTCCTCCTCCTCCTCTAGAAGAATAGAGAATGAGAGATGAATTTCTTTGTGTTTGTTGTACTCGTGTTTAGCTTTAAATATTTTGTTAGTGTTTATTTTAATATTTATTTTAGTTATGTTTAGCTTATGTTTGTTGTTTTTGATATTATGAAATGATCATGTAATCTTTTTCATTAAAATCAATACATGTCGTAGTTGATTTAATTTGATTTGTTTTTGGAATGTGGTTAATTTTTATGAATTTCATTAGTCTTATTTAATCTTAATTGTGCCTAAATTAGATTGTAATTTGAGATTAATTACATTAGAAAATCTAGTCTTTCTAAATTTAAAAATTGTTTATAACTTGTTATAATTAGAACTTTTAAATTCATGTCTATTCATTTAGACTACATAAAAGTTAATATTATTATTGCAATATAGATGTTTTCTTATTTTGTATTTCTATGCTCAAGTGATATTTATGCACTTAGAAATATTTGAAATTTTAGATTATTGTTTTTGGAAAGATTTGGTCTCAATTACTCTTGAATATTGTACAAAGAGTACAAAAATCAAAAGGAATGCGCAAAGGTTCGCAAATATGAAAAAGAGGCACAAAATTAGCCCAATGTCAAAATATGCACAAAAATGTGCCCAAAATTTGAAAAAGATGCGCAAAGCGCCACATGTGGTAATTCTCTTCTTTTCAAATTCTTTCAATCTCTTAATTCAAATTGATCTTATGTTCATTTATATTCTATTGAACTTTGAAATATAGAATTTTTATACATTTCTCTTGTAATGATTTTCTATATTCAAATGTCTAAATTGAATCATGTCTTTGATAAATTCTTCTTACTTACAATGTTATATCACTTCATAAATTTTATGAATTTCTATGATTTACCTAATGTTATTAGTTTTAGATTACATACCTTATGTCAATCACCATATAGATTAAATTTTCAAATGAATTTCATATAATTACTTACATTTCTTGTCTATTTCTTCTTCACTTTTTGTTGTTGTCAAAAAGGGGGAGAAATTATTGTGTTTGTGTATGTTTTGTTTTGATTATTTTGTTTGCAGTTTTGATTTAATGTTTGACTTTGTGACTTTGTGATTTTGCTAAAAAATTTTGAAAAACAAAAATATTATTCTTTGCTTCAAAATGCCTCCTTATTTTCATGTATTCATCAATTCAGGGGGAGTTTAGGAGATTTGTTTAAATTGAAACCATACAAACAATAATTGTTTTGCCATCATCAAAAAGGGGGAGATTGTTAAGATAGTTGCTATTTGAATGCTTTACATTTTTGCAACTTATGTAGTTTTGATGATTCCAAACATTATTGTTCAAATGTGTAGTTATCTCCTAACAATTTTAGAAGATTTGTATTTGCTCTTGTGTGTACTAACATTTCAGGAAAAACGAACTCCAGACTACGAAGACTTCAAATCAAATTCAGAATGAGATACTTTGTAAAATTTGAAGTTTGCATTTCTTTGAAATTAAATTGAAAGGGAGTGATTGTAATTGAGTGAATAAAAATATACACACACATAAGGAGATCATAAAAAATTTATACTGATCGTACTGGACGATATCCGTTCGTACGGGACGATCAGACAGTTATCTCCTATTGAGCACATGGAACGAATAGGAACTTGCTTAAAATTTTTTCTAAGTCCTATTCGTCCAGGACGAATTTTACAATCGTCCAGGACGATTGGTTCTCTGTAAAATTTTCGTCCAGACGAAATTAAATTATCGTCAATGGCGATTGGTCCTCTGGAAAATTTTCGTCCAGACGAATTTAATAATCGTCCAGGACGATCGGGTCTCTGGAAAATTTTCGTCCAGACAAAATTAAATTATCGTCCATGGCGATTGGTCCTCTGAAAAATTTTTGTCCAGACGAAATAAATAATTGTCCAGGACGATCGGTCCTCTGTAAAAATTTTGTCCAGACGAATAAATTTTCGTCCAAACGATTAACCGACTTAGAACGGTTTTTAGCAGTTTCCAGAACCGACCTTGTAATAACCGTTCGTACCGGACGAACCTAGTTCGTACGGGACGATCATCTGTACGAAGACATTTCGTACACATATACAAATAGGGTCGTTTCAAATCGTTTAAGTAAAATCGTCCAGGACGATCCACGATCGTACGGGACGATCCACTGCGTACAAAATTGAAAACTTGCAGTTTTTGGGCAGTTTTTCTTTGTCTTTTGTATAAATAGTCCAAATTAGACTGCTACCAAATCTTTTTGTCATTTTGATCTTCGTGCCTCTTGAGAGAATACCCAAGGAGAGAGTGGAAGAGAGCATTCAAAGGAGGATTCCTACCATTGGAGCGAGAAGGCTTCACTTGGATTTCAAAGGTAAGAGTCTCTACTTGTGAATTGGGATTACTTCACTCTATTCCTTCTTCCTTCTAGATTCTTGTGAGAAGATCTGTCAAGGAGATCCAGTTCTCTGCCGACACTTGGAGAGTGTGAATAGCCGAAGGGTTCACTGCCTACACTTGGAGAGTGTGAATAGCTGAAGGGTTCGCTGCCTACACTAGGAGAGTGTGAATAGCCGAAGGGTTCGCTGCCTACACTTGGAGAGTGTGAATAGCCGAAGGGTTCGCTGCCTACACTAGGAGAGTGTGAATAGCCGAAGGGTTCGCTGCCTACACTTGGAGAGTGTGAATAGCCGAAGGGTTCGCTGCCTACACTTGGAGAGTGTGAATAGCCGAAGGGTTCACTGCCTACACTAGGAGAGTGTGGATAGCCGAAGGGTTCGCTGCTTACACTAAGAGAGTGTGAATAGCCGAAGGGTTCGCTGCCAACACTTGGAGAGTGTGAATAGCCGAGGGTTCTCTGCCCACACTTGGAGAGTGTGAAAGGACGGACGGTTCTCTGCCAACACTAGGGATTGTGTAAAAGGACGACGGTTCTCTGCCGCACCGGGGAGTGGTGAAAAGAGTGTGTTGTAAAGGCTTCTCCGCCTTGCTGTGGGTGCAAAAGGAGAGTCACTATTGGTATTAGTGCAATACTCAGAGGGTGCCTCTGGGGAGTGGATGTAGGTCTGGTTTAGACCGAACCACTATAAATCTGGTGTCATTTACTTTACTGTTTTTTACTTTTCCGCATTTTATTTTTAGTTTTAAAAACTCTGTGGTTGAAAAACGCTTTCTATAAAAACTTAAAAGAAAATTTTCATTTCGGTTTAACTCATTTTAAAAGAGGGCTTAAAATTTTTAAACTACCAATTCACCCCCCCTCTTGGTAGCCTTTGGGACATTAACTTAGGCTTAACAACCTAATTACTAGACTCAACAGCCTTGAGCTAACTCTTAGAGATTTAATGACCTTCACAAACTTTCACTTATAACTTCTTTTGTACTTATAGCATAAGAATATGGTTCTAGGCATTATAATATGTCATATGTTTCACTAGAATATGACTTTTAGCTTTAAGAACATGCCTTATAGGTATCAAAATATTCTTGATCACAATAGAAACTTAAAGAACTGTATCACCTTATATCTCCAATATACATTTTTCATATAAAAATGTTCAACATTTCCTGATTCAATTATATGAACGCATATTTTATTAAATTGTAACAATTAAAATATAATTGAGCATATTTCATAATTTTATAATTTTATGTAATGATAGGCAATGAGAACCTTACAAATGAAAATGCACATTTTCAATGAATAATTAAATTATCAAATATCATACAAAACACTGCTATAAGATTTTCATTTTACCACAACATTATTTTTTAGAGCCTAGATTATTCTGCATTTGATAAAATATGTATAAATTTAAAAAACAACTATATAAATTTTTTTAAAAAAAAAATTCAAAGTATTCAAAATATTAATATTTATAACATATAAAAAGTTACGGGGTGAAAGCTTACCAGTGCCAATCTTTCCCCATTTTTTGAAAATAGAAATAGAAATTTAATTAAAATTTTTAATAAAAGTTATGTTTTTTAAACTGAGATAAGCATAATTCGACCTACCATGAGACAAACAAATTTCTCAACTGGGCTGACTGGCAAAAATTATTATATGACATCCAAAACCAATCTTTTTTTCTCTCTCCTCTCTTTTTCTCTCATTTTTTCATTCTTGCTCTCAGTTTGGGCAAACAAAATGCATTGAAATGGCTTTTTAATGATTGAAAGTGTTTATAGAAATTTTTTAATATAACAATATAAGGATACAAAAATAATTATGATATTTATTCTATTTTTATCATGGAATCCTTATTATCTTCAAATTTGGAGATCCAAAAAATCATACAAACTAATTCATAAATTAGCTAATCATGTCCAAAATAATTTGGTGAAATTGGTTTGTAAAAAAAAAACATACTTAACATTTTCAAAAACACTCACTTGTACTAACAAATACTAATTTCTTAAAGAATTAAACCAAAGCCCAAAAAATATATAAAAACTAGTGAAACTAAAGCACAATAACTTTTACGTTATGGAAAAGATGTTTTGTAATTTAGACTCATAATGACTCATGAAATAATTTTTTACTTTTATAGGTCAGAACAACTTTTTAAAAATTTAAGGGTTATTACAGGAACCTTCTCGAGTCAAACTAAATATATAAAAAGAATTTTAAATATATTTGATATAAAAGGTTGCAAGAGTATGAATACACCCATAAGCCCGATCATCCAATTAGATAAGAATCAGAATGGTAAATTAGTTGATCAAAAAAAGTTTAGAGAGATCATATTTTCCTTACTTTACTTAATTTTCAATAGGCTTGATATTACATTTTCATTTATTTATGTGTTAAATTTTGAATTGAACTTAAGGAATCCTATACAACAAAAATCAAATGAATCTTAAGATATCTTACGAGCACTCAGAACTTAGGTATCTAGCATCTTAAGAATAACTGAACTATTGACTTAGTTGGATACTCATATTCAAATGTTGTTAGATGTAAGGTAGATAGAAGGTGCACATTTGGAATTTACCAACTTAATGTGGCCAAGAGAGATGTAGATATATAGTATATGGAAACAAAAACCAGTTAGCAAACATTTTCACTAAACACTTAAGTTTTGAAAGGTTCATCACACCAAGAAATATATTAGGAGTTATTTATATAAGTGCTTAAGAAATTGGGTCACTGCTATTATGTTTATTGTTATATCTTTATTTTTTCTATTTTATATTTTTATGCTTGTGCCAGTTTAGCACACTTTTGTGTATCTTATGTTTGTTTATATGTATGTTTATTTGTAGTGTAATTTATGATTAGTTCTTTTTTTGTGATTTTCCCTATTTTCACTGTGCTTTGTGTTAATTTTTATAAGGTTACGTTGTGGAACTGTCCCTGATCACACATCATATTGTATGAACACCATCATATTATATGATACATGTTGATCAACATGCATTAACCCTTCTTTTGAACCCAATAGCTTAGATTGAACCAATTATTACAATTCATATTATACGAACCCATGTCATATTATATGAATGATGTGGCATAAAACTTTGGTGTGAAGTTAATTTGGTTGGTATGATCATTATTGTACATCATACTATATAAACTCCTATTCATATCATACATTCCATTTAGTCAACAATGGTACAAAAGACCTCTCAGGATGAATGAAAAGAAGAAGATCATACTATATGATCCCTGATCATATTGGATGATTTGATCAGTCTTCGTATCACACTATTTCAGGCAAGATGATTTGGAATATACTAATCGTACTATACAATCCAATACATGCTATAAATAAAGGGTAAATTTTCATTTCAAAGCACATAATATCTTATTCCAATATTCTTTCCCTTTACTTTCTTGTGCTTAGCATTCTCGATAGCCAGCAAGCACCCCTTGTTGCGGATCTATGTTTCATGATTTTGATGATAGCAAACATTTCTTATTTCTCTACGATTGACTTATGTGCTAACGTTTCAGGTCCACACAATCAGACTGCAATTTGGAAACAACTCAAGATTAGGTAGATTAGGTCTGTGTCAGTTTGTAATCTTTTTCCTTTCTTGAGTCTATTGTATTGGGTGTGGGACCTGTTGTTTTGTACCATAGAAGTTTTCCTATTTTTCCCTTTATGATTTCTATTTTTGGTAATATCGGCCGGGACGATATTCGCATCGTCCTGGACGATATGTTCAAAATCAGAAACCCTAATTAGAGCATCTCATTAAGGCAGCCATCATAAACAGATCAGCCTGGACGATACTTGTATCGGCCAGGACGATATTCTCAATTCAGAAAGAAATTAGCCGCCATAATTAGTTTAGGTATTCTTTATTTTAGGAAATCGGCCAGGACGATATGCCTATCGTCCAGGATGATCTAACTCAATTATGCCTAAATTGATCTGGTATTATTTGGAAAGAATTAATGGCTGATTGATACGATCACATCGACCAAGACGATCTTATGATCGGCCATGACTATGTCCTGTACGATTGACATCGGCCAGCATTAAATCAGGGTGATGATCAGGACGATTTAAATGGGTTTTAAACTAATCGTCCAGGACGATCGTGATATCGGCCAGGACGATGTAACCAATTTTCTTCTGATCGTCCCAGACTGTTGAGCTGAATTTGATCTAATCGGCCAGGATGATATGCCTATCGTCCTGGATGATAATGTCAGCAACTTGCATTAATGAGCTCATTTTGAGAGCTTCTATTTAAGCTTTGGCATGACAACTTTTGTAAGTGTCTTTGGCAGCCATTGTAGCTTCGTTCTTGTGGGGGAAACTTGAAGAGAGAGCTTGAAAGGGAGAGAGGAAAGGGTGGAGTTTGAGAGGGAGAAGATCCTGTGAGGGGGAGGAACTCAAGGGAGTGTGGTGGGGGATCCACACGGTTGCTCCGGCTAACTCGCACCTTAGTACCATCGGATTCAAGGCTTGTCTTGAGGTAAGTTCACCAAAGAAGAAGATCTCTTTGGTGTCAAAGGACGCGGCGACTCCGCCGCACCGGGGAAGGTGGAAGTGATTTTGTAAGGGCTTCTCCGCCTAGCTGTGGGGGCTAAAGGAGAGATACTTTTGTAGTGCAATACTTGGAGGGTGCCTCCAAGGAGTGGACGTAGGTCAAGGTTTGACCGAACCACTATAAATCCGGTGTGTTCTTTTCTTATTATTGCTTCCGCATTATTTAATTTCCGCACTTTGGTTTTCATTGTGGTGAATCTTGGTTTTGGTTTTAAGTTTGAGTTTTGTTTTAAATACCGATTCACCTCTCTCTTTTAATTAGCCTTAGGCCGGTTCAGAGGGCCTAATATCCCTAACGAACTTTCACCCCTGACTTCTCTTAGGGGGGCCTCTTGATCCCAAGTAGATGATCACTTTTAATCTAAAGAGGATGTCGCTACCTACCAAAGATATCGAGTGGCCACGATCACTACTTCCAAAATCATAAATCAATACAATCTTCACAATTAGGTTCTTGACCTATTCATAAGGACCACATTGCAATTCCTTCTTTCCCTTTTCACAATGAATTATTACTTGAATCTGTTTCTAGTTTAAGAATAAATGTTGAATGCATTTCACTTCAATCTTGTAGAGATTACTTATGATGATTTTTATGATGCCTTCATATTTCTACCACCGGCATCAAATCCCACAAGATATCCACCATTAGAGACTAGAATTGGACCAAGGTAAACTCACTCTTAAGAATACCCTAATGAACCTTCACTAGCCTTTAATAAGCACTTTAGTATTGAATGCATGTGTTATTCAACACATACTTAGACACTTTATTATACCTAAAGTTGGTAATAGGATCAATATCACCCCCCACTATTATCCATTGTCACATATTTTTGTATGAAAATAATTGGATTTAATGTGACCAACATGCTTATCTATTACATAAAAAGCTTGACCACCATTAGGAATCCTAGGAAACATTGAAATTAAAACCTCACACTAGGCCATGTTATAGTTTTCCTCGTAAATGCAAATATAGCAAAGTGTACCCTACCCCAGCTGATCAATTCCCATCATACTTCATATATAGCATCTTCCAACTTCTCTATAATAAGAGATGTTAAGGACAAAATGTTATAATGGAGCATACTTCAAAAGAGGAAGGGGGAGCATGTCATTTCTATAATATGCACATGCAAGTAACGCTATCAATATAAGTAAGATATGACATATGGCTACTTGTGATATTTTATATGTATCTAGTCTTTTAAGAAAATCCTTTTGGATGTAGTCTCAATTAAATTAGTCCTATTTTCATGAAATAGTCTCATACCACATATCATAAGTCAGTCATGTGACTTTCTTGTAAGAATTCATCACTTTTTTCCTATCTATATATCATATTATATTAGTTAATCTCCTTATGCCTCTCATTTCATATCATTTAGGATTACAAACTTTATTTAATGAAAAGCTTATTGGCCCACCTCTCTCTTGTATAATGTAACATGTCTCTAGCCAACCTAAATCAATCAATCATTTCCAACCAACCTTTCTTACTTTTAATGCACATTTTACATCATATGAAGCATAATAATAATTATTATATATATTCAATACAATTATCAGTACACTCATCAATACACTTATAGTCTGCCCAAAATTGTATGTTGACATAAATGAACAGTAAATACATGCATATCATGTATTTCCATATATATAAAGTAGTATAATGTTTTTTAATCATTTCATAATCAATATTATACCCCTATTTTAGTTAAAATGACATATAATTAAAACTATAAAGAGAAATTTCAATATTAAGAAGTTAAAATACTCAAGAGAAATATATCTATCACATATGAAAAGTTATATAATAAAAAATCACTAAATCAAGAGATATTACATTTTAATAGAATTTAGGAAGATAAAATTTGAGAAATCAAAATCACTAAAAATAGAAATAAGATTCAGGTTACCTACCATTATCAAAATTCTTTTTATAATTAAAGTGATAGATAAAAATGACTAAGAGTAGCTTTCTCTATATCCTCTCTCTCTCTCTCTCTCTCGTCTCTCTCTCTCTCTCTCTCTCTCTCTCTCTCTCTCTCTCTCTCTCTCTCTCTCTCTCTCTCTCTCTCTCTCTCTCTCTCTCTCTCTCTCTCTCTCTCTCTCTCTCTCTCTCTCTCTTATTCTCTCTCCTTCTTCTTCTTCTCTCTGCTTCTCTCCCATTTCTTCCCCAATAAGATAAGAAAATGTTGGGGAGGGATGGCTTGATGGGTTTAGCTGAAATATATTTAGATATTTTATATTAAAATTGGAGTTTCAGGTCCAACATTGCAGCACCCACGACCCTAGTGCCACTATACCTAATTAATTCCTTGAAACCTTAGAGTTCAAAACAGAGGCATCGCTCCTCTTACATCGCAACACTCTTAGTGCCACTGCACTCATAAGCGCAACATTGTAGTGCCCTCAAAGATAGAAATTTTGAAATTTAGCTAAATTAGAATTGAGGATTTTTATAAATTCCACCACCTGATCAAAATCCTTTTAATAAGTAGCTTATTTTTTTATGTTTTTGTCTCATTGTGTTGTACTCTTATTTTTTAGTCTTTATAATTCCTTATACTCTTATTATTTTACTTTAGTTTGTTGTGCTTTTAGTCTTTCATTTTGTGATGATAAAAGGGGGGGTATTATTTGTTAGTTGCAATCTTAAATTTTTTATTAGTGTTTCTATTATTAGCTTGGTGTTTATATTATTATATTTATAGTGATTAAGAACTTAAAATAAAAAATTTAAAATAACCTTTAAAAAAATAAAATCAAAATTTTATTTTCTGGTTATTTTTAAAGAAGACATTTAATAATTAAGAGGGAAAACTAAGTAGGAAATTAAATATCAATTCATAATTTTAATTTCCAACCAAAAAAATTTATCATCATAAAAAATAGGAGATTGTTCAAATATGGGAGGTCAACCTAATATTTTGATTATTACAAATGCTATTGGTGTGATTGTTTACTTGTTCCTATTTTATATATATTGCCTATTTTTTGTGTCACTAACCATTTCAGGTATAATATATATTGAGTTGGAATAAAGAATTAGACTCAAGATAGTGCAATGTTAAGATGTAAGTTAATTTGTAATATAGAGTGTGTACTTTTCTCTTTTTATGAGCCATTTCTATAATTAGGTGTATATTGGCTAGACAACCGAGCACACACTCACAAGGGAGATGAAAATTAAATATTTTAATTTTTTTTTTATTAAATCATATTGTATGATCTATTAAATAAGAAAGTATTTCAAGTATTTAATTAAATTGAGTTATATCTAATTGTACTATACGACCTTCAATTATATTGTGTAATCAACTATTTTAATAAACCCCGCCATCAAATTTATGTTGCCAAAATTAGAAAATTTTGAAATTTAAATTGATCATACTATATAAATGATTTTGTACTTTACAAATATTAAATAATGTTATTTAATTTTGTTCCATAAATTACTGAATTAAATCAGGATCAAATCCTAAGTAATGATCATATTGTAATATCCATATCATACATACTGATTAAATAAAGCTAGTTGGTTGAAGCTTGGCTCATCATGGATGATATTTGCTTTAATATAACTAATTATACTATATGACTATATATCATACATAATGATCTGTGATGGGAATTAAACTAATAGCATAGTACGATCTGAGTATCGTACTATTCGATTTGAAGCTTTAAATTAAAAATTAGGTTTTTATTTATACCCACTTTAATTCTTTCACATAACACTTAAGGGCCAATGTTGATTAGTCAGAGATATTAATCAGGGAGAGAGAGTTTTAGAGAGGGGAAGAGTCTCCTTAGTTGAAAGAGGGTGCCCAATTTACTTAAGAGAAAGAGAGAGAAGGTGAGATTGAGGGAGAGTTTTTCTTGAGGGTGTCAAGGGGTGTGATGGAGTCATACGGTTATTCCTATCAATCTGTACATTGGATCCTCCATGTTGTGATTATAGAGCTCCATAAGAAGAGGTCTAAGAAAAAAATCTTTGGATGAAATACTTACTAGCTGAGGAGGATAAGATGACATATCCACCATTACAAGGACCAGAAAGGGGTGTGTCATATTTATTTTTGTGGGGAGTAGAATGAGGGATAAGCATTAGAGGTGCAAGTGAGCTAAACTGGCTCAAACTTCGGTCTTTAATGAGCTCATGAGTCAAGCTTATCAAGATTCAAGCTTAAGCCTTTAATCCAGCTCAATTTGACTTGACAAGACTTGTTAGCTCATCAAGCTAAATGGTTTTAAAATATATTTTAAAAAAAAATTAATATACCCTTTTCTTCAAAAAAAATTTATGACAATAAAAATTTAATCTTCATAAATGAGCCTCAAGCTTTTCAATCGAGTTGAGCTTGAGCTTTTTAAATGAGCTCGAGCTTGATTTTTATACAACAAGTCAAGTTTGAGATCATTAAATGAGCTTGAGTTGAGCTCAATATGAGCTGAATAAATTCAGCTCGATAATGTCACTACTTGACTTGACTCAACTTGTTTACACCCCTAATAGGCATCTTTGTCATGTAAGGAACAAAAGAAGGGGTTAACATCTATCATGAGAGGAGAAGAAGGAGGGAGCTGCATCTCCACCATGTTGAAAGACTAAATAAAAGAGATTTGTTGAGGATAGACAAGTATGTGAAGGTCATTATCCACCTGGTAAGGGAGAAGAGCTTCTTCACTTGGTTGAGTGTTAAATGTAGCAGCTT
Source organism: Dendrobium officinale (assembly GCA_019514585.1). NCBI lineage: Eukaryota > Viridiplantae > Streptophyta > Magnoliopsida > Asparagales > Orchidaceae > Dendrobium > Dendrobium officinale. The sequence continues at coordinate 23,118,253 of CM033698.1, forward strand.
AGAGTTCTTAGATTAATTTATCTAGAAAAAATAAAAATTTTCATTGTGGAATTGTGGTGCTATAATTTTAAGCATCACAGCTCTAGGGGATGCAATTCTGGGGCATCAAAATTTGACGTGGCATCACCGATACCTCTATTCTATAGTAACTATGGAATGAGCATGCAATGTTGGGTTGGAATGCCATGATGCTAAGCACCAAAATAATTTTTTAATGTAAAATTTCTCTTCGCTTAACCATTTTCCTCCCTCTCTTAGTTAGCTTGCCAATAAAGGAAGGGAAAAGAGAGAGAAGGGAAGGAAAGAGAGGAAAGATGAAGTGGACTTTGATTGTCGATTCATTTCATTATTTTTATGAAAATTATTCTGATCCTTATAGGTGACTTCCATCCTATCTTTATTTTCAAATATTTTTATTTTGGGATTTATTATTCTATATGAATTGATATTTATTTTATTTTCTTCTGATTCAATAAACTTTCTTTGCATACTTTTGATATATTATAGTACTGATTATTCTAGTCATTTTGATTAGGTGATTTTGAATTTTTATTGGTTAAAATGTTAATTTTTGGATTTTATACGATTTGAGTAGGAAAGAAGATATATAATGATTTTTTTTGTATTTGGATTTGATTATACTATTAATGTATGTATAGTGAATACGTACCAGCATATGAATGAATAATAAATTGTCATTATTTCTTTTACAATATTATGTGTGTAATAATAAAAAAGTCTAGTTTATTAGTGAGGTTGGTTGATGACTACTTTACACCTGTATAGGATGATGGGTTGGTGGGCTTTCCTTTAAATACTAAGATTTATGATTATATCATTTACCGATTTACATGATTTACTAATTGAGAGTTATAAGGAGAATTATTGTGATGATGGAGAAGCATAATGATTCTGATCAATGAAAGCAACCTAAATATAAAACTAAGAATACTTATTGGAAAAACATCACCTAAGCCAAAATTCATTACTTATTTAATATGACTGCTTGGACATATACATAAGGAATTAATTTACTATTACTAATTCATTAATATTATTTTACTATTATTGAGTAAGTGATTAAGATATTACTTTGATACTGATAAAGAATAACTTAACATCATGTGCACTCCTATCTGTTTCTTGATGATACTACATCGTCATATATTTTTGATAGTTTTCATCAATACTTCAGCTTTATTGATTTATATGATTTTCTTACTATTTAAATAATATTGCTATGAGATTAGTTTAAGAATGATGGCTTATAACCTTATCATTTTGATATTTGTATTGTATTATCTTATAGGCTTTAATGTTACCTCATATATTTTATTATTTTTTCATCTGCACAGATTTATGAGCATATTGATTTCTATTATTATAAACTGAATTATTTTATGTATACTATTTTTTTCGTTCATCGAGTTCAGTAGTAGGGCTTTAGTGACTTGTTGGGATTTATAAGCTCAATATGTGTGGTTTAATGATTTTCATTCAAGGAAGAGGCAAATCTAAAATATAATTCTTCATGTGTCACTATCATTTTGACTTTTAGTTATTGTTTTAATCTTAGGAGTGGGCATACAACATATTATATTTATATGACATTTGGCTGGTGAATATAATTTTTTGGTATTGAATTTTGATGTATATTGATGTTTTAATCCATAGATTTATTTTTACTGGTATTTTATTATTTAAGGAAATTAGATATCTATAGTTGAAGATACAATTCTTTTCAAATTAGATCTTGGAGCATAACACCAAAAGAGCGTTTTTTAGTGCAATACTCAAAGAGGATGATCTTTGGGGAGTTGATGTATGCTGTTTTCGACCGAACCACTATAAAAATCTGGCTTACATTTTCTTTACTTTTATGCATTTACTTTCATGCTTTTAGTTTACTTTGCTTATCTTTGTGAACTTTTTGGTTATTGAATCTTTAGATCGAACTCTTGCATAAAATAAAATAAAAATTAAAAAGTTTCAAAACAAAATCTTACTTTTTATTTTTGTTTTAAAAATTTTATTTTCTTAAAGCTTTCACAAATTACTTTGATTTAAAAGAAGGTTTTTAAAATATCAATTATCTCTCTCTTGGTATGTCATAACACTTTCAAGGGTGAAGAGCAATTTGGGACCTTATGCTAGACTTTTGATTGATTTTAATGGATTTTATGCTGGTTTGAGATTCATGGATTTCTTGAGTTCTTTATATATTTTATATATCTCTCTAATTCCTCCTTTTCCATCTTCTCTCCACTCACCAATAGGTTCTAGGGCTATCAACTCCCAAAGTAGGCCTACTAGTAAAGTCCTTCATTGGATACATTTGGATCCAATAATCATTAAATTTATTTGAAACATTTTAACAAAAATAATATATATATGAAAAAAAAAATTTAATTATTTCCTTACTTGAAAATATTCTAAATTTGTTTTAAAAAAAAAATCAAAAAAAATTTCTTATTTTTTATTTTTAAAAATTTTCGAATGGAAATAATTTAAAATATTTAATTATAACCATTTAAAAAAAATCTCTTTGCTTTGCCACCTCTCCCTGAGAGATGTGGCACAAAATAAAATAATAAAAAATAAAAATAATCAAAATTTTGGTCAAAAGAGGTCTGATTTGGACATTTCAGAGTCTCGAAACTATTTTTTGATATTCTAAACTCAATTTTCATACTTTCGGAGCCCAATAAGAGGCTCCACAATCAATTTCAAGTAGATTCAATTATTTGGTGCATAATTTCCCAATTTTATTTGCTCTGATTAATTCTCTGACTTTGCTAAATGTTGAAACTACATATTTTTGGAGTCTGCAAGATTTGACATCCAAAAATATGCCACAACAAATCGTCTTGATCGTGCACAAATCTCGAGGCATGTTAAAGTTGGAAAGTTGTAAACTTAAATTTGGAACCATATAAATTCCAATTTCAGTAAACATATAGTCAAACTGAACATCTCAAAGAGTGGAACCTAACGACACAAAAGCCGGTCCAATCCAAGGCCAAATAGGTCCAAATTAAATCCAAAGCTTATTTTGAAGGTTCAAAGCTTAAATTGGATGATCAAACGATATCTAAATATAACATTCTTATAGTCAAATTCAGCAACTTGGCGAGACAAATCAAACGAGCCTAAGATTTTTAAATTCCAACATCATTAAGGCACTTAAACCCTTGAAAAGTACTTCATGATTAGGGGAATCAATATAGGTCATCCAATGGAGCACTCTGAACCGGCCTCAGATCTTCTCTATATTTTTAGGGTGTACCACTCACAAAAATTTATAAATAGACCCTCACTCTCTATGTAAGGGGGGGCCTTTAGCTAGAGGTTTGAGAGAGCTCTAAGGCTTCAAGAGCTCTAGCACTGCCACCAAAAAACCTCTGTCAACCTTTACTAGATCACTGCCTTGCTATCGACCACCGTCAGACTTTTGCTTGACCATCGTTAGACCATTGCCCGGCTTCCAACCACCGTCATACTACCATCCTGCCACTTATCACCACTAGACTTCTGACCGACCATTGTCAGACCATCACCTGTCTATTGACCATCATTGAACTTCCACTTGGTAACTGACCGTGGTTGGACTTCCACCCGACCATCGTTGGACCACTACCCAACCACCAATCACTGCTTGACTACTAACAGACCATCAAGGACCACAAGACTTCCGCCCGACCATTATAGAACCACCGACCGATCGAGAAACACTACCAAACTACCACATAGCCATCGACTATCATCAAACCACTACCCGACTACTGACCATTATCAGGCTATCACCTAGCAATCCATCATTGATGTAACACTGCCCGACCATCTCTGGACCACCACCCAGATGATAATCTTCATTGAACTACCTCTTTCTGTACACTACAACTGAAATTTCTTTCAACCATCATTAGGCAGCCGCTAGACCAACAACCTCGACCGCTTGCCGACTACAAGCCCTAAGAACATTGTCGCTCGTTAAATACGATCCCTCTGACCACGATCATCTGCCAACTATGGTCCCTCTGGCCATCATTACCTACCAACTACGGTGCCTCCGACCTCCGTTGCCCCTCCAACCTCTAGTTTATGTCAACTTTGGTCCCTATAATCACCATCTATCATCGACTACGATTTCTCCGAACTCCGTCGCTTTTCGACTATGGCCCCTCTAACTTTCATCACCCACCCATTATGGTTCCTATGATTATCATCACCCACTAACTATGGTCCTTCTAAAAATTATCTCTCATCGATTATGGTCCCTCCATCATTCATCATCACTAATTACGATCAGTCCATCTGACCACTGTCATCCAATTACAATCCCTCTGACCTCCATCATCTGCTAACTACGTTCCCTCTGACATTTATCGCCGGTTGACTACAGTCCCTCCGACCATCATCCCCAATCAACTATGTTACCTTTGATCATCATCTCCCACTAACGGAATATCGCCTCTCTGACCTCCATCACCCACCGAATATAGCTCATCCGACTTTCATTTTCCTTCAACTATAGTTACTCTAATCATTGTCTCTCCGACTATCATCCCTCTGACCTCCATCACCTGTGGATTATGGTACCTTCGACCACCATCACCCATCGATTATAGTTCCTCCGACCACCATCACCTATCGATTATGATCCCTTTGACCCCTATCACCCGCCTATTACATCCCTTCTAATTTCTATTGCCCAAAAACAATCTTCCCAACCAAATAAAAGGCCAATATTCTCTTGAGAATGTCTCCCTTATCATTAGATTCTTTCAACCCAACTTATATAATGTGCTTTGTATGTTACATTGAGCGAATGCCTTCCCCCCTGTAAAAATCCAGTACCATTTGTAATCGACTATAAACATTAGTAAAATCATTTTAACATGGCCTGTCCCTATAGTTTTTTGCCCTTTTTAGAGTTTTTCATGTAAAAATCTTGGTATCAGTTATGGCTCACACACCTCCCTCTCTTTATCTATATGTGTGTTGGATTTTCATTCAAAGCTAAGAAATTAAGCTCATTATCTCTCTAATGATGTGAAGGTTCCATTTTGCAACAGTTTGACACCATCTTTGAGAAATAATCCTTAGCTTGGGGGCAACCTTTGCTGCAATCTTGAAAAGTCATTCACATCAATGTCCTTGGCATGGTTGAAGCATGCTAGTCCCCTTATCAAGATCTATTATCATGTTCATAAGAAGTTCTTTAATATAAAGGGCAACCTCAAAGTGAAGAAATTATACATTATCTCCCGTCAAATATCAACTATCAATACATAAATTATATGTGAAAAGATTCCTAGCTGGGGATAACTTTTGCTCCAACCTCAAAAGATCATTCACGTCAATATCCTATGTATTGTTGAAGCGAGATAGTCCCTTTACCATGGCTTATTATTGGGTCCTATAGAAGTAATTCATTATTGAGAGAAACATCACTACAACAACTAACGTACATGTGTTCTTTCATCACTCAACCAATAGCCATTGAAACATTAATTTTAACCAGATTTTTAGTGGGGGCAATCTTGGTTGCAATCTTAAATATAGTTTTAGTTAAGCATATCCTTCAAATTTTTTTTTTTTGTATAAAAAAATATTCTTGCAAGCAATTATCTATCATAAAGCTTCTCAAGCTTTAAATGAGTTCTAAACTCTATACAATTCCTAGTTGAACTTCTACTCCTTATCGATCTAAAAAATGCCAGTAACAATTTAAAGATAAATATTTTTTCACCTTTGATTCATGATACACGTGGCATTCTCCACCTCCTAATCAAGGCATAATTGATCCCAGGAGGATTTGATTTGACCTTTTTCCATAAATGTTAACATCATTAAGTAATGCTCTAAAAATAACCTCAAATAGGTCAACATCCTTAGTGGATTCCCTCAGCCCATTCCATATAGGTTAGATTCGTCAAGTAATGCTTTGGAAAAAAATCTTGGATATGTATTTAATAAATTTTTCTTGATCTCTTCCACACAAGTTAATGTCATCGAGTAATTCTCTAACAAATAATCTTGGATATGTCAAACATTCTTAATGGATTTTCTCGACCTCCTCCATGCATGTTAACGCCTCAAAGCAATGTTTTAAAAAATAACCTCAGATAGGTCAAACATCCCTTGTGAATCTCATTCGATATCTTCTATATTGGTTAATGTCATCGAACAATGCTCTAACAAACAACCTCAGATAGGTCAAATATTTTTTGTGGAGTTTTCTTAGCCTCTTATATGTAAGTTAACACCATCAAGGAATGCTTTGGCAAGCAATCCTAGATAGGCCAAACACCTTTGGTGGGCTCCCCTTGACCTTCTTCAGATAACACTTTGAAGCATCTCTCTTTAACCCATTCTTCAAGGAAAGATTAGAGCCCCGCCTCCATCAAGCATCTATATAATTGGCATCATCAGTATGCCATTATATTATTGTTGTCAGTATACTCCCTGATCCCTTTTGTTGGGTTATTCATTATCCACCCCCTGCAACATGGATGCCTACTTCTTTAAATAGAATACAACTTGACCACCACCTTTATTAGCCCTTTGCCTCTCAACCATCATTATCAGCCCTTCACTTCCTTATAGGCATCATCAGCTCGTTGCTTAATTTTCATCAACGACACATCCTCCAACATCCACAATCAACATATATTGGTAGTTTCTTGTGCAAGATGACTAGGTTCTGATCTGATCATTATTGGTGGTCTTTATACTCTTATTAGACAATTTTCCCCCATCGAGGAAGAAATTAAACCCACATCAGAGGACTGGGCCTTTATTGCTATTGACGGTCTTACAACATCTTCAAGACAATCTTCAAAGGAGTCTAGAGCCCACATTGGAGGACCAAATTTTTATCATTATTGATGGTTTTGAAACTCCTTTAGGACAATCTTTAGATGAAGATTGAGCCTTTATTGAAGATCGACGACCTTTAGAAATCTCTAGACAATCTTCGCCCCTATTAAAGAGAAAATTAGATCCTGTGCAGAGGATCGTGCCTTTACCAGAGATTGACAGTCTATAGACTCCTCCAGGATAGTCTTTACCTCCATTATGGAGGAAGACTAGAGCTTGCGTAGAGGATCGAGCCTTTACCATAGATTGAAGATCTTTTGACTCCTCTGTGATAGTTTTCACCCCTATTTGGAAAAAGACAAGAGCGTGCACAGAGGATTGAGCCTTTACAAGAGATTAACCATCTTTAAAGTTCTACAAGATAGTCTTCACTTATGTTACAGAGGAAGAACAGAGCCTGCATAGAGGACCAGACATTTTTTGGATATTGACATTCTTTAGACTCCTCCAGAATAATCTTTACCCCTATTACGAAGGAAGACTGGAGCCTGAGCACAGGATTGGGCCTTTATTGGAGATTGATGGTCTTTAGACTCCACCAGGACAATCTTCACCATTATTATAGAGGAAGACTGGAGCCTGCACAAAGGACCGAGCCTTTACTAGAGATTGAAGGTCTTTAGACTCCTTCGGGACAATCTTCTCCACTATTTTAGAAGAAGACTAGAACCTGCGCAGAGGACTGAGCCTTTATTAGAGATTGATAGTCTCTAAAATATTTCCAATCCATTTCTATCTCAATTTACATGAAATTTTTTTGAGCCGGCTTAGAAGAACCATGCTTGTTCCTCCCACCCCTAAGGGGGATGTTTAGATCCCTCTGACCACCATCCCCGATTGACTATGGTCCCTTTGATCATCCGTCTCCTACACTGACTACAACCTCTCCAACCTCTGTTGACTGTCAACTACAACTCCTTTGACTTTTATTGCCCACTGACTACGATTCCTTCGACCACCATCTCCTGTCGACTACAGTCCTTCCTACCTCTATCACTCGTTGACATTCCTCTACCCACCATCACCCATCAATTACAGTTCCTCCGACCATCGTTGCCATCGTTGCTTGCCAACAACGATCTCTCTGACCTTCGTCACATGCCAATTATAGTCCCTTTGATCTCTATTGCCAAAATACACCCCTGCCAACCAAATGGGCATGCCAACATTCTCTTGAGAATGACTCCCTTATCATTGGATTCTTCCAATCCCAACCATGTAATGCGTTCTATATGATACATTGAGCTAATGTCTTCCCCCCATTGAAGCGCATCATTTGTAATCAACTACAAACACTAATGAAATCATTGTAACAGGGTCAGATCCCATAATTTTTCAACTTTTCAGGATTTTCCATGTCAATACCTTGATGTCTCTAATGACTATCACACCCCTCTATCTTTTATATATTTATGTGTTAGATCTTCATTCAGAATTAAGACATTAAGCTATTTATCTTTCTACTGCTACGAATGTTCCAGTTCACAACAACTAAATCCCGAATTTACGCCGTAAATTCATAAATTTGGGAGTTACGCGAGATTGAGATTTACGCGGCGCTCCAAAATTGTTTGGCAGGATTTAGCATAAATTTGGCGTAAATCCGAATATGAATCCTATATCAAACAGCCCCAAAATAATTTGTATGAGATTGGTAAGCTAATTGTTCATAATTGTAATTAGGATTGTAAAGAGATCATACCCGATCCAGACTTTTGCATAATCACACCAAAACCCGAAACGGAAACGGCACGTGTGCAGCTAAAAGCTGTCCTCACTCTTTTCCCCGATACGGAACGCGCTTCGCCCTTTCGCCGGTATCGTGTAGCCGAAACTTTTCGGCCGACACGCCGGCACGAACAATTCTCCCGGCACGCCGTAGATCGTCACCACATCCGTCTCCATTTCAATAACGCCGACCGATTTGTCGGCCGTCGTCGATCTCCGACCTGTCTGTTGTTTATTGCACTGTAAGATTTCTACTCTTTGAATCAGCTATTTGAAAATCAGTTCTCTTTTGTTTTTTATGGATAGATTTGGTTCTAAGTTGGTGCGCTTCTGAAAAGTGTCATCGTTTGATTTGCAATCGGAAACTGATAATGAGGAGCGTGCTGGACTCAAATTGGATTGTGGTTCGGGAGTGTAAGTGAGTTGAGCTTGAGCGAGTTGAAGGGTTGTTCGTCCTTAGCTTAACGAAATAATATTATCTGTTTATGTTGGGCTTGTTCCATTATGGAGTGGAACACAAGCTGTGCAATAACATACAATCTGCTTGAAAGTTATATTTAATTTATGGAATATATTTCATAACTAAATATAGATATGTATGTATGTATGCTTGTACAAAGAAACACATATAAATATCCATGCACATATGTATAAAAGTGCATATTGTTATGGATATATAAGCATTCGAACATGATCGAACAAGATAGAAATACATTTTATTGTATCATCGTTTGATTGTTCTTGTTTGCTTGTTAATAATTGTGCTTAAAAAAAAAATAGTTGACACAGACTAATTATGGAGTTAAATATGATTCAACACATACAACAAGATTTTTTGATAGCCCTACTTGAAGTTGGTAATTTGGTTGCTTGGCTGATTGGGTACCATTTTTAAATGCTTTGAGGGGTGATTTTCTCAAAAATTTGTTATTCTCTGATTGGAATCGCTTGTTCTTGGCCATTTTTATATCACTTTGTTGAGTAATAAAGGTTTGCATTAGTAGTCATCGTTTAGAGCCTAGGGGAAACATAGGTTTGCATTAGTAATCATCGTTTAGAGCCTAGGGGAACCATCCAGGAAAGTCGTGGGTTTTTTATCCTGTTTTCATACCACAGGTGTGCGAAACCCTCATTATCAATGGAGAGAGTGTTGCTTTTAGGTATATTTTCTCTCTTATATATCCAAATATATTGAAGGCATTAGTTTAGTAATGCTGTGTCGTGCAAAAAAGCAGGTTTCTGCTACAGAAAGATGGACAAAATGCTAAGTGTATTTCTATGGTCATGTAAGGGTTGTTTGATTTTTTTCTTTATGTAAGTTTTAATAAAAAAATATACTCATGCCAGTAAGGCGAGGTGCACCTTAGCTAAGCTGAGGTGCAACCATCATAAAAAAGACTCGAGGCGTAAGCTGTTTTGCAATAGAATTGCAATGAGGTGGGCCTCATATTGCATAATTTTAAACAATGTGCTTGACACCTGGTCATGAAACTTCCAGTTGTCATCTCTTAGACAAATCAAATTTTTGGCATGAAATGCTGAGGTCAGGAAGCTTCTTGGAAGATGCCTTATTTGAGAAATGAATCTATGCAAAATGAAACATTGGGGATAGGTAGGTATGCATGTTTCATGTTTTCCAAAATACCAATGATTAAAAGGAAAGTATATTTTTGAAATTCTGTGATCTGAAGCATATTATAAGACAAAATTAATAGAATAAATTATTTCAGAAGCAAGATTCAGATTTTGTTGGTCTTGAGAGGGTGCAAATTTACATAATGTGAACTTTAGTAACCATTGGCTAAAAAAACAAGGTCATAAAATGAAGCTTGCGAATAACTTCACATTCTGGCTTACCTCCTTGCATGTAAGATGATCAGATTACAAGTGTGAATTAAACAAAACAAAAATGGCCCAAAAATTCAGGTTAAGAAATGCTTTTAAGTTCCATGTTCTAGATAATTAATTGGGCAACTAGTTTTGAACTCTAAACACGCTTTGTTTTATCATGTCAAGTAAAAGTAACCAATTTTACCTTCTAGCTTAAACGCATGCTTTGTGAAATAGGAATAACTTCATATTTTAGAGGACTTGCTTTTCTGAATTTTCAACAAAAGGCTTCCGAGGGATGAGACTTAATCAAAGAGACTATGCAGCGTGAAATATAGATTACAAAATCAACTGGTAGAAGTTTATCTTTAATCTCTTATATATGCATGGTATATGCTCTCAAAGTCAACATAGACCTGCAAGTGGCCGATTTATTACTTTTTTACTTTTTTTTTTAATTTATTTTTTATTTTTTTATTTTTTATTTTTCATTACTTTTTTACTTGTTTTTCTAATACACTATTGTGTGATTCTATTCTCACGTCAAGAACCTAATACTCTAAACTTAAGCAGAATGCCACGTCATCCAGATATAGGATGGCAACATGGCACAATGATTGGGGGGAAACGTCATCATGTACAGTGTAATTATTGTCATAGAATTATGATTGGAGGCATAACTCGATTCAAGAAACACTTGGCAAGCAAAAAGGGGGAGATTAAGGGTTGTGATGCTGTCCCCAGAGACGTTCGAGATATGATAAGAAAGCAACTAACAATTCTAAAACCAAAGAAAGGAGCAGAAAAGAAGAGAAAAAGAGCAATTGTGGGATGTTCCATTGTGCCTACTTCAGGAGATCATGCTATTGATCCAAATGCAAGTGGTGCATTTATCAATGTAAGGCATGATTTGTCGGGCATTGGTGATATGGTCACAACAGGTACAAATATAAATCATTTTTGGTTCTTCTTGTACAAAAATATCTTACCTTGCATGCTGAAGAAGCCCATTTTTCATTCAAGAGAATTTTAAGTAATGCTTGATTTTTTTATTTCTACAAGCATGTATTGTGTCATGCTTTGTACTTTAATTTGCTGGATTTTTTTTTGTTTTTTATGGTTTTATGACAATACTAGATCCATGATCCGTCTGCATTCGTCTAGAGTTCTTATTTTTTTATCGAACAATAAATTCATTTTATTTTTGATCAAATCTTTTTTGTTAGTTTCTTTTTTATTATTTTTTACTTCTCTCAATGTATCCATTGAATTATTTATATTCTTTGATGGTACTTGTTCACATTCAAATTAAGTTCAATGTGATCAATAAACTATATTCATAGGAAGAAGGATGGTTAAGTTTGAATTTAAGGGTATATATATATATATATAAACAATGTAGTTATATTGAGGTTGGAGTTGCACAACTCAAGAACAATCTACTTGCAGAGGAACAAGGATAAAAGATTTCACTATTTTTTTATCAAACTTCTTTGTTGTTTGTCTCTAAAGGGCTTACATCTTATATCCACTTTTCACATCGGATGAGCTCTTTTATACAGGAGAGCTTTAGGCCTTTTAGCCATGTTTAGCTTTGGGATGCATTATCGATTTTTCAAGAAGATATCTATCTTTCCACACAATAAAAGGGTCACAAAGTTGGTCATTTTCCTTTTATATGCTTTGTTCCCCCACCGCCGTTGTGTGCTTCTGGCGATAATGGAATGCTCCTAACCTTGTCAAGTGGCATGTTTTGTTGCATGCAGGGGAATTTGTATCAAGGTGCTATATGTCCTTTTCCAACTCTTTTTTATTTAACTTTTGGTACTTGTGCTCCCAAGTCCCAATCTCTATCAAGTTGAACATTTTAGATTTTAGCTGGATATTAGTTGGTTTGTAGAGCTAATTAGTCAATGTGGGGTGTGATTTACTTAGCTTTGCTTTGTTGACTTGCTAATTAGTCAATGTGGAGAGTGATTTACATAGCTTTGCTTAGTTGACTCTTTGTAACCTTTTGGAGATAAGCACCAAGTGCTTTGCAGATTGTTATTTTTGGGGTTTTATCTAACTAGGTAATGTTGTAACTGAGTCTATACATCTACTTACTGTCAGGAAGAGCATCTTGGGCTCATTTAGTGACTAGATATAAGACACCTTAGGGTCTTGGGTTTACTAATGCAATACTAGGATATCATGTGTAAAGAAACACATAAAAAAGTCACAATTTAGATATTCCTAACTTTTAATTTTAAAAAAGATTTGTCACTTTTGATATGAATCAAAACATACGCTTTATTCATTCCAAATGTAATTTAGAAATTGCTAATATATGTAATTTCACTAGAAATTTGAGAACAAATATAAAGTTTTGTTGTGATTAAGATTCACACTGCAAAAAAGGAAACTAGTATGTATCAAATTTGGGAAAATGTTAATGCTGCACACACACCAATACTGAATAATTTAGAAGAAGAAGTCGCTAAGTGAGATCCAATTTTCATGCTGATACAAGAAGATTTGTCACCTGGAAGTAATTGTCAAGAGCTATGCAATCATCAAAGAATCCAAATCCAACAACATACATTATTTCACTATTCAAAATTCGATAGCTTTTTTGCATGCCTTAAGGGTCCTTATAGCCTAAAAGCCCAAAATAAGTAGTTCATCTTATCCATTTATGATATAGTCAAATACTACTAGTGTCGATTCAACACACTTAGATTCTAACAAGCATGACAAGTTTTCAAATCATTTTAGCGAAACATTAGGTTTGAGTATTGCCAATATATTCTTGGCTTAGAAGAAAACCTTTTGTGAAGTCTATAGTAGTACATAAGTCATACGATTTGCTCAGGTGTTGACGGAATCAAAATAACGATTGTATTACATGCATTTTACATAGGTTAAACTTGCCAAATGTCATTTAAAAATTATAAAACGTTCCAACCATTGTATTACCACTGCAAATCAATAGATCTCACTCCAATCTACATTGTTGAGATATAGATAGCAGGTCAAAGTCAAAGAGATGGATATCATTTGCAATGTGAACAATAAGACTTTTGCAGAGTAAAGAATTGAAAATAAGTGATCAGGGGCATATGAGAGTTGAATCAAATAAATTGCAATAGTAAACCAAACTTGAAGTGGTAGTCAGAAGATCAAAGAATACATCTGATTCACTATCGTATCTTCATCATATATGTTTTTAACAAGAAAATAAAACTCAAAGGCATAATACTCATCTCAATGTTCTCACTTTTTATTCGTCAAGCAGCATACACTTTTAGATTTTTATTAAATCTGCTTAACTTGAAACAATTTAGCTCTGATTAATTAAGCATTTTATATTCATCAGGTAAGGCTGGGCATAATTGTTGTGCTTCCAGCAAGGTAATACATGAATCTCAACAAATAAATATGTCATCCTAATGCTCGAGAAATATTTAATATCCACATGTAATGGACACATTTCTACAAAGTAGACAGCTTTTAGAACAACATGAAGTAATGTATTTGATGTAAATTCATGAGGAGATAGCAAGAGAGAAGAATCCATGACGTTGGTAGTAGATTCATGAAATATAGCCAAGATACACACATTGAAATCTAAAATAATGTTATAGTTTCTCAAAAGTTTCATTTTATAAATATTTATCCCAAACATGATTTTATAGGATTGCATTTTTAATGCAATTAATTTTTTAAGGTCACAATAGGCAATAACCAAAATTTTAAGATTTGGACGTATAATTATTTTATCACCTAGTTTGTATTTCACATCTCTCTTATTTTACATCAACAATAGACTTATAGGTATCATAATTAATAGTTAATTTTCTGTGTTATCTTCATGTAAATCAAATAAATTATGCTAATCATACAAGTGATAAGCAAGTAATGAAAATTTTAAAATTCCAACATGTGCCCTACTTGATAATAATTTATAATATATTCCTAGATGATGAGATGATAGAAAATTGAAAATAGGAAAATCACACATATGAAATATCTATTTGGTTGAACAACCTAGCTAAAGAAAGCTAAATCAAATAATTTAGATATTAGTGGTAATGATTATACACTCTTAGATTCATCGAGATAGCGAGTTCTTATCAAGGCACACCTCACTTGCAAATTCATTGAAATAATCATGCAATATCACTTTCTTGATAAGATTTTGTATAAAAATTTGTAAGTTTAGAAACCAGGAATTGAAAACAACATAAATTTCTGCTTGATTAATTGAAATAATTTCATTAGAATTCTTTTCAATAGTTAAATCAACCAAAATATTTTTGAGAGTAAGATTTTAGATCTTAAGATTTTATCTGTGCATGAGGATGCTAATGTTATGTGGGAAAAAGTGGCTAGTGATATTAAGAATAATGCAAAAGATGTGCTTGGAGTTTCAAAGGGAAAAACTCCTAATAATAAAAATAGTTGGTGGTGGAATCCAAATGTGCAAGAAAGGATTAAGAATAAGAAAATTTGTTATAAAAATTGGTTTAATTTTAAAAATTCTGATAATTGGGAAAGATATAAAGAAACTCGTAAGGAATCTAAAAAAGTAATATGCAATGCAGAGACCTTAGCTTTTAGTGATTTATATAATAGATTAGATACTAAGGAGGGAGAAAGATATATGTATAAGTTAGCCAAGCAAAGAGATAGGAGTAGTAAGGATTTAGTTCAAGTGAAGTGTATTAAGGATGAAGATCAAAAAATACTTTTCTTAGAAGATGATATTCAACAAAGGTGGATGAGATATTTTGCTAAACTTTGTAATGAAAATTGTAAAAATAAGATTGACTATAGTGACCTTAGCACCCTAAATGAAAATAAAAATTTTTGTTTTTATCGTTGTATTAATAAAACCGAAGTTAGAGAGGCTTTAAAGAAAATGAAGGGTGGAAAAGCCTGTTGGACTTGATGATATTCCAATAGAGGTGTGGAAATGTGATAGGAAATACTTGAGTTCGCAAGTAACCTAACCAAAATCGGCAAACAAACAGCAGCCAAATGGCTGTCCACAGCAGGAAAACAGCAGAAATCTGCTGTTTACAGCAGAAAAACAGCACTTGTCCGCAATTGATCCTCAATTCGAGAGGAGGATTGATTTCTCCCAAATCTCTAGATGCCGCTAGAGCCCAAAGAAACCTAAATCTAAGAGATCTCAAATTTCAGCCAAATTCAAGATATCCAAATCCTAGGAAAATCAACTATTTAATGCATACAAAACAAAAGGAATTCCCTAAACAGACCCTACATTCAAATTTCTCTCTTAAACCCCCCAAAATTCCTTCTTAAAATGCTCTGTTTGAGCGGTCGGCTCGCCCGATCCCGCCTGTTCGCAAATGTCCGGTCCCGTGTGGACCGACTGGACCGATCCAGTGGACCGGTCTAACAATACTTCCCTCCCAAAAATTCACCTTGTCCTCAAGGTGGAGATATGCTCGTGTTCCGATGAAGATGGCCATCCTTGAGGTGACTGAAAATCTTTACTGTATTGCTGAATCAAGGGCTGCACGGACAGAGAAGCATCCCCTCCCTCTTCCAATCTGATTGCATCCAATCTGTGTAGTCCCACCAGATAATCTCCCCCCACCTCTTGTACGTCCCTAACCATGGTCTTAGGTGATGTGATGGCTTTGGATAGCCCTGCCTCTCCCCTTATGACAACCCTTCTCCCATCCACCATTAATTCCATCGTGAGTGCTCCCATTGTGTCCTTGATTTCCCCCAAGGTTTGCAACCACTTCATCCCCAGGATGACATCAGTGCTTCCTAATTCTAGTGGGAGAAAGTCCTCCCTTACTTGAATCCCCTGGATGGTCAACACCACTCATTTACAGATTCCCTGATCTTTCTCCACCTTCGCTGTACCCATCATCACCCCATAACAACCGGTGTCCATCAATTTTACTCCCAGTTGGTTGACGACTTGAGTGCAAATGAAATTGTGGGTAGCCCCACTATCAATTAGCACCACCACCTCATGGTCAGCTATCTCTCCTTTCACTTTCATAGTGTGACTCGGAGTGAATCCCACTACAGAGTTCAGAGAGACTTCTGCCACATCCAGGTGCAGCTTCCCCTCCTCTTCAGATCTGCTCCCACCTCCCTCCTCAGACAAGAAGAACCTGAAGAGTTCGATCCTTGCACCTATGCTCCGGCATGTACTTCTCATCACATCTGAAGCACAACCCCTTTGTCCTCTTATCCTGCATCTCCTTCTCTGTCAGCCTCTTGAAATTTTTCTCACTCCCTCGTACTGGCTTCTCCCTGGTGGTCTCATTAATGTTGCTTAATGCAGACCGCTTGGGTGCTAGAAGAGTGGTCGTCGTCCCATAAGATCCCCCTGAATAGTTTTCTCGAGGCCCTTTTTCTGATTTATTCTGATCTTCCACCAACTGCGCAAGCTCCATAGCCTTCCCTAGGTTCCTCGGCTCCAGTACCCTGACTATTGTTCGTATCTCTAGCTTAAGCCCCTTCATGAAGTTCCCCTCCAGGGCCGACTCCGAGATGTGATCCAATCGGCTAGCCAAATACTCGAATCTATCTCGATAATCCGCCATCGTCCCCTCCTGAGTCAGGGCAAAGAACTGCTCATAGAAGTCTCCTTCCCCATCGGCTCGGAAACGTTCTAATAGGCAGTCCTTGAACTCCCTCCAGCTCCGTATAGGCTCCCGTCTATCACGCCATTGATACCAGGCCAAGGCTTTTCCCTCCAAGCACATTCCCGCCTCTGTCAATTTTTCCTTCTCCGTCAACCCATTGACAACAAAATATCGCTCCGCTTTATAAATCCAGCCATAGTCGTCTTCACCCTCAAAGACGGGCATCTTCAGCTTCCTCACTCGTGGGTCTCCCCAGTTTCCCCTAACTCCTCCATAACCTCCCATTCCTCGAAGAGGAATAGCTCCCCAAGTGTCCCAATCATCCCTCTGACGATTATACTCGAACCCCTCTTCATACTCTCCCCTTCTTCCTTCAAAATCATCACCTCGACGCTGAATTCCTTCAAATTCAGCACCTCGATGATGAAGTTCCTCCCTTCTTCCTTCAAAATCAGCCCCTCGACGTTGAATTCTTTCGAATTCAACACCTCGGCGATGAAATTCCTCCCTTCTTCCTTCAAAATCAGCCCCTCGATGCTGAATTCTTTCGAATTCAGCACCTCGGCGATGGAATTCCTCTCTTACCCTTCAAAATCAACACCTCGACGCTGGATTCTCTCAAATTCAGCACCTGAGTGATGAAATTCTTCTTTTCTTCCGACAAAATCAGCCTCCCGTTTGTCGTGTCCCCTACTCATCTCTTCTTTAGAAAGCGGTTCTAGAGGGGGCATGTCGTTCTCCTCCTCCAGGATCTCCACCTCTAAATTCCTCCTCCCCTGCAACGGGTTCGAATTTTCTCCCATGCCATGGCCATCGATGGTCTCTCTTACTTCCGATGTCGTCGGATTGGTCTTCATTTCAAGTAATTTCTTCATCATTTCTTCCAACACGGTGAACTTCCCCTCTAACCTTTCATTGTTGGAGGTGATTTGATTTTGGAAATCGAAAAATCTTTCCTCCAAATTGGATTTCAATTGTCCGATTTCTCCTTCCAAGACTTCTACCTTCTTCCCGGCCATCGTTCTTCCCAAGAATCTCACAGATCTTTTTCCGGGAACGAAGAAACTGCTAAAATTTTCAAGATTTCAGCAGCCAACGGTCCCGAAAACGACGCTCTGATACCAATTTGATAGGAAATACTTGAGTTCGCAAGTAACCTAACCAAAATCGGCAAACAAAAAGCAGCCAAATGGCTGTCCACAACAGGAAAACAACAAAAAACTGCTGTTTACAGCAAAAAAATAACACTTGTCCAGGAAAATCTGAGAGAAAACTCAAAAGAAAGCTTGTATTTCACTAGTACATGAATAAAAACAGCAAGATACAATTGATCCTCAATTCGAGAGGAGGATCGATCTCTCCCAAATCTCTAGACGCCGCTAGAGCCCAAAGAAACCTAAATCTAAGAGATCTCAAATTTCAGTCAAATTCAAGATATCCAAACCCTAGGAAAATCAACTATTTAATGCATACAAAACAAAAGGAATTCCCTAAATAGTCCCTACATTCAAATTTCTCTCTTAAACCCCCCAAAATTCCTTCCTAAAACGCTCTGTTTGAGCGGTCGGCCCGCCTGATCTCCGCAGGAGGCGGAGATCCCGCCTGTTCGCGAATGGCCAGTCCCGTGCGGACTGGCTGGACCGGTCCAGTGGACCGGTCTAACAAAATACTTAGGAGATGAAGGAATTTCTTGGCTTACTAAACTTTTTAATACTATTTTGAAGACTAAAAAGATGTCAGATGAGTGGAGAATGAGTGTGTTAATTCCTATTTTTAAGAATAAAGGTGATGCACAAGATTGTGCAAATTATAGAGGAATTAAGTTAATGTGTCATACTTTAAAACTATGGGAGCGAGTTATTGAGCATAGGTTGCGGCGTGATACTAATGTTTCTCAAAATCAATTTGGATTCATGCCGGGTAGGTCGACTATGGAAGCCATACATTTATTAAGAGGTTTGATGGAGAAATATAGTGAAAATAAGGAGGATCTACATATGATATTTTTTTATTTAGAAAAGCATATGATAAAGTTCCAAGAGAAGTGCTATGGAGAGTTCTTGAAAAGAAAGGAGTTAATAATGCTTATATTCAAATCATTAAAGATTTGTATGCAGGAGCTATTACTTGTGTTCAAACACAAGGTGGTTTGACCAAGTATTTCCCTATTTCGGTTGGGTTACATCAAGGATCAGCCTTAAGCCCATATCTTTTTGCTTTAGTCATGGATGTTCTCACTAGACATTTGCAAGATGATGTACCTTGGTGTATGCTTTTTGCTAATGATATTCTTCTTGTTGATAAGACTAGAGAGGGAGTTGAAAGTAAACTTGAATTATGGAGGTCAACATTAGAGACTAAAAGTTTTCGCTTGAGTAGATCTAAAACGGAATATATGGAGTGTAATTTTAGTAGTAATAGACCTAGTGAGGGGATTGTGACTTTGGACGATCAAGTCATTAATAAGAGTACACGTTTTAGATATCTTGTATCTATTGTTCAGAGTGATGGTGAAATAGATGGGGATATTATCAGCAGAATTCAAGTTGGATGGTTGAAGTGGAGGAATGCATCGGGCTTGTTGTGTGATGGAAAAGTACCCCTCAAACTTAAGGGAAAATTCTATAAGATGGTTGTGAGGCCTGCAATGTTTTATGGTGCTGAATGTTGGCCATTAAAAGAGAAGCATAATACTAAGTTAAGTGTGGCAGAGATGAGGATTCTCAGGTGGATGAGTGGCTTTACCCTTAGAGATAGGATACGAAATGAGCATATACGTGAAAAGGTTTGAGTAGCTCCACTAGAAGATAAGATTAGAGAGAGTCTTCTTAGATGGTTTGGTCACATAAAACGGCAGCCTTCCAATGACCCGGTTAGGAGAGTAGAGGTATTAGATTTGACTTATGTTAAGAAAGGTAGAGACAGACCTAAAAAGACTTGGTTAGAAAATATTAGGAATGACCTTTCTTTATTAGATTTAAACAAGAATTTGACCTTTAATAGGACACAATGGAGAAAAAGGATTCATGTAGCCGACCCCACGTAGTGAGATAAAGGCTTGATGTTGTTGTTGTCTCTTCAATAGTTAAATCAACAATTGATTCATCGTATTTAGCAGGTATCAGTTGTTTACTTGTACATTCATCATTTGCTTTGTCAGTTTGCTTGATGGACGCATCGACTAAAACATGTATGATTATTCAGTTTCAGATTGAAGGATAGATTTAATATGTTTTGAAAACTCAAGTTCATATTCAAAAGTTTTTATGAGAAGCTCAAGTTCACTCTTAGTATTATATTTAGTTTCTAAGTACAATTAGGCTCAGATGCAATTGTTTGTTAAATTTCAATTTCAATTTCTAATGAAGGTTTATATTCATGTTGAAGATAAGATCATTCAAAGGGTTTGGTTTCTACAATTGGAAGTAAAATATGCTCCCCTAATGTAAAGAAATAGAACTGATATGGAAGGAATAGGAAGTAAAATGAGTGCACAAAAAGTAACATGGCAAGCTTTTACACAATTGGACTTCCATACGCTAATGGTTTAGCCAAATGCAGCACCTTAACAAGAATGAATGGTGAAGATGAATTTAATGGCTGACCCCGAATAATTGTTTAGGCTAATGATAATGATGAAAAGACATACGATAACATGCTTGATTTTCTTTAAGACAAATTGCAAGATTTTAGGGTTGGCTATCTCCATCACATTTCACTGTGATTTTTGGAGCTATTATGATTATCTCTGTTTCTTCTAAAGTTCAATAGTTATTATTTTCAAGGAAGCTACAAATTTTCCTTTAAAATCCAAAATTCCTGTCTTGTGTTACCCTTTTTAACTTGTGCAACACTTTAATGTTTCGAAGAAGATAATAGGTTCTGAACTTGCTGGTATAGTTGACACGTGCTCTATGTTTTGCTCGTTGTAGTTTAACTGACATGGCAAATCAAGAGTAAAGTTTGGTTATCTTAATTCAGTTGTGATTGTTCTTGTTGTAAGATGTTGTAAACGCTGAGCCTATTGATGGATTCATGGAATAACATATTTTCTTATTGTACTTAACATTCTATGGGTGGCCTTACATATACCTACATGCATACGTATATATGGATGTATGTACATATTCAGGTTTTCGAAGTTTTTATTCTCTCTGTATTTTGGTTGCTAGCTTCAGAGCCGGGTATTCAACAATTGACAGGGACAGCAGAGGGTTTTGATGCTTTTTCCATTCCTGCCTTCAATGAGCAAGTATGTAGTAGATGAAATTGTGTGGTTCCAACTTGCTATTCATACTTATTTGAACCTTCTTAATTACTAATGGCCTGCCACTGTTTATTTCAAATAAAGTTCTTTTATCATTGGACTCTTGTATCCTTTCATTTCTCTATAGATGTAATTTTCAATTCTTGATAGGGTTCTGCCCCTCATAGAGCTACTGACGTAGGATGGGCTCATGGCACAATGGTAAATGGGGATCGCCAGAAAATAATGTGTAGGTACTGTCAGAAAATAATTTTGGGAGGTGGAATTTCTCGCCTCAAACAACATTTAGCTGGGGAAAGGGGTAATATAGCACCATGTGAGAAAGTTCCAGATGATGTCAAGACACATATACAGAAACATCTTGGTTTTAAAGTCCTTGAGAAACTCAAAAAGCAGAAAATAACCGAGGATCTAAAAAATTCTCTTCAAAAAGCTAGAGAAGAAGGAAATGACGGTATACTCCATAAAATAGCCTCTAGAAGCTCAGATTATCATAAAAAAGCTAAAGCAGTTGATGATAAGATCTCTAAAAAAAGAGGAACTCAAAACACAGCTGTTGGTGAGGTTCCACCACCTGTTCAAACAAAAATGAGTCTTAAATTTCCTTTTCAAGAAAACGTAGTACAGGCAGATATGTCTGTTGCGAAATTCTTTTATATTGCTGGTATACCATTTAGCTCAGTTAATTCTTTTTACTTCCAAAAAATGGTTGATGCAATAACTGCAATTGGTCCTGGATATAAAGTTCCCTCTTATCATTCTTTGCGAGGAAGTTTACTAAAAAAATGTTTGACCGAAACTGGTGACTTTTGCAAGGAGGTTCGCAAGTCATGGGATGAGGCAGGGTGCACAATCATGGTTGATCGTTGGATTAACAAAGTTGGTCATGCAATGATTAGTTTTCATGCTTATTCTCTGAAAGGTACTGTGTTTCTTAGCTCAGTGGATGCATCAGGGTATGAAAATTCTTCAGAAGGTCTTTCAAATTTGTTTGACAGCATCATACAGGAGGTAGGCCCACGAAATGTTGTAAATTTTCTTACTGATGCAACACCTAGCCATAGGGCTGCTGCTAGGATTCTAATGAACAAGTATCAGACATTTTTCTCCTGTATATGTGCTAATCACTGCATTGAGTTGATCCTGAATGCCATAGCGGAGATGGATGAGGTAAAAGACATAATGGCTAAGATGAAGAAGATCTGTCAAGTTACATACAATAATGTTTGGATCCTCAACTCATTGAGAGAGAAAACTGAAGGAAAAGAGGTATTTCAGAATGCTGCGACCGAGTTTGTAGCAAAGTTTTCTACTCTGCTCAACATGGTCGCTCTCAAAGAGCCTCTTCAGCAGGTGTTTGTAAGCACTTCGTGGGAGCAACCTTTTTTATCTAAACAGAAGTTGGGTTCAGAAGTGATTGATATTTTGTTAGATCTACAATTTTGGTCATCATGTTCAAGGATCATGAAAGTGATAAAACCCCTACTTGCAGTTCTACACCAAGTAGATGGTGAAGAAAGACCCAGTATGGGATATTTCTATGATTCAGTGGAAAAGGCCAGGAAGGGAATCATTTCAGCATTTGATGACAAAGAATCTGATTATCATCCATACTTAGACGTCATTGACAAAGTGCGGGAAGAGCTTCATAGCCCTCTCCATTTTGCTGCTTATTATCTTAATCCTTCTGTTTATTATAATTCAGGGTTTTTCATCACTAATGTTATTCATAAGAGTCTACTTGATTGTATTGAGACACTGGAGACTAATTTATTGTCTCAAGATAACATTACTAGACAGAAGTCTTTCTATGAGGATGCTGTTGGAGATTTCAGTAGACCTGTAGCAATAAGAGGTAGAGAGACGCTATCTCCAGGTGAGCCAGGATTGTAGCGTTTTTTTTCATAATATACACTTTGTTTTCTGAATAATTATGTTTGGATTTTTATACATAGACATTGATGGTGTCTGCAACTCTGCATCCAGCCACCTGGTGGTCTCTTTATGCATCAGACTACCCCGACCTTCAGCGCTTTGCTATTAGGATTTTGAGCCAGACGTGCACAATAATGACATCTCAGAAAACTTTGTTCGAGAATGAGTATATACAAATAAAACACACAAACAAATTGGAAATTGAGAGAATGAAGGATCTTACTTTTGTCCGCTACAACTTGCATTTTATGCAAAGGTAAGCTCTGGAATCTCCATAAACCATGTTTCATTTGCTAGATTGGTTTAGTTTCCATTTTTGTTCTCCATAAACCATGCTTCATTTGTTTTATATGTTTAGTTTCTAATTTTTTATTCTCTGGTATCAGTTCATGTGTGCCTTAGTTTGTTAAACTAGCAAACTTGGTCGTTTTTTAAATGGTTGCTTTTGTTTTTAGTGCTGAATTTTCCGTTTGTCAATTCATTGGACTCTTAGATATCTCTTCTAGAGTTTATTTTGTCATCACATGTTGGCATTGTCGATGTATTTAATATTTAACTTTTTTAATGTAATAATCTTATATAATTGCTTGATGTTACACTTATTTTATTCCCTCATGATAAAAGTTGTTTTGTTATATATATAATAAGAAAGTTTAGGGGTTATTCCAGCTATTTTTGATACCTTAGATGTGTACACTATAGTTGGATTTACATTAGCATAAAAAATGATCTTGGTTCTTAAAATCTCCACACCCTATAGTTGGATTTACATTAGCATAAAAAATGATCTTGGTTCTTAAAATCTCCACACCCTTGCAGGCACTCTGCCACATCATCAGGAAGCAAAACCTCTATGAGAGATGAATATGATCCAATGTGCTGCGATGGACTGCGTTCTGCCGCCGTAGACTGGCTCGAGAATCCAGGATCGCTCGAGCTGGAGAACAATAGCTGGAGAAATTTAGTTCTGCCCGGTGATGCGGATCCGACGAAGAACAACGGCGGTGATGTAGATGACAATAATCTCAGTGATGAACTTGAAAGCAACAATTCAAGTCAAGATAGTGATGACACTGATGATTCTGGGTAGTTGGCTCCACCATGGCTGGTTATCCTAAGCTTTTATGATAGTAAAAAGAGCAAGTGGATCTGGAACTAGAGAATGTACAGGAGTTTCTTTTAGCAATTGGTCTATTAGACGAGCTGTATGTTAATATGTAGTTATAGGAATTAAAACAGTATAATATTAGCTGGTTTTTATTTTAGAAATCAGTTAATTATGAATTAGTGTATTGATGATGTGGGATTTTATGGGCTTTCTTTTCTTTAAGATTTGTGCACTAGAGTGTGTTTCTGATGTATAAGCAAAATTTTGAAAATAATGGCAATTAAACGGCCTGTTTTTGCATTTGATATGGTCAGGGCATGAGTGGTAGACATCCATTTAGACTTCATTTAGGTTGATTTTTTTTACTGCTATTTAAAATAATTTTCTAATAAAAAATTAAAAAAAATTATTAAAAAATTATTGTAAAAACTAATAAAAAAAGTCGTCTCAAATAAAGCTTCAATCACCTCTCGATAATATCTTGTTAATGGCTTGCAGTTTTCAAAGACCTTACGATCTTCTCTTTAATGTTTTGTTTGGGACAGTTTTTTTATTGTTTCTTGAAGCAATTTTTTAATACAAAAATTAAAAAAATTTGTACTATAAAGCTGATTCAAGAAGCAGTAAAAAAATCATCCCAAATGAAATCTTAGTGACAATTATTGAAAAGCAGATAGAGAAAAATCTCTCAAATATTTTCTATAATGACATGGATTGCAACACCCATCAAATACATGTTTTGCGTAAAAAGGAACAGAGAGTAAAAGTGAATAGTATGAAATTCTATAAATTATTTAAAATATTTGGATGAGTGTAAAATAAATTTTAAGTAAACATATTTTTTTATTTATTTTGAATA
The DNA here is from genome assembly GCA_019514585.1 of Dendrobium officinale. Classification (NCBI taxonomy): domain Eukaryota; kingdom Viridiplantae; phylum Streptophyta; class Magnoliopsida; order Asparagales; family Orchidaceae; genus Dendrobium; species Dendrobium officinale. The sequence goes on from CM033698.1 coordinate 23,143,482, forward strand.
AAATAAAATGAGAGTAATAGAAAATTTAATAATGATAATGATTGGTGGCCAACAATAACAGGTAATAGTGACTTGCATTGGGATCGCAATGACAAAAAGCAAAGGTGGGAAAATGACAGAGTAGATGAATTTTAAATACATAATAAATAAACTACATAATAAATTTAAAATACGTTTATATTTATTTCTCATCAAATCAAATATCATAATTTCAAAATCAACTGCATTTGAAATATTTTAAATTTACTTTTTATCGAATCAAACAGCACGCATATAAACTTTAATATTAATATATATATATATATATATATATATATATATATATATATATATATATAAAAAAAAATGAACTGAAATTAGTTCAAAACTCAAAATAAAGCACTTGGAACCCCTAAACCACGTGTCAAGGATTTTGCTTTCAACAGAACTCACTAAGGGCATCTCCAAGGGAGAACTCTATTTTTCACGGCAAAATATAGCAAAACTCCAAAATGTCGTGGTGCTACTCGAATCGAACTACATTTTAAATGCTTCTGCGAAGGTAATGATCCTTCTCCCTTTTGTATGTTTTTCCGATAGAGAGCAAAATAATAGCATAGGTGAACAGTGCAACGTCAATATTGGCATCGCACTGTTCATCCGCAAATAAATAGCGAAAGATTTGACATTCGGCTGGAGCAACCGAACGACGTCATACGCACGTTTGGAGTTTGGTTGGAGATGCTTTAAGGCTCCAGAATTTCACATTACATTAAGAAAAGAGCTGAGAGCAACGACGATAAAAGCGTAAGAATCCAGCAAAGCTCCTGATTTCCAATACCGTAAGATCTATATTCTATACTTTCAACTGCGATTTTAATTCAAAAATAAACATAAAATCGAATTTCGTTCACTGATTATTAAACTGCAATCTTTGGTTCATAAGCTTTAGATCATCACTTTCTGCATTTCCATTGCATCTATCAAAATAATGTCACCAAAGAGCATTGAACCAAATGATATTTTTCATAAATTTTAACTTTTAAAGTTTTGTTTGTAACAGCTATTTTACTATTTTATAAAATAACTTTTTAATATCAAAATTTTTTAATATTTTAAAAAAACTATTTTAAAAAAGGTAAAGAAGCTGTCCCAAAAGAACCCTAAAACTTTCTTTGAAACAGCATCAGGCTTAACGTCAAAAGGCTTGATTAAAGCAATAAGCTGAAAAAAAAAAAAAAAAAAAAAAAGAACCCCACACTGAAGAACTGAACTGAATCAGTAATGAATATATTGAGTAATGAAATACAAAACTAAACAGTGCTAGTAACAAACCATTTCTTCAACACTAAACAATCTGTCACACACTGACAAAACAAAATATAATGTACATAACAGCACAGCAAAAGATACAGGACGAAATGTGCATCAAGATTACCAATTGTCTATGATACAAGAGACAGCACAAGCTGTAAAATATAACATGTAAATGTGAAAATGGGCAAAAAAAAAAAAAAAGAATACCCTAATTAAAATAGGCCTCTAATTCATCAATATATGAAGATGGGGAGAGGAAAAACAGTAACACATACACATACATATCTATCTCTGCCAATAGGCGAATATACACAGGCAACCTGGAAACTTCTCCCCCCAACTTATGCTCTCTCAAATGAAATTGTGCCTGCCAACCATTTGATAATATATCATCAGTGGGTCAGTTTCCAAAAAAGCTAATCGAGGAGAATCTGATCTATCTTTCTAGACTCCAATAACCTCGATCGCCGCAGCCGGAGGATGCGAAGGAGGAGAAAAATCCCCTTGAGCTTCAAGAAAATCGAAGATAACCAGGCAATCAAAAGCCAATCATCTACACAAGCATCTGAGAGAAAAGAAGGATGGAGCTATCAGATCCAAGCAGGAGAAACCCGATCATTTGCGACTTGCGGACGACCCCTGGTTGGTGTCGGCGGTCTATTTGCATTAAGCTCCTGAGATAAAAACATACAACCATGAGTAACAAGATCAAATAGCTTTTTTTTTTTTTTTTTTCTTTTTGAGAATGAAGGAAACCTGCATCCACGTATCCTCAATATGGCGCTCTGGTGATGTTTCTGGTGAAGCTATTGCAGGTGGCAGAGGATGAATAAGTTTTGGAACGACTACCAGATCTCTTCCTAAGACTAAAATGGCCCCTGCATTGTTTGCTGTACCTGTACTTGTACAACATTCAAGAGATCAGCTGGGAGATCTAATAACATAATTCAAAATATTAGGCCTTATAAATTTTTTTATTGACTTTGAGATGAGTGTAATACAAAAATAATTAATATTGCACTCATTTCAGTATAAACTTAAGGGTTTTAGTTTTTATCAGGGTTTCCGGAATAAAATTTTTTCCAATAATATGAATACAGTTAAAAATGCTGCAAAAAAATCAAAATTCTAACCACAATAGTTGGTTGCTGAGAAGAGAGTTATCAAATGTCCTTGAGCAAAACGCTCAAAACCATCCATTACGCATTCGTGTGCGCGGACTATGAGCTGTAAATCATTGTTATTGCAGAACTCCATAACACGGTCAGGCTGCAGAAAAAAGGCTAATCTTTTTAGAAGAGTGGCGTACCAATATAATTCAGAGTGGACGAAATTGAAAAGCACAATGCAATAACAAAAAAAATCGACTTGGTTCAGTAATTTGAATGAAATCAGCATAACATTGGCAATCAAATGTTAATATTGCGCGAGTATTAGCACATTTGAAGCTGGACTTCCATTTTAAAAATGATAGATAAGCTTAAGTTTATTTGAAGCTAGACCACCAATTTAATAATCACATGCATATTGGAAGAATATGGGATGTGTAGGCCATTAAAATTTGCATCCGGCTGTTCTAAGAGAGTTTGTACTAGGTTAAACTTTCAAAAGACAAATTATATTACAAATAAGATACTAAATAAAGATTTTGTCCTCATTTTGCAAGGGCGTGAGGATTTGGTTCCAGGTTTCCCATAGACATAAGCCCTATAATTAATTACTCATCCTAGTGATGAGAGAGAACTTTCGATTAAGACTGGTCAACGAGCGTTAAATAGTTAACATATGGTAGTAGTGAATTTTGGTTTTTAGGATTGATAAATTTTATTGCCATTAGTTTAAACCGGATGATGAGGAGAATGATGATGAACTTGAACCACATCTTGGTGCAAATGCTCCTCCTCAACCACCTCCTTTATAGTCTCCTCCTCATCACAAGACTGCAATGGTGGCTCGGTGCAAACTTCTCATCACAATGAAAACATTGTCCCTTACCCCGCTTCTCCTAAACCTCTATCTCAAGCAACTGCTTGAAATTTCCCCCATGCCGCCCAATCCCCTATCCTTGGGTACTCTATGAATGGGCACAGTCCCTTAACCTGCTTCTCCTTGGGTACTTCTAGTATGAAGCTCTAAAATTGTTGCCCTTGTTGCTTCTCTCAAGTGAGTGTCCTCCACCAATTGGGCAAGCTTCATAGCCTCTCCCAACCCTCGTAGCCTCAATAACCAGACAACAACCCTAATCTCTGACTTTAGTCCCTTCATGAAATTCCCCTCCAACACTATCTCAGATAGCCTCCCCACTTGGCTGGACTGGTGCTCAAACGTCCCGATAATCCATAATTGTTCCTTCCTGAACCATAGCAAAAACTGCTTGTAGAAAATCTCCTTTCCAACTGGTTCGAAAATGTTCTAATAAACTATCTTTGAACTCCATCCATGATTTGATTGGATCTCTCATGTCTCTCAACTAATACCAATACAAGGCCTTCACCTCCAAAAGCATAAAGTTGTCTTCGTGAGTCTCTCATCCTCCATCAGCCATTTACCGCAAAGTATCTATCCACCCTATACATCCACCCATGAGCATCTTCCCCCTCAAACACGGGCATCTTCAACATTCTCTATCAGATCCCCTCCGCCCCAACTTCCTCTTCCACCTCCGGCTCCTCCCATGTGGCGATTGATATGATCTCTCCATTGTTCTCACCTCTCCTCCTTTCATAAATGTTCTCTTTCTAAAAATCAGTCCTCATTTCTTCCTATCAATTTCTCCTCATGTCATGTTCTTCACCTATTTCCCTCCTAGTTATCGGTTCAAGAGATAGCCTATTTTCCTTGTCGCTCAATATTTCTACCACTCGTTCATTCCCCATAGTGCTGATATTGGGGTCTCTCCAACTTCCACTGTTGTCGGTTGGATGTGAAACTCCAATGTTTTCTTCATCATGTTCTCTAGGTTAGAAACTCTTCCTTCCATGGATGAAAACTGTTCTTCAACTTCAGATTTGAATTGGCTCACTTCTTCTAGTTTTTCTTCCAAAGCATCCACTTTATTAGCCTCCATAGGTCCCAAAAAAGTACTATAATGTCAATTTGACAAGAATCTAACCTCCACACAGCAAATACAATAATAGCATAGAGAAAACGCAACAGAAAACAACGAGAAATATCTTTATTTTTGCACAACAAAACAAGATACAAGTTAATCTACTATTCGAGAGAGATTGGCTCTCTAACAACCCTAGGCACCGCTAGGAGTAACTCCAAAGAAAACTAAAACAAACACAAATCACATAATCCCCATCAAATAATCCAATTAACCTTAATATAAATCTTCCTACTTCCTTCTCAAATCTGAATTCAAATCAGCTATCTTTCCCTAAATAAGCCTTTCCTAATTCTCTCCCAAACCTAAATTCAAATTAGTCATCTTTTCCTAACTAAACATTTCTTAATTTCCTCCCAAATTTGAATTCAAATCAGCCTTCTTTTCCTAAATAAACCTTTCCTAATTCCCTCCCAAATCTGACTTCAAATCAGCCTTCTTTCCCTAAATGAATATTTTCTAATTTCCTCTCAAATCTAAATTCAAATCAACCCTCTTTCCCTAAAATAACTTTCCTAATTCCCTATGTTTACTTCTGTGTAATATCCAAAGGAAACAAAACAAAAATTTTTATATCTCTGCCTGCTCAAAATCCTTGCACAATTCTTATGGAAAACTGCCCAAAATCCAGCTCAAATCTTGCATTTATTGTAGTCAAATCCACAGCTCAAATCTTGCATTTACTGAACCTAAATCCTGCACAAATCCTATCCTGTCAACTGTCAGCAGCACAAAATCTTGCTTTATCCCTGCTGCAGCTGCTTGTCATCAGGCTAGTGGGAAATAAAAAAAGAAAAAAAAAAATCAATATAGACCTCCCTCTCTGCTCTCACATAGCCACAGCCCCTCTACTTTGCCTTTTCCAACCAAACTCAGCTCTTCCCCTTCATACAAGCACTGCCGCTCCACCTAAACCAACACCTGCCCATGAAAGCTCCCTCCTACAACAGATCTCCCTAACAGCTCCTACCTCTTAGTGGAGCAAACATAGCAACAGTTGTTGGCTTTTTCTCCCATCCCAGCTGATCTCCACGCGTCAGGTAAGCCTCAAGCTAATCCCAACATCTAAGCCATTACAGCAACTCCTCCACACGTGATCCTTCCCTTCCCACTCTTCCAATCAACATTCTGATTCCCTTGACTTCTTAAACAGCAAGGCTCACACAACTCCTCTCCGCTTCCTCCTTGCTTTAAGGTAAAGAGACAAAAATCTTTGTCTCTACCCACGTGAAAGCAAGAAAAAGAAGCAACCTTTGAGTAGTTTTGTACTTAGTTGTAATCATTCCAGCATCTCACCTAACCCAATGCCCTCAACTTCCCACCTGAATCCTGCAGCACATTTTACAAGTTCACTTGAAACCCACAAATCTAAGCCCATGATAGCTGCTCTTGGCAGCGGCAAATTATTAGGTCCGGTCACCGGACCTAAAAATAGATCCGAACATCCAATAAAAACTTGCCACATGAATTACGCTTTGACTGCGTTTTAGGTGTGCTTTACCTGCGCTTTTGACTACACTTTTTGACTGCGCTTTTGATGCGCTTGACTTAAAATAATATTTTATTGGTGTCCGAACGTATCTCTAGGTCCGGTGACTGGACCTAACAATTTGCCCTTGGCAGCATCCTACTTCTAAAATCCAATCATAACATAGCCTCACTACACTCTCCAAATCAGCATCCATCAAAATAACCTAGAAAGCCCATGTGACAGCCCACAGAACTAAGCCCATATACTGTTAGGAAGCTTCAATCCACCTACATTTCCTAACAGCAAGCCAGTCCACCTTTAGTCAATCCCTCATGAAACCTCAAATCAGCCCACATTGAACAAAATTCTCTAGTAGTCATTCCAAGGCCCAAAAGCCACACACAACTTCTCTTTAGGCAGCCATTTCACAAGCAAAACCAGTGCACCAACCAAATCCACTAAAAGGCTCATTGCATCCCAATCTTCCTTTTGCAAGTTACCTTCTCTATAATACATGCTGTTAACATTAATCAGAGCAATTAGTGTTGTTGATGTTTTGATTAGTTATGTCACTTAAATTTTTGTTTTACATCCCAACAGTTACTCAGCATTGTTGATTTTATTAATCCCACATGCAAGTATAAATATGTTTGTATGTTAGCATATTTGTACATATATTTAAAAAAAAAAAAGAAATATAAAAAAAGAGAGGGAAAAAAGATACAAAAAAAGAGAGGATTTTCTTCATGTAAATTTTGCAATCTCCACTGACCTTAAAGGTGTAAATTTCTAAAACTCAGATTCCCTATTTCGTCGTTTGCGGCGAACCGACAAACCCCCTATACGCCCTCTCATAGCACGGTGGGAGGAGACCCGATGCGACGTCTACGACGAGGCGGGTAATCACCTAAAATCTCATTTTCGATGTTTGCGACGGACCTGAGAACCACCCATACGCGCTCTCGTAGCACGGTAGGAGGGAGTCCAGTGCAACGCATACGGCGAGGTGGGTAAGCCCTATACACGCTCTTGTAGCGTGGTGGGGAAAGCCACTTGTGTTCTTATACCAGTACTTTTGAAGACCCCATACACGCTCTCATAGTGTGGTGGGATGAAAGATGTAAGGCGTGTTGTCCCTCGACACCTACCATACACACTCTAGTAGCATTGTCGGACGGCCCAGTTTCTCATAGTTTCCCCTAAGCGGGGGAAACGCTAGGAGTCTGCTGAAATTTTCAATGACGCAAGGGACTTGGACTTGAACTTGCACTGTGGACTAAAGCTTGAACTCAAATTTGAGCAAGAAGATCTTAATTGAAACAATAATGACTTGGACTTAAAGGAACTAATTTGAACTTGATTTGAACACTAATTGAAAATGAATTAAACAATCTGGACCCAAGCAAGGACTTGATTCGAACTACAGAGGACTCAAACTTGCAAATTTTTGTACAGCAGTGAATTTCACTCTAATGCATATAACAAAGAACTCAAACTCAAGCAAAATACAATGAGCTTAAGTTTGAATTCAAGTGAATGATGACAAGGGACCCAACTGAACTGCAAAAGACTTGAACTTTTACTCAAACTCGGACTAGAACTTGAACTCGAGATCAAACCTGAACTTGAATCTAAATTGAACAATAAGAAGTTGTGCTTGCAAGCTATTGGACTTCAATGAACTAGAACTAAGATGATGAAATGCACAAACTAAATTACACAAGAATGTGTGAAGCCTTGTGATGAGCCAAAGGACTACAAATACAAATCACTTGTGAGCAAATGAAGAGGCATAGTGGACAAGGATAATTCTTATATCCCATTCACAAGCAACAAGCAATATGAATATGCAATTTGATTGTAGAAAATGTTTCAGAACTTCTAATCCACATAGAAACAATATGAAACTAGTGGTGTTCATATCAATCAACTCACAAGCCTATGTTAGAGAAGCTTGAAAGCATTAAAAAGGGCGAGCTATTAGTGGATGTGATTGTTGATATGCAAAGAAGGGCAACGACCCACACATGATTGTGAGCATGAATACAAAATTTTCATAAAACATGACGGCTCATTTGTGGGGAAAGGTACGATCAATAAACAAGTAAATACACCGGTCTTCTACAATGTAGAATCGATGTGCAGTGAACGTGACAACACTTGCAAATGATTGTATGCAATAATAGAGATCAGTTAACTTGTGACAATCTCTTTTAAAAGACTGCAATTTCTTACAAGTTCTGAAGATACGTGTACCATGAGTTTAGTAAGTACAAGAGAATTGTTGATGAGTATAACTCAATTAGCATTCAACAACAACGATGCAAGTTAATCATGCAAACTACAATATGTTCCCAAAGAGGCTGAAAGGATTTGTAATGTTCAACATGACGCATACACAAACAACGGAATTTGCAAGGTAGATGAATATGAATAAATATAATGGCATATATGTCATCGACAACAGTTCAATGTTCAGAAAGTACATTGATAAAAGAAATTAATACACAATGGACATGACGAGCAATGTATTCAATGAGTTTGAAATAAATGCACCAGTCTCTTATGATATGAGGCTAGTGCGTAATAAATGCGATGATGTTATGTGAATGACATCCAAACACAAGCAAATGCCTACAAGTAGCACTAGAAGATCTGCAATACATATGGGTTCCCTAGGAATACAGATGCACGCAATACATCTCACATGTAGTAGCAGATGTATTGCAAGGACCAGAGACGACAACAAAATGCATAAAGAATGTGGCAAATGCAAACTCCTATGAATTACCGTGGGAGACCTGTCGCATACACAAAGTGAAATCCCCGAACAGATACAGGAGACCGTAATCAAATGCAAACCTCTACGAGTTGCTAAAGAAGACTCATTTCATATTTAACATTTCATTTGCAACTAGACAAGGACGATATGCAAGCGGGAAAGATGATATGCATCAAATACAAACTCCTATGCGCCGCCACAGAAGATTAGTCATAAACATCACAAGATGCAGATGTACATACAATATGTCTTCTGTAGCCAAAGGCAGTATACCTACAGTATATGTATGCAAGGCACTTGCGATTTGTTACAGCACACTCATATTCAACAAATGTCAATTAAATATGTCGATCATTTGCAAGCAGAGACGAATAACAAACAACAAATGCAGGCCTCTACGACTAAAAACAGGAGATTAGTTGGTGCACTACAATCTACCTGCATAAACCATACAAGTAGTGCACGACAGTCTACCTGTACGAAACGGGCAAATAACCACAATATGACGCCACGCCACTAGATCCGTAATATCCATGCAAGAGGACAGAAGGTATTTACAAATATTCCAAGAATGACCCCGCACATGCACCATAATTTGTATACACGTAGGTACACAAAGGGCATGTGCAATCACAAAACCCACATGGTCCCCGATGAGCGTGATGTATTCACACACGTGACGTCTAAGGATGTTGTGCAGGTCAATAAATTTGAACTCGATCCTCATAAACAGGTAAATAGGAGTCAAGAAGGTTCAAAAAATAGTTATGAAATGCCCCAAAACACACGCATGGGCCCCGACGAGCGTGTTATGGGTATACATGTGACGTCTAAGGATATTGCGCGGGTGAATAAATGAACGTAGTTCGAGCTCGATCCTTCTATATAGATAGATAGGAGTCGACATGGCTCGAATTATCAAATAGATATATGATCAGGATGTCGACAAGAATATCTATTTTGATACGTTCATATAAGGCCTTTAACCAAGAAAAATTCATCAACAAAGGTATAAAGCCTATGAGTCCAATCCTCTGTCGACTAGTAGACAGAGTCGACAAAGTTCAATGCACAAATGGGAATGATCTCAAACACCCCCGATGATGACCGTGTTGAATGTTCATCTCAACCAGAGGGGTTCACAAACAATTTCAAATACTTCCATATTACCACAAAATTCAAATTCTAAAATCCTAAAATCCAAAATATTTTAAATTGAAATAATCCATCAAATAACTTAAAGCAAAATTCATCCACACTCCGCAATAGTCTGTCGAGGTAGACAAATTGAAATTTATTTCAACTAATATAGAGCTAATGTCTAGTCAAAAATATCACTAAGATCCATTCTCAAATAATCTTCTATCAGTAAGGACGTGGTACGTGTCCTCTAACCGGCGGTTTTGCCACCAAATGGCACCGCAGGATAAACGGTTATAACCCGGGGCCCTCTGAACAGAGTGGTTTTGCCGCCAAATGGCACCACGAGATAACGGTTATGACTAGAGCCAATATATTCCTTAGTGGCATCAAATCCTTTATATATGAATCAATAGGATATAATTGATAGGACACAAAGCCCTCTATTAGCTAAGGTGGATTCAAATTTGTCCCCTTAGAAAACATTCATCCCAGGTCTACAAGGTACCCTTAGACAAAGCAACTAATGGCTGCCGACAAGGATCATTCTGTCAGGTTGGGTCGACTACCTCCGCTGACTAAGTAGACCAGGGACAAAGATGGTCCGGGATAAATGATCCTGGGATCTTGATCGGGTCCATCATCCATTCCCCTACCATCCACTTTAAGTGAAAGATGGTGAAATTTCAAATTTAAATATCAAAATTTTCAAATTTCCAAACCCATGTTGCTACTATATGCCAGATTACACATATCTTTTATGTATATGATTGACGACTAGCCTTAATCGAAAGTTCTCTCTCGTTATCGGGAGGGATAATTAACTATAGAGGCTTGCGCCTATAGGAAACTAGAACTCAGATCATAAAGTCCTCGCAAAATAAGGGCGAAATCTCTAGGTAGTATCTTATCTGCAAGCCCATCTGCCTTCAAAAATTTACCCTGTAACTTAATTCCGTTAAAACTCCCCCGAAAGAAAAGCAAGCAGGTGGAGGCTGGGGCTGAATTTTCGGAGCCCAGACCCTTCTGATTTTAGTTTTCTATGATAAATAATTAAAGGTGGAACTAATCTACTTTTGAGCCCCACCAACTCAGCTGCTAGTCCATCAGAATGCTATGAGAATAATATAAGATTAAGGAAGGCTATTGAATAGATGGAAAGCTCACCCCAAAAGTTACAAGACCGGGGCCTCTAGCATTTGGTCTTAAGCCTTCAACGCTATCATTCTCTGTTGGATCAGACCTACATAAAAAAGATAGTAATAAGCATACCAAGTTGTGCGTGGATATAAGACAAATGACAATTTAATAGGGTAAGGACATACCATAAAAGATCCATAAGAACTACAGATCCTGCTTCCATTGTAATTGGACGTTGTAGGTTCTCAATCTGTCCTATATGATTTATGGACCGCCCAATGCCACCATGCATGCAGATAATTTTTTTCTCAATTAATGCAGCCAAAGGAAGCCAATTGAATAATCTATTTATACGTTGCCACGCCCAAATTCCATCACGTTCTCCCTATTACCAAATGCAAGCAAACCACAATGTGTGTTTTAGAAAAAATTGCAGCATCATAACAACATTGAAGAGAAATGTAACCGCGGTAATCTTACTACCATTCGCTCAATGCATTCTATTCGAAAACCAAACAATGCATTAATATCAGCTGCCTCATGGTTCCCTCGAATTAAATGTACATTATGAGGATGCTCAACCTGCAGCATAAAACTTATCATATAAGATGTCCCAAAAGTTAAGGTTGAGAATGTTAAAAAAGATTGTTCTTCAGATGAACTATACCTTTAAGGCAAGAAGAAGACTAATAGTTTCCAAACTATGCTGACCTCGATCAACATAATCTCCTAAGAAGAGATAATCAATATAACTGTAAATCACAAGACAGAAAGAGAAATTTATGAAATTTTCCCTCCAAAATAAATAAATTATGAATAATAGGGAAAAAAACATGCAAGGTAAGCCCAACACAAAGTAGGAAAATTCAGGAGATTTCTGTTTAAAAAAAAAAATGTCGGGCGTGCTTGGTTCTGTTTTTAGATCCTGTTTTTTCTTACAAAAATAACCACTAATGCTAGGAAATATGCTTGATCGCTTCATTTCCCTCAACAAGAAAAGTAGCACTGCAACACTGATTTTTTGTTCCTTTCTCCCATCGTCCTTCCTATCTCCACCACCAACGATTTGCCTATGAAGCCAAGACATGAAAGAATCAAAAGAAGGTAAACTTCGATGATTTCTTGAAGCTCGTTGATTTTGTGTAGTGGACATTGCTCTTTTCTTCTTTCCATTTGCTAAGGGCTGTTTCATGCAATCAGTGGAGGAGGTAAGATGTGCATTTGACTCGTCCAAAAGAGCATAGCCATGAGCATGAAGGACAGAAAGTTGAGTCTGATATGCTTATATTGTCATTACTTTCCAAAATATATTTAATCTACTCTTTGATAATTAATTCTTAACCTCCCTTACCTCCTATATGCAAAAAAGGCAATTTTATATCAAGTTATATGATCATTGATGACTTTCTTGAACTATCTATTAATATTAAAATTAAAAGTTTTACTTTGTTTTCAGCTTATTAGGTTAAATTTCATTCATAAATATAATCTATCATTCTAACATGCGCTTGGGGTACATGTGCCTTTTCTATTAATAGAAAATGACTTTAGGTTGAAAATACAAAAATTACCAAATTTTATGGGGCCTACAAGACCAATATACATATATAGAGTTTCATGTCAGTTATTTTTTATCGATCATGCCATGCCAATTAAGCTATGTGACATGCTAAAGCTCTGCAGCAAAAAAATACAAGAACTAAATGAAGAAATTAAAATTGTCTGTATGCATGGTTCATAACATAAATTAGAGCATAGATCCGCTAAATAAATTGACAATACCAGGATGGAAACAAGTAAAACACAAATTACACAGCATGCTTTACTATAAATACCTTTAAAAGAGGCATATAGCATGCCAAGACTTTCTAAAAAGCATCACATATAGGCGAATAACTTATCATTAGAGACCTTGACTGTAATAAATTAGAATTGTACTATATATCAGAATCATTTTAGGGGACATCATGGTATCATTTCATTGGTAAAAGACCATATAAAAACCAATTTAGTATGTCCAGTAAAAGGCAAAAGGTTATTATCTTACGCTATATCTCCAGCTGTTGAAGGAGCGCCATACTCATCAAATAAGCGCATGAGATCACCAAATTGGCCATGTAAATCGCCAAAGATCTTAACAGGAGCTTTAATTTGCAAGACACTTGGTTCACTGGAAAATATTCGTTCAGCACTGTCGCAGAGATCTGCAATTTCATTCCAGTCCAAGAAAAATGGCCTACGTACAGGAGGCTTCCAACCACGGGGCTTCAGAAGATGTGCAATGACCTGCATCAAGTTAAACCAGATGCATGAAGGTACAAAAACAATGCATGAAAGAATGCTGGTATGACTGTAAGTCTTGATATTTAGTTCTGATTCTCTGAAGAAAAAAAATCAAGAAACTCCACTGCTCTTTGCTTTTTAGTAATATACCGAATTCAAAGCATCTTTCCATAGAAAATAAACAAATTCATGATATGTGCATAATCTCAAAATACTGATTTCTTGATTGGTATTATATGATGACCTTTTTGGGTACACTATTAATTGACATTTGACGATCCAGTAACTTCCTAGCTGCAGTAGCATTCTCCGGAGTTCCATAGCTCACTCTTCTTCCCTCATTCTCAAACTGGTCAATGGAAAGTTGTCTGACCATACCCCCCAAAGCTCCCCCTGTTTCTGCAGCTACAACAACCTGTGCACGTTTAAGAAATTAAATTTTTTGTTTTAAACAATCTTCCATAAAATCAGAAAATTATACTTGGCCAGGCTTAATAACAAAAATACCAACCGCACGGTGATGTAGCCGAACCCCAAGTGTTGGGGTATTAGTTGGCATAGAAGAATCTGATGTTTTTACCGAATCTGGCATTTGTTTCCCACTGGGAGTAGCCTCTGGACCGCCATCATGTTCAGCCAACTGCTCAACTTCACCATTTATTTGACGAGCCTTGGCAGCAGCCAAAGCAGCACTTATTGCCTCAGCCTCTGCCGCTGAGTTTTCAACCAAATACTCTACACCTTTGCTCAATCTCCTGCATACACCCAAACCAATAATTTTGTCAATTGTTCCAATATCCATATAATTTGTATAAAGCATCGCATAGAAAAAAGTCAACTAGAATCTAAGCTCAAAAGATAACAACAAGTTCCTTGTTTCTCTTAGTGCTATTCAGGTGGACATAACCCCGCACCAAGTTTCACGATTGGTTTTCATCAAGAAAGGCTATAATGGGTAATGTCAAGCATATAAACTTGGGTTTCTGAGGATATGATCTGGTCCATTTCATAAATTTTGGGATAGCCTAATAATAATAAGGATGATAAATTATCAGGTATGAAATAGTACCTACGAACACAGTCCAAATAAGTCAAGGTAGTTGGCACAAATTATGCATCAAAGCCTTGATTCAGGCGTATCCTCATTAGTATATTGTTAGACGGGTCGCCGAACGCAAGCCGTAAAGGTTAGGGAGCTGTTTTGGAAGGATTTTTGAGGGATTTGGGAGGGAAATTTGAATGTAGAGACTGTTTAGAGATTTCCTTTTGAATTGTATGCATTCAATTGTTGGTTTTCCTAGGGTTAGGGCATCTTGAATTTGGCTGAAATTCTAGACCTCTTAGTTTCTTTGGGCTCTAGCGGCATCTAGAGATTTGGGAGAGAAAGATCCACCTCTCGAGTAGAGGATCAATTGTATCTTGGTATTTTCTGTGTCCCTTTCATCAAATAATACAAATTATCTATTGTTTTGTGGTTTTGTGTGAATTTTTGTGGAGAATTCTCGCTGTTTTCTGAAGATTGATAGGAAATATTTGAGATCAACAAGTGTTTCTTATCAAATTGGTATCAGAGCACATCGATCTAAGGGGAACCAAGGGCCGGAAGGAAAGTGAAAGTTTTGGAGGGAAAACTTGGGCAACTCAAAGCAGATTTTGAGGGGCAGATTGCTGATTTTCAAAAACAAATCGCATTCGTCAATAAAAGCATGGAGGGAAAGTTTGTCGTAGTGGAATACATGTTGAAAAAATTGCTTGAAGCCAAACCCAACCCGGCGACATCGGAAGCAAAGGAAACTACTGGTAGCCATGAAAGAGGTGGGAACCCTATAGGGGTGTAAACGAGTCAAGTTTTGGCACTATCGAGCTCGGCTCGTTAGTCGGAAAGGAAGCTCGACCTCGAGCTCGAGTCGAGCTCAAAAGACGAACTCAAACTCGAGCTCGTCACACTATTAACGAGCTCGAGCCGGCTCGCAAGCTACTTGATTATGATTAGATTTCCCATTTTTCTCATTTTTCCCACCTAATGTTTCATTTTGCCGCCTTGTCCTTTTGTATTTCAAAAAGTAGAAACACTAGGATTTTTTTAGCATGAACCTGCAACAACTCTTTTTGGGAAAGCAACTAATAGTTTTTTACTCATACTTTTTTAAAACTTCTCTCATATATTAATGAAGATGAGATATAGGTTGTCCTATTATATAGGAAGTCATGTCATATAGGCCGAAATAGGTATATTTTTATTGAATAGGCATCCTTTTTTAAAAACTATAGGCCGAAACTCCTCTAGCATATTTATTTTTTTAAAATAAAAATATGTTCGCTAATTAATTTAATTATTTAAATAATTTCGAGCCAACTCGCGAGCTCATGAGCCAAGCCTGAACCAGCTCGAACTCGAGCTCGTTTAATAAACGAGCTCAAGCTCGTGCTCGAAGCTCGATAAGCTCGGCTCACGAGCCGGCTCGGCTCGCTTACACCCCTAGAACCCTAACATGTTTAGGGGAAGGGAAAACCCCAAAATGAATATCCTGGAGGGCGTAGACGGAATGCCTCCTTTAGAAAAACTTTCTAGGGAGGAGACGAGCATTGGCTATGCAAGAAGGGATGTTGAATTTGTAAGGAGAGCGGATGATTTCGATCGTCGGGGTGCTGATTTTGAAATAAGAAGAGATTTTGAGGAAAGATTTGGGTATGAGCGACGAAGGGAAGAGCGTGACGATTGGGGGGACCTCCTCTTCGAGGAATAAGAGACTATGGAGGATTCAGAGAAAACGGGGTGACACGAAGGTGAGAAAGTTGAAGATGTCAATCTTTGAGGGCAAGGACACATACGGGTGGATATACAAGGTAGAAAGATATTTCACTGTCAATGGGTTAACGGAGGAGAAGAGACTGATGGCAACGGGCCTATGTTTGGAAAGTAAGGCTTTGTTTTGGTACAAATGGAGGGACATGCGACAACCCATACAAAATTGGAGAGAGTTCAAAGATTTTTGGATGGAACGTTTCCAAACTAGCAGGGGAGGAGACTTCTACGAGCAGTTGTTCGCCTTAACATAGGATGGTTCAGTGATGTAGTACAGGGAGATATTCAAGTACCTTGCTAGCCGATTGGACCTCCTTCCTGAGACAGTGATAGAGGAAAATTTCATGAAAGGACTGACAACAAAAATTCGGGCAACGGTTAGAGTAAAGAGACCTTATGACTTGGGAGAGGCTATGGAGCTAGCTCAATTGGTGGAGGATCAAAAGCACCTGGATAGAGATATGGGAGGAAGGAGCTCAGGAGGTCTGAACAGGACCACCACCTTTCTGAAACCCAAGGAGTCGACACCAAGTACTTTTCGAGAGACTTCAAACGAGAAGATAGTAGGAGTAAGACCTTGGGGCAACTTCAAGAAGCTCACATAAACGGAATTACAAGAGAAAAGGGCGAAGGGTGTTTCAAATGTGATGAGATGTATACGCCAGGGCACAGGTGTAAGGACTAAACTCTTCAAGTTCTTGTTGTTTGTGATAAAGAAGGAATGGAGGGTGGTGTCGTCTTTCCACCTTGCGTACAAGGTGGGTCATTGCGATGGGAGTATTGTTAGACTGGTCCATTGGACCGGTCTAGCCGATCTGAAGGGACTGGCTTACTCAAACAAAGGCGGAAATGTCCGCCTCCTATACGTGCCGAACGAAAGACGCAAGGGTTAGGGAGTTGTTTTGGAAGGATTTTTGAGGGATTTGGGAGGGAAATTTGAATGTAGGGACTATTTAGATATTTTCTTTTGAATTGTATGCATTAAATAGTTGGTTTTCCTAGGGTTAGGGCATCTTGAATTTGGTTGAAATTTGAGATCTCTTAGTTTCTTTGGGCTCCAACGGTGTCTAGAGATTTAGGAGAGAAAGATCCTCCTCTCGAATAGAGGATAAATTGTATCTTGGCATTTTCTGTTTCCCTTTCATCAAATAATACAAATGTAGTTTTGTGTGGATTTTTGTGGAGAATTCTAGCTGTTTTTAGAAGATTGAAAGGAAATACATGAGATCTACAAGTGTTTCCTATCATATACCTTGTTCCTTGAAGCATGGCATTTTCAGTGCTGATATCCGTATACATGTCCCCATTGACAGGAGGAGCAACAGGAGTACCAAGGACTACTGAACCATCAGGAACTGATTCAGGGATCACCTGCCTTTCCCTTTCATCTGAGTATGTATATCCTCCAGGTGATCTCCCGGGTTGTATGTTGGCAGCGGCAACTGCAGCAGCATGAGAAGCAGCAGTTGTTGTCTCAGCAGCAGCTAGATCTTCAGCAGCTAGTAGATCATCTAGCAGCACACCTGATTAAAACAAAAATGCAGATAAAGTAATGAAAATAAAGTAGTCACTATGGACAAAATGGAGCAGTTCAAATAAAATCCAGAAGATCACTAAACTTAATAACAAAAAAAAATGATGATAATGTTAAATTAAAAAACAAAGCATACATTGAACAAGTCTAGAAGTTGTTGTCACAGAAAAATAACATATGTCAGCATCCGTGCTTATTATTTCTTGTGAAATACTGGCCGTTCAAAGTCCACTGCACTTGTTTTAGTTGCGTATAAATGTTTGCCTCTGATTTGATTGTTTTTCTTTTTCATTTAGTCAGTCTGTAAACTCTCTATCTGAAACATTGGAAATTAATGATTGTTCTGTTCATTGTCTGCTTTAATTCTCGATGACTTGAAAATTGCTTAATTTTATTTAACTTCTGGAGTTTTTTTTTTTTTTTAACTTCTGGAGTAGAATTCTATTATTATTCGGTATTTTATAATCCTGTCATCCGGTTGAATCTGCACAAATATGTTGTATAAAATCAATTGTTTTATTCATAAAACGATATTTTATTGTTGGTTCTTTAACTTGTCTTGCTGAAGTATCTTAGTATGAATTTTTTAAATTTCTTCATGCATGGAGAACTGATTGTACAAGGTGTAAACGTGATTCTAGTTAGTTTTGGATGTGGTTTGCAAAGGAGCTTGTTAACCATGACGTGGGTTTTACCTCTAGTTTATGAGATATGGGCATAATAATAAGAAATAATAGTAAAAATTATACACAACATGCTATGTACAGGTGGACTCCAAAAATTAGCGCCCATTTCTTTTGAGAGATTTTGTCTTAGTTAAATTTTTAAAAGGCACTATATGTTATGCGGATAAGACACTATTTAGATAGTTCACACTTATTTTGCAATGTTTTATAATTTGATTCTAGGCTTCACATAGACTCAAGCCTCTATGATCATTATCTCTCTAGTGATGAGAGAGAAGTTTCAACTAAGGATAATCCATAAACACTAAATGCTTAGCATTTAGTCACAACAATTTGATTTTATGAGTAATAAAATTTACAACCTTGAACGCATAGTGGATGGGGGAAAGATGATGACAAACTCGATCAACATCTAATAATTCCATCATCCTGGGTTGTTATGGTCTACTTAGTCAGTAGAAGTAGTCGACCCAACCTTAACAAAAAAAAAATTACGAGATTATGGGTTGCATCATCCAAGGAATCATTATATGCAAGGGCGAATGTTTATCTAAAGAGTTAGTTCAAGTCAACCTTAGGTAATAGCAAGCTTTCCACCCTATCAAGTTCATCATATGATTTACAACTCAAGGAAGTTGAAGCCATTGGAAAACATCTAGACAGTGGTCATAACCATAATATAATTGTTTCATTTTGCGGTGAAACTACCTAGTCAGAGGGTCCTAGTCAAAATCATTATTTAGTGAATCCATTTGATGGAAAAATCACCAGTTTAAAGGACATGTGCCATATTTTTACTTGCATGAGATCTTTTAAGAGTAATAATAGCAATAAACTTGATAGGATCTTGTCCTTTTATAAATTGAGGTTAATCTTAAATCTATCATTATTATAAAATTATTATGGAGAGTGGATGGGTTGTTTCTTTAAGCATTGAGAAAGTATATTTCACTTGAATATTTTTATTATATTTTACATTTATTTGATATTTTTTATATTTTTATATTTTTATATAGTTTTCAACCACATAATGATTTATTTTGGAGTTTAGAAAAATTTGGATAATAATATCCACCCTAGTTGAGATTCCTATTCAACGCGGGCATCATCGAGGTGTGTGTTTGAAACACCTGACTTTGCAATTTGAATATTTTGAATATAAATGTTAACCCCTCTGATTGAATGTGTAATGAACATGCATATCATAGAAGTTTTCTTATGATTGCACTTTATTATTCTAAATCTTGTCAACTCAATCAGCTCATCAAAAGTGATTGGGTTCATCACTTGCATATCATTCAAATTCATTTAAATATTTGTTATAAAGATGCTCGTCAGGTTGGTGCAAGCATTTTTTACTCCAGTTGTTATGAGAAGTGTTGAAAAACAAACCTAGGAGGAAGGGATTCTTGAAGTCCTACACCTTATTTCTACAATAGCATCTTGTTTCCCTTGCTCCTTCCTTCACACATGTTGTCCTTGCACCACCAGTCACCTATAGCTGCACCTCCACTAGAGATCTCCTCCCTGCCTGGAGTTGCACCTCCACTAGAGATCTCCTCCCTAAACCTGTCGGCCAACTTCTTGATGTTGTTTCCACCTGCCGGATCCTACTTGCTATCTAGACTGAGAGAGACAAAAACTCTTTATGGCTTCCACCCGAGAGAGAGAGAGAGAAAAAAGTGAGAGAGGAAGAGAGGGAGAGAGGGAGAGAGAGAGCTCACTTTTAAAAAGGAAAAACTAAAATGATTTATTCATTTGCACCTTGAAATAATTAAAGGCACCCCTTTTAAATCAAAATAACCCAAAGGGGAAAAAAGATAAAATAGCCTAAAATAAAGAATAAAACTAAAAACAAAAAATAACTTATTAAATAAGAACCAATATCTAACAATCTCTACCTTAGCTCTTGATTTGAAATGTGATAAACATCCAATGCTAGGATTTCTCCCTTACCATCCTTAACAAGTTTAAGCAATGTTGAAACTTATGATTTGGAAAAGCTTTGGTCAACACATCAGATGCATTATCTTTTGTAGATACCTTCATATCAAATTCATCCTTGCTACAAGTCTAGCCTTACATCTAGCCTTATCTACAAGTTTAGCTTTATATCTAGGCTTATCTTCAATACCAGCCCCTTCCTTACTTTTGAATAGCCACCTATAAGTGACTAGCTTCTTCTCCCCTGGCTTCTCCACCAAGTCCCAAGTGTGATTCTTCCTTAAAGAGGCAATATCCTCTTCCATAGCAAGCTGTCATTCAGTTCTCTCCTCATAACTCATTGCCTCCTTGTAAGAAGTTGGTGCATCACATTGCATAGAATATGCTAAGAGAGCATAAGAAATCACATCAGCAAATCCATACCTTTGAGGAGGCCTAGTTACACGCTGAGGTCTATTCCTAGCCAGCCTATAACTCCTTAGCAACTCCTCAATGGATTCCACCTCAATTTTTTTTATTTTTAGCAGCAACAACACCTTCAGAATTGTTGTCCAGCACTTCTATTTATATATGATGTTGATGTCCTGAACTAGAACAAGCCCCTGAACACCTTCCAACAGTTGTAGAAACATCTTTTTCATCCATAGGAACCGGCTGAACCCTTTTAGGAATAAGATCAACCATCTCATGTTCATTAAAAGTGAAAGTGACATCCCTGCTGATTATGCACCTAGGATGTCTTGGTTACAAGCACCAAAGTATGTAGTCATACACATTTTCAGGATGCCTATGAAAATGCATTTGATAGCCCTTGCTTCTCTAGCTTTTCTTGCTTGATGTGAGCATATACTATACATCAAAACATCATCAACTCTTTGTAACATGCTAGCTGTCCACTCCACATCTCTTGAGGAGTTTTGAAGTCAACTACACATGAAGGATACCTATTAATAATGAATGCATCAGTGCTAACTGTCACGGCCCAAAATGACTTAGGAAGTCTTGCATTGTGCAACATACACCTCACCCTCTCCAGAATGGTCCTATTGAACCATTCCAACCCATTCTATTGAGGAGTGTATCTCACAGTTAGGTGTCTTGCTATGCCATGCACCTTACAAAACTTTTTGTACTCATTAGAGCAAAACTTCAATCCATTATCAGTTCTATGCTTTTTAACCTTCTTATCTACTTGATTCTCCAGAAGAACCTTTAATTCCTTGAACTTGTCCAAGGCTTTATTCTTGCCTTTTAAAAAGAAAATTCAAAGCTTTCTAGAATAATCATCAACTAGAGAAAGAAACACATTGTTCCTCCATGAGACTCACACTTGGTTGGCCCCCACAAATCAGCATATACATAATCCAAAACTTCCTTAGAATCATGTCTTGCATTTGAAAATTTCAGCCTCCTTGCTTTGCCAACTATAAAATGCTCACACAAGTCAATCTCCTTGATGTTTGTTCTTCAATTCCAGGCATTGCCTTTAGAGGTGGCTTTCCTTGTTACAAAAAAAAAAGCACTTCAGTTTGCCTTTAGATTTGGATCTAGCATGATTCTTAGCTTTGGACTCTCACTCCTTAGGTCTACCTTTCATAGAAAGGGCATCAACCGCTCCTTCATGATTCACCTCAACCCCCTTTGAATCTCCTAGAGTTGAGTGCAGCCATGACTTTGGCCATAGCAAGAGTATCCTTCCCATACAACAAGCTGTCCACAAAATGCTCAAATCTAGAAGGTAATGAGCTTATGAGAATGATGGTTTGATATTAATCATCAATCTTTACTCATACGCTTTTCAAATCCAAGATAATTCAGTTGAATTCATCCAAGTACGTATTCCGGGTTTGGAATCATTCATTTGCAAAGTGTACAACTTCTTCTTGACGTAAAGCCTATTGGCTAGAGAGCTTTTAAGATACAGAGATCCCAATTTTTCCCAAATCTCTATAGTTGTTCCTTCATCAGCAAACTCCCTTAGAACTTCATCTCCTAAGCATAAAAGGATTGCACAATGTGCCTTATTAAGCACATCCCTGCATGATCTTTGTTTTATCCTCAAGATCCCTTCCTCCAATAGAGTTGTGTCAAACCTTGATGGATTAGAAGAGCTCTCATCTTCAACCTCCATAGGCTAAAATCATTGAGACCTGTGAAATTCTCAATTTAAGCTTAGCAATGGACATCCTTCTTTCAATAACACTGCAGCACCCCTTCAACCCACCTTCTGTCCACATAAATCAGCCCAGTAGCTCTTCAATCCAGCTATTGTATACATAAATTAGCCCAACAGCACTTCAATCTAGCTGTTGTCCACTGAAATCAGCCCAGCAGCCCAGTTGTTGCTCTCCTCCACCAACTTTCCACAAAACCCAGAAAAGGCTTCCCCTCTGGTCACCAACTCTTCCTCCACCTACTGTCCACAAAGAACAGCCCAAGAAAAGTCTCCCCCGCCTGTTGCCTCATCTTCTTCACCAGCTGTCCACAAAAAACAGCCAAGAGGAGGCTCCACTGAATGGTCACCTGCTTCTCCTCCAACTGCTATCCAAAAAAATAGCAAAAAAAACTGCTTCACTGTCGGTCACCCTTCTCCTCCACCTGCTATCCACAAAGAACAGCCACAAAAACTGCTCCACTGCTGGTTCTTCTTGCTGTCCACAAAAACATCCAAGAAAAACTACTCAACCACCAATCACCCTTCTCCTCCGCCTGCTGTCCACAAAGAACAGCCAAGGAAAACTGTTCCACTGGATGGTTACCTGCTTTCCTCCACTTTCTGTTCACAAAACAAACTGCTGTCTTCAGGAAAAACAGCCAAAAAAACCTTTTCGCCACCTGTTTTCCACCCAAAAACAGCCAAGAAAGCTCCACCTGCTGTTTACCAATAACAGCCAAGGAACTCCACCTCTTGGCTTGAATTTCCCCTTCTTGAGATCTAAAAACACCTTCCTTCTTCCTCTTAATATTTCTTGACCAAGCTCTAATATCACTTGTTTAAAAACAAACCTAGGATGAATGGATTCTTAAAGTTCTGCACCTTATTTCTACAATAACACCTTGTTTCTTTTCCTTTGCTCCCTCCACACCTGCTGTCCTTGCAACGCCAGTCACCTGCAGTTGCACCTCCACCAGAGATCTCCACCTTGCCTAGACCAGACAGCCAACTTCTTGCTGCTATTTCCACCTGCCGGATTCTTCTTGTTGTCTGGACCGAGAGAGAAAACAGCTCTCTATTGCTTCCACCCGAGAGAAAGAGAAGGGAAAGAGGGAGAGAGCTCACAGGTTTTGAAAAGGAAAAACTGAAATGATTTATTCATTCATACCTTGAAACAATACAAGGCACCCCTATTTATACTAAAACAATCCAAAGGGGTAAAAGTTAAAATAGCCTAAAACAAAGACTAAAACCAAAACCAAAAAAAACATGTAAAATAAGAACCAATATCTAACAAGAAAAATTAAACTTGAAATATGGGGCTTACGACCTTGCTCTATACACAAAGCAACTTGCTCAAGAGCACGTTTAGCTTAATAAGTATGAGTTGAACTTTTTGAAAAAAGATTGGCATTTTTCAAAATAAGTGCAAAATCTTCAAAATATTTACATGGTTTTCGCAGTGAGGGAAATTTAAGTTTGCTATTGCTTACAATCCACACAGCATAATCAAACTTTGGGTTCAAGCATTAGCAAACATGTTTGATTTGAACACTTTTGTAAGCTTTTTTATGCTCATATATGATTTACTTGCACATTTTTTAATGCACTTGCATGATGCATATGCCCATTTCCCAGTGCACTTATATGATGCACATTTTTTTTAAGCACTTGCACACTAGCACAATTTTTCAACTAGCCTGTACAATGCATGCGGTTGATGCATTTACACGAGTCTTGATGCCTTATATTTGAGTTTCATGCTACGTGTAAGAGAGTCAAAATTATTCGATTTTAATTATTAAAGCTCAATATTTCATCTTTTATCCGATGTATGTTGTGGATCCAGTGGCGATAGAATTAGAATCTAACATGTGTTCCATTATGTTCTTTTTATCATCTTACATGTTTATTAGCGTAGTGGGCCTTGCATAGAATCTGTTCTTCCTCTTATTAGCTTGTTCATTTCACCTCATACAAGTGTAAATTCATTGAGTTCTGTAAGGTTTCTAGTGTTTACGAGTGAAGAGGGAGGAGACTATCTTCTTGGTCATAAGCAAGCTACTACGTTCTGTAGGTCCCTTGTAAGTCCATTTAATATTCAATATTCATGTAGTTATCTCATTTTTTAATTCTCATTTTGTATTTTTTTCTGGTTTTTTTTTTCATTGTAAAATTAACCAATTTCATATTCATCAGTCCATTTTTTTTTTTCAAATTTTTTTCAATCCGAAATCTGAGAACTTCAGAAAGTCACACATATGTCCCATATGTGCCATGCATGTGTCTTCCTAATGCTGGACAGCATCCCTTTGAAAATCTCCAACAAAATTTTAAGTGTGCTAAACACGTGTTGGAGAAGTATCCGTGTTGGACACAATCACCGAAGGCATTTTAAAATGTTTGCGCATCATTGGATGAGAACAATAAAGACCATGTTGAAATGCGTCCAGGTAAGCCACCAAAAATCACTTGTTTGAGCAAGGATAACAACAGCAAAGAAATTAAGAAAACTATATTCCAAGTTCAGATCTAAAGACAACTTTCAGATACTATAAATAGGTTTTAATCTTACCACCACGTAATCCTCCATAAATAAATATCATGTCGCCAATTGCAGCAGCCGCATGCCTGCACCTCCGTGTAAGTTCAACTGAAGCATCTCCACCGGCTGTATCAGCACTGTATTTGCCTGTCCTAGGACTTGTCACCACTGATTTTATATCACACCAAACTCCAGCAGCAGTGTCCAGCACTGAAGCATGCAAGAATATAAAGCAC
Organism: Dendrobium officinale; assembly: GCA_019514585.1. Taxonomy (NCBI): domain Eukaryota; kingdom Viridiplantae; phylum Streptophyta; class Magnoliopsida; order Asparagales; family Orchidaceae; genus Dendrobium; species Dendrobium officinale. Next base: position 23,168,609 of record CM033698.1, read on the forward strand.
TTGTGAGATATCACCCAGTATATCTATGAGAACTTGCAAGTTACAATAAGCAAAGTCAAAGATATGATGCGGAAAGGTGTTTGGTTCAGAATGGTCTAAGTCTTACTAACGAAGGTGAAAGAAAGTCCTGCATCTATGAGAATGCTACATGAAGCGGACACAATATATAATCACAAATACCATAAGTTAGCACTCGCAATGCTTGCAAAAATAAAACAGGATGCAAACTGCCAAGTAAATGACACTCACGGTCAACTTTGCACAAGCTAAAATTGGGCCATCTATTAATCATATCTGTAGTAAGTATCACTGGTGTTCAACTACGGAAAATATTAAAAATGTTCTAATATCAAGATGCCTAGTGAAGAGTTTATTTATGTATCAGCTGCACGAAATATAGAAACAAATGAAATGAAGATGCTACCAGCCAGTGTGGTGTTTCTATATTTTTTCACTATATAGGTCAAGAAAATTTCGTATGCTCTGCATAAAAAAAGTTAAACTTAAACTTTAATGAGTCGAAGCAATCAAACAGTCATTTATTGGGCATTTATTATTGCAAGAAAAGCAGGCATAAATTCGTATATGAGAAGCACAAGCATTTCTAAGGAAAGCAATAAATAATAGAAAAAGATAAGTCCACAAAACTCATCAACTTCCGCAAGCTGAAAGCCAAGAGAATTGGACTCAACGATAGAGTTAGATATATAAATGATATCACGTGAAATTACACAAAGATTGACGCAAAAAAGAAGTGCCTCATAATGTTCAGAAATGATTATTAGAGATAGCTTCTGGCTACGGATACCGGATAATCATTTATACATTGCTCAAGAATAGCTTCTTAAGGAACAAAAAAGACGATTATTCCCAAAGACTGTTTTCTTTCCCGTTGAATGTCGACATTTGAAGAGGGAGAATTGCTTGGAGGACAAAAAATGCAAAATGTAAGGAATTCTATAAAATGAATGCATGTACTTATGCCAGAGATGACATGGCTACTAAAGCGGAGGGAATTTAACAAGTATCAAATCTACAAGATCTGCAGATGAGCAATTAGTGAAAGAAAGTATAGAGAATGGTTATCAATTCACAAGATTGGAAACAAACATAGCCATAATATTTAAAAAGTTGTTCACAAGACTTTGATACAAATGAGTTTGCCGTAACTGAGTGCATAACCAGGTCATTACCAAAAACAGTAACATAACACTGACATATATCAGTTTCAAAACAGACCTAAAAAACATAAGAACTTACCTGCAACACTTGACGAATCTTCCACCATGCGACCACCACCTAGAGCCCCTCCAGATACATGAAGCCTTGCATTGACAAAAACCTAAAAAAATTTGTTATAGAATATTATTGCATATTTCAAAATGATACTAGAGGGTAGAACATATGGAAAGGAAAGTGAAATCCCCTCACAGCTGCATGTTGGTATCTTGGAGAAGGAGAGACACCCGGAGCAATAGCCCACTCCCATCGTCCATCTCTATGCTTTGCAAGCCCGTATGCACTTGCCAGCGGCTAAAATATAAGAAAAAATGGAAAGAACCCACATGAAATGAATAATGATCATAATATTCGAAAGAATTAAAAAAGTAAATACAAAATTAAAAAGAAAACAAAGTTGTTATTTACAACTGTTATATTGTAATCCTTGGAAAGGAGCAAAGAAATTGTACAAATTAAATTCTTTTTCTGCCATGTTAAAACTCAAGAAATATTTACCTGAATCCAAGAAGACAATAGGAAAACTAATTACTAACAAAAATAAAACTACGCAGAACCAGCTTTAATTAGAGACAGGATGAAGCAAATCGCCAATTGATAATACAAAGAATTCCAATTCCCATTGTTAATTGAGTCAACATCAAAATGAATGAAAATAAAACACAAAGAGACAGACAAAGAGCAGAGCATTAACCTCTACAGAAAATATTTATTCTGGACTGCCTGTTGTAAGAAAGAATGACAGTTGATAAGATCAATACGGATCAATATACTAAGAAAACCTGATCAATATATTCAGAAATCCGTAGCAATATCAAAAATATATTTAAGAGCATTATTTGAAACAGAAAGGATAGAAAGACTTGAAGCACAGTAATGCCGTGCAAGGAAGGATTTAGTACATTTATTTTATTTTAAATTAGGATTTTATATAGAGAACGACTGGAAGCAGAGTATTGCAGTGCAACAAAGGATTTATTTCATTTATTTTATTTTCAATTAGGATTTTATATTTATTTGGTTTATTCCTTGTTCAATCATCATTAGGGATAATTTTAAGACAGATTTAATTGTGATCTTACCTGTAATACTATTTCTATAAATAGAAATTGTCGTACAAATGTTGATTAAATCTAATGATAGAATCATTTGAGATCAGAGTTTTTGTGCGGCCTACACTCTACAATGATTCTCTTTGTTCTAAATTTCTCCTTGTCGTTTTGTCTTTACCTCTTGTTTCCTCCTCTCTGCCATGTTCACTAGTCTATCTACCCAACGCTCTTCATCTCTCCACCTTTTCGCTCTCCTCCTATGCCAGATTTGTCTATTTCGACTACTCAACTCTACATCAATTTGGATACCAAAGCTAAAACTCGATCCAATGTTTGTTCCTATGACCACATGTGACTAAACCCTCAGTCTTCTTTCGCTTGAATTCCACACAACTTATGGCATCCTTTGTATCCGTTTTTTCTCAAGATCCAACCAATTGAGCAGCACTGAGCCCTCTTCAAGTGACTAATCTTGAGATATCTATTCTCTAAAGCTAACAGATTTTGCTCGTCAGCTTCTCCACAAATATCCACATCACTTCTTCCATTAATACGTATAACTTCAGTTCCTCTCCACTCACAAACACTTCAACATCATATCCGACTCCTTTTACAAGCTTTATATTAAAGCTTGCTAATGTCCTCCACTCCACCGCCACCCCCAGATTTGTATGATCACAATTTCCTCATCAAGTCCAGCACTCACTCTTAGACCTCATCATCACTATCTTCCCACACAAACACCCACGCACGCCTATGAGCTTCCTCAATCTTAACTTGTTATCCCTCTCATGGCCTTACTCTCAAGCATATACGTTCACAAGTCATTCTCACTAACGCAACCTCCAATTACTTACACCTGCATCCTCGTCGCTATATTTGCATGTGTGCACCTACCACTTCTCACCCATGCTTGTGCAATCCTTAATCATGCAATTGCATCCTTATCCACTCACAACCAATGCACAAGCATGCCTGCGTCAGCACTCCCATAAGTTCCTTCCCCCCTATTGCATGCAAAATGCTCAGACTTGGAGCTTCACTCACATCCCCACTCGCAACCACATCCTCTAATCTCTCTTTTTCTTTTCTTTTTTTCTTTTTTTTTTAATCTCATTAGTTTGTTTTTAACCCACATTTTAGGTCAAAATGCACTTTGAACCATACGCAACCCAAATCAAAACCTAAAAAATGAAAAAAAAAAAATGAGAAAGAGGGAGAATTGGAGAAATCAATTTCAATTAGTCAATTCTTTAGTCAACTTAAGTTAATCAGTATTTCAATTAAGTTTGATCAGTTTAGTAGTGTACATGAAGACCTCAAAAGGCATTTAGAGATAACTTTCTTGAGCTATGATAATATTCTTAAAGATCAATGAGAAAGCCTTCTATTGAGATTGATGTTCATTCCCCTCAATCTCTTTCTTCAAAAGATAGATTTCTCATTTGTCGCCTTTTCTTTAAAATGAATTTTGCATTCATCACTGATGTAAGCAAAAAATATAGGGAGCCTATATTTTTTGCTTAACAAAAAAAAGACACGACGGACTTCTACGGACTAAAACGACTAAGGACGAGAAAATGGACGAACAAAATAGGGAAGAACAAACTCTTACATTTCAATTTAAACTAAACAAGTAAAAAAAAAACTATGACGACGACTTACAAACAACACGACAGACACCCTAAAGTTGTTGCACTTTGAGAATAAGGATACAGGTGGAGCGGCACTTGCGGAGAGACGAAGAGATTAGAAGCCCGAGAAGAAAGGGTGGAAAGAGCCCGCAGGATTTCCGGAGGGGATGAGAAAAGAAAGTTGGAAAGAGCCCGCAGGATTTCCGAGCAACCCGCAGGTTAACAGATTTTCCAAAAATCAAATATCATTCACTATTCAAAACATTACATAACCCCTCATATTTATAGGTATGAAAGGGGAATACAAAAGGACACAAATATTAAATTAACACATAATTCAAAGCATTAAAAAGCATAGAAATCTCCCCCCAAAGCTCTCGGTTTACACCCAAACCAGGAACCAAGGAGACAGCCACAGGAGACAAAGGGAACCGCACGGACCGAGAGCCACAGCCACGGGAAACGAGGGGCGGGCACGGAACAAGGAGCCAGCCGTGAGATCCCAAGAGGTAAAGCACAAAATACTAAAAGGCCATGGTGGAATTCAAGGAGCCACCATGGGAAAAAGAAATCTTGGAATTCCAAAGGCCTGTTTGGAATTCCAAGAGACAAACATAAAAACAAATATAAAAATAATAAAAAGTACATTAAATATAAAGATAACTATGAGCTAAAATCCTAGCTAATATTGAGCTAACCCCTAGTTCAATAAATGAACTAAAGCCTAGCTCATAAATGAGCTAAAATTCTAGCTCAATTGGATTGAGCTAGTAGACTCAAGGGAAGCCAAAATATGATTTATTTTGGACTTGTGTTGACCCCCCCTTTGTCTACATCAGACTCCCCTTCTTGCGAATTCAGTCATGTCTGTTGTTTCCCTTGAGGCGGTGCATACTGTTCATCGAGCTCCTTGAGTTTTTCTCCAAACCTTTTCAGAATTTCTTCCTGTTCTTTTTCAAATTGATGTTGCATATACCTTTTGTATTTTTCAAACTTTTGATCACATAGGAACATGTGATATTGCAATTTGTAGAGTGAAGTGGATCCGATGAGTCACCATCTGAAGGAATCCACCTGTCCAACGGGAGTGGGACATTAGGATCATGTGGCTCGCTTTCCTCCATGAATGAAGCCATATTTTTGGTATTTTCCATTTTTTTGACAGACTCAAAAAAAAGACTTAAAAATTAAAACCTAAACTTAGACTCACAATTCTTTTACGACTCAAGACTCACAAAAAACTCTCGACAAGACTTGACTTGACAACTCAATTTGACAAACTCACAAACCTAGGACTTCCTAACTTGCTCTGATACCAAATGATGTAAGCAAAAAATATAAAGAGCCTATATTTTTTTGCTTAACAAAAAAAAAGACACGACGGACTTCTACGGACGAAAACGACTAAGGACGAGAAAATGGACGAACAAAATAGGGAAGAACAAACTCTTACATTTCAATTTAAACTAAACAAGTAAAAAAAAAAACTATGACGACGACTTACAAACAACACGACAGACACCCTAAAGTTGTTGCACTTTGAGAAGAAGGATACAGGTGGAGCGGCACTTGCGGAGAGACGAAGAGATTAGAAGCCCGAGAAGAAAGGGTGGAAAGAGCCCGCAGGATTTCCGGATGGGATGAGAAAAGAAGGTTGGAAAGAGCCCGCAGGATTTCCGAGCAACCCGCAGGTTAACAGAATTTTCAAAAATCAAATATCATTCACTATTCAAAACATTACATAACCCCTCATATTTATAAGTATGAAAGGGGAATACAAAAGGACACAAACATTAAATTAACACATAATTCAAAGCATTAAAAAGCATAGAAATCTCCCCCCAAAGCTCTCGGTTTACACCCAAACCAGGAACAAAAGAGACAGCCACGGGAGACGAAGGGAACCACACGGACCGAGAGCCACAGCCACGGGAAACGAGGGGCGGACACGGAACAAGGAGCCAGCCGTGAGATCCCAAGAGGTAAAGCACAAAATACTAAAAGGCCATGGTGGAATTCAAGGAGCCACCATGGGAAAAAGAAATCTTGGAATTCCAAGGGCCTGTTTGGAATTCCAAGAGACAAACATAAAAACAAATTTTTTTTTAATAAAAAGTACATTAAATATAAAGATTACTATGAGCTAAAATCCTAGCTAATAATGAGCTAACCCCTAGTTCAATAAATGAACTAAAGCCTAGCTCATAAATGAGCTAAAATTCTAGCTCAATTGGATTGAGCTGGTAGACTCAAGGGAAGCCAAAATATGATTTATTTTGGACTTGTGTTGACCCCCCCCTTTGTCTACATCAGACTCCCCTTCTTGCGAATTCAGTCTTGTCTGTTGTTTCCCTTGAGGCGGTGCATACTGTTCATCGAGCTCCTTGAGTTTTTCTCCAAACCTTTTCAGAATTTCTTCCTGTTCTTTTTCAAATTGATGTTGCATATACCTTTTGTATTTTTCAAACTTTTGATCACATAGGAACATGTGATATTGCAATTTGTAGAGACGATCTTGAAGTGGATCCGATGAGTCACCATCTGAAGGAATCCACCTGTCCAACGGGAGTGGGACATTAGAATCATGTTGCTCGCTTTCCTCCATGAATGAAGCCATATTTTTGGTATTTTCCATTTTTTTGACAGACTCAAAAAAAAAGACTTAAAAATTAAAACCTAAACTTAGACTCACAATTCTTTTACGACTCAAGACTCACAAAACTCTCGACAAGACTTGACTTGACAACTCAATTTGACAAACTCACAAACCTAGAACTTCCTAACTTGCTCTGATACCAAATGATGTAAGCAAAAAATATAAAGAGCCTATATTTTTTGCTTAACAAAAAAAAGACATGACGGACTTCTACGGACGAAAACGACTAAGGACGAGAAAATGGACGAACAAAATAGGGAAGAACAAACTCTTACATTTCAATTTAAACTAAACAAGTAAAAAAAAAAACTATGACGACGACTTACAAACAACACGACAGACACCCTAAAGTTGTTGCACTTTGAGAAGAAGGATACAGGTGGAGCGGCACTTGCGGAGAGACGAAGAGATTAGAAGCCCGAGAAGAAAGGGTGAAAAGAGCCCGCAGGATTTCCGGAGGGGATGAGAAAAGAAGGTTGGAAAGAGCCCGCAGGATTTCCGAGCAACCCGCAGGTTAACAGATTTTCCAAAAATCAAATATCATTCACTATTCAAAACATTACATAATCCCTCATATTTATAGGTATGAAAGGGGAATACAAAAGGACACAAACATTAAATTAACACATAATTCAAAGCATTAAAAAGCATAGAAATCTCCCCCCAAAGCTCTCGGTTTACACCCAAACCAGGAACCAAGGAGACAGCCACGGCAGACGAAGGGAACCGCACGGACCGAGAGCCACAGCCACGGGAAACGAGGGGCTGACACGGAACAAGGAGCCAGCCGTGAGATCCCAAGAGGTAAAGCACAAAATACTAAAAGGCCATGGTGGAATTCAAGGAGCCACCATGGGAAAAAGAAATCTTGGAATTCCAAAGGCCGGTTTGGAATTCCAAGAGACAAATATAAAAACAAATATAAAAATAATAAAAAGTACATTAAATATAAAGATAACTATGAGCTAAAATCCTAGCTAATAATGAGCTAACCCCTAGTTCAATAAATGAACTAAAGCCTAGCTCATAAATGAGCTAAAATTCTAGCTCAATTGGATTGAGCTAGTAGACTCAAGGGAAGCCAAAATATGATTTATTTTGGACTTGTGTTGACCCCCCCTTTGTCTACATCAATCACTCTTCTTGAGAATGGATATTGCGAGCCATACAATGCAGATGAAGAACTTCAGTTCTACCTATAATAATAATGCAACCATACACAGTAGAATTCTTTGTAGCCTAAGAGGAATTGATGTCCTGCAAGAAATAAATTTAAGATTTATTTCAGTTGTTTCAAATTAAGATTTTATATTTACTTAGTTTATTTCTTTAGATAATTTAAGAACAGTTGTCTCAATCTTATTTTTAATTCTATTTCTATTAGAAAATTTAACTTTATATCACAAAATATGCCCCAAATGCTTTTTAGACCTGAACAATAAGCCTTATGGTGCAGTCCCGTTAGCTAATCCATGAATATTAAACCTCCTCGTGTCAACCCATGAACCAATAACATAAATTACTTCAAGATGAACCACAACAACAACAACAACATCAAGCCTTTATCCCATTAAGTGGTTCGGTCCAATTAAAAGTCAAATTCTCATTTAAATTTAATAAAAAAAGTAATATGTAATATTTTCTAACATAATCTTATTAGATCTACCTCTACCTAAATGTTTCAGGTTAAAAAAACTCAACCGCCCTTGACACTTGATCCCACGGCCAAGATGGGAATCCGAGGGAGGCTCACCTGGATCACACCAATCTCTGTTAAATCTCAATCATCCCTTGACAACTAATCCCACGGCAAAGATAGGAATTCGTGGGAGGCTCATCTAGATCACGTCGATCTCCTTCCATATTTGGGTGGTTGATTTAGGAAGGATTATATTAAGGCAATTATGTATGATTTTGTAGTTAATTATTTTTTTATTAAGACAACTTGTATAGATCTATAAATAGAGATAGTTTATGTAATAAAATTAAGCTTTTTCCTCTCCAATTTTCTGAATATAATATGGTATCAGAGCCTTCATTGCCTTGGTTGGAATTTTGAGTTTTTTTACTGCTAGACTTTTTGAAGGGAAGGCCTGGCCTTCCCATCAAAAATGAAAGGGATCGTATTTCGTCTTGTTCATTCCTGCGTACATCCAACTGAGAGGGGGAGAGTGCTTCATCTCGCATTCTCGTCGTTTTATTAAGAGAGATAAAAGTCTAATTCGTTTCGTTTGGAGGAGTCGAGCAAGAGCCCCGTGGTCTTTGTGTTCGATCAAGAGAAACGAACGTCTCGTAAAACCCTCTAGCATGTGTGCGACCAAATGGGATGAGAGAGGCGTGAGGCCAAAAGATTTTGCACATGTGTCTGGGAGCTAATTGATTAGGATTGCGCTAACCATTATGTGTGATCAAGGGCGAGCCGATTCATGCATTCTACTTCCTACTTGTGTGCGTCCAGAGCAACAGAGCAAGTGAGAAGGCTTCCCTTTTTGGTCTTCTGCATGCGGCTAGAGAAGGCACACAAGACCCCTTTTGTGCGTGACTACCTAGTGGCCTAACCGAGTGAAGAAGAGGATCAAGAGAGGGAGCAAGCAAGAACTGCATGCATGTGTGCCTAGGCTAGGATGACCGACCCTCATGCTTTTGCTGGTGCCGAACCAAGCAATGAATGAGCAGTTGAAGAGAAGTTGTGCATGCAATCTAGCAGGGCCGAACAGAACTGGGAGCCTCTTGAGCACGTGTTTGCTCTCGATTTTATGGATTTTGGAAGGATAATTAATTAGCTTTCCCGTTGTCCCACCACAGGCCTTTATTGCCGTAATTCTGAGGAGTACAAGTTCTCACCATCGGCCTTCATTGCCTTTATCCCACATAAACTTTAATTCATCTTCAAAACTCCAACAGGAACCTCTTTAATCTTTATATAATTACAAATAATCTAGTACGAAACTAAGATTAAGTATCCATAAAATTATAGCATTGCGACCTTTTGGATAGACAAGGCAAGAAGCATAGCGAAGACTTGGAACATATTAACACTTAAGCAAAGTGAAGCATCAGGTGGGCAACATTGTGAATTTATCCCGTGTATTTCTAGATTTATAATATATTTAAAAAATCATGCTTAAATCTTGTCTAGCACAGGATGCTAAACAGCCCCTAAGGTTGATAGGTTCCTGGGCTGAGTTGTTAAAGCACTTTCTGCTCAAAAATGTTTTTCTGTTTTCCTGTGAATGTCTTCCTAGCTGTCATGATTAGTTCTGATATTTTGACATTACGCAAGCTTAGTTAATGGCTACTATCTTATTTCAATTCAATTGTGGATTTTACCTTCCAATCAGTACTATAACGCCAGTTAAAATGTATATATATATATATATATATATATTCTAAATTTTCTAATTTTTATTCCTCCACAGCTAATGCTAATAGTATGCAATACATCATTATCTTTGTGAGTTATGTTTCCATTCTTTAAGTTGTATGTTTTTGGATTATTATTTTTACGCATGTATCTGTTTAATTAATGATAAGTGCCATGTTCTCTTTGCGACAAAACCATTGTCTTCTTCTTATCTTTTGCATTAATGGAAATAAAAACATAGTTTTTCTAAGCTCAGCTTGAACTCTATAGGTTATTTGTTTTTTCTTTTTTTTTAATATGTAATTTGTAATGAATTTATTATAGAATTCTTCTACTTTGTCAGGTTAATGTTGATAAATGTGAATAAATAAAAAAGACAATTTTGATGAGTTCTTAAGCCAAAGCTATCAAATTCTAAATAGAATCAATGGAGAAAGGAAATGTCATGTCTAAATTGTTCTGTAACTGGGTTCTTTTATAATTTTCTATGAAGTTAATGATTACATGTTTAGATTTTAATTCACTACAATGGAGAAAAAAATATAAATCTCATGTTTAAAATTACAACAATGATTTCAGCGGATTCACTATGAATTTAACATAAGAACAGCTCTCCAAATGGCTAGTAATTAATGATTACTCACTTGTTCTAAGAGAAATTGTAATTTTCAAATTGGGATAATTGTATTTTATGATGAATGCGAATTTATTTATTTATTTGTTATTTTACAGATGCCAGAGGTTCTTTAGATGTTCCCAAACGAAACTGAAATTTTGCATACAACTCAATCATGAGATTTCATGGAACAAAATTTGATGTTGTAAAGGAGATGTCAGGCTTCTCCACAAATAAACAAGAAATTTTGATATTGGATTCATCGATGCCAATAGAGTATCATCATTTTGGAAATATTAATGCCATTATTATGATTTACCACAAAGTATGTAACATGTGCTTCCTTAGTACTTCCATGATTATATAGAAGAAATGTTTTTGTATGATATGGTACAATTTATATTATAGACCATATATCCATCTGCAAAATTACTCATAAGAGTATTTCTAAAATGGATATATTTATTAAAAAATAAAATTTAATGAATAATTTTTTTTTATATTTTAGCATGTACTTAGTGATTTTAAAAATCTTATGAATGTACAATTGGTGCGCTTGCAATTAAAAGGGGTCATATACAGCTTTCCAAAATTTTCCCATTTTGATTTCTCCTATTATGTTGTCAATTTTTAAAATGTTAAGAAAGAACCCATTTCTGCCTAGATTATCAATTTTATTTTTGTTAAATGGTGAAATATTCTTATCATCCCGTAAGAAAAAGGAAGACCATTGCTCCAAAAAAAAAGCAAGAATGCTTTAATTTATTTTTTTTAACTTAAAAATTAATATCAAGCCTATGATACTTGGAACAGATTTTTAAGCTATGTGCACTTAGCATATCTGCTTTCTCGAAAATCAGTATTTTGGCATTTCAAACTCACCACACTATTTGCATCCCTCCCTCCACAGAGCAAAAGAAGACCATCTGAGCGCGCACTTGCAGTTGCATACCTAATCAAGAAGAAAGGAACTAAATTTAGAGTTTTTTGCTTTTTTTTAGACAGATGAAGTCATATAACAGAATCAAAAATGTCCAAAGCCATTTTTTCCCGTATGTTAGCCAAATTTAAATCTAACAACTTAGACATATTTAGCATTGACTCTTACAAGAATTATTTCCTTTGCAGGTGCATGAACATTTCTCATATAACATTGGGCTTCAATATACAAAATATGAGGCAAATGCATGGACAGAGATGGAACAGATAACAGGCGAGACGAGCAAAAGAGAAGAAAGGAAGAAAACTTTAAAAAACTTGATTAATCTCAAACTGCTCAGAGAAAAAATAATAAACATTGTACTAAGGAATCAAGAACACATCTTCATATCATAAGTAGAAATTTATTGACAAAAATTTGAATTACAAAACATCCTGCACGGAACTCCCAATAACATGGAGCCCTTGCGTAAATGTAATATGCTGAAGCTAAAAAAATCTTTTCTTCAATATTATAATATCTAGGATTATCTCACAGTTTCATTTTAATTTTATTTAGTGAATTATATTGATTTTATTTATTGCAAATTAGATGATAAGATTTTTTTTCAAATTATCTCCCCTTATTCTCACCACTCCCGTCTCTATCTCCCTCTCAATCTCCCATGATTATCTCTCTTAACCAATAGATCATTTAATAATTCAATATCTCAATCTCCTGGAACCCATCTCACCATCTCACTCAAGAAGAAAAAGCTATAATACGAAATGTGTGTTGTAATACCCATCATGTGTTGTTGTGCCACTGAACTATCTACAAAACTTAGTATCTAAGCCCTAATATCTTGTTTCCTCTCTCTTAAAGTCCTTGTTTTTCAAAATGGATGTTACGTCTCTTTTAGCAAAAGAAATTCGGATTTTCTCTGCAACTAGTGGAGAATGACAAAAGGTAAGGTTTTAAGGCATTCTTGCTTATAATTCTTCTTGCAAAAATTTGTCTCAACTCAATATGCTTTAGAACACACTCATGACTACAAAAAAATCCCCAAGCAATAGTGGCAATGAGGATCATTCACTTGATAAAAACATGCCTTCTAATGTAGTGGTGGTAGTTCCTACTTCTTTCTGTATGATTTGTACACAAAACTTTGAATGAAGTTTAGATCATGCCTTCAAATTAGAGTCTTCCCAAATAGCTAGCCTAATGGTTGAGAATGACCCCAAACCTACTCATAAGATTAGTGATCTAGACCCACCTAGGGTTTTTGCTCTAGCTGGTCATCTAAATGCTAGGGATATTAGTAATTCAAATTATCTATTTGTTGGCTTTTATGTTAGAATTTCTAGCACAAAAGATCTAGAAAAATAAGTTTCAAATTCTATATACCAAAAGGGAAAAAAAAAAACAAATAATATATCATCACTTTCCAAAATATATATATTATCGAGCTTCAATTTAGACATTTTGATGAGGACCCTTAGGATTCCTCCCATCAGATGTTGGTTCATTTGTAGCCTATTGGCCTTGACGATGTATTTTGAGTTTAATTTCCTTTTCATCTAGCAATATTATGCAATTGCTTCATAATATACTCTTTCATTGACTGATAATAAAATTTGTTTTGCTTAAAAAAAGAAAGCCTCCTTTCTTCAACTCTCTCATATCAAAGAAGAAATAAAGCAAAGGCATTCATAAAAAAAAAAGGAAGAAGAAGATCAACAAGAAATTCATTGTCAGTAGTCAATCATCAAGCTTGTATCAAATCAATAATTCTTCTACATCATAACAACTCTTTCAACATTGTCAAGAATATTAAAGGCGGTAATTTAATATACCTATTTCATTCGTTTGAGCATGAGAAAGGGATTAAATCTGGAAGCATTCTACATGGATGTATGGCACATATTTGGAACTATGTATGTTTTATATATGTAGGTTTACAAATGAACTTAAAAATCAACTCTATTTAGAGTTTCCTAAGAGTTCAGAGAATAAAACAAATCTATAATTCCATGTTCATGGAAATTTCATGAGGAATTGCCTATGAAAAGAATCATTTTAGGAAGTCATTTAAGCTAATAAATCTTAGTAGAGAAAAAACATCAAAATAGCAAATTATAGCGCTCTAGAAATGCATGACGTTCATGTCCCATAAAATTGTATAGTCAAGATTAACAAGATACAAATCCCAGAGCATTTCCGGTCTGGGCTACCAACTAAGTGCCTGCAAATGGTAATTCAGCATATTTAACCTAATGTATGCTACATTAAAGTTAATGACTTGTAGCTAAATTTTCTGACTCTGAAGATTGCAATTTGGACCAACTTGGCTATCCAAGCAAAGACTTAAAGCGTCATAGACATTAGACTGGTATTATCCTAAATAGCCATTGTGATCAAAGCCTGAGTAAGAAAGGTTATGAACTAGCTTAAGTCGACAAAAAGATCGCCGTTAGTCCCAAATTTAGATCAAAAAGGTTAAAAAAAGTTGTTAAGTCGACAACCAATCATAAAATTTAAGACAAAAATGATAAAATGAATCCAACTTTGGATTTTACTAGTGCTAGGGTATTCCCCATAAGTAACGCACCACATCCTGGCCCATTATAGTGAACAGTAGGTCAAGGTTTTTTAGGACCAGTCATACATGTCAATGGCATGTGTCATGGCGCATGACGCAGCACGGCCCACGTACGGCACTATTTTCTTAGCATAGCACAACGCATCGGAATAGCGCGGGCTATAAACACTATGCATGGGCAAAGCAATATAGTTGCAAGGCGCAAATAGCGCATGCAATTTTATTGACATGTTATAAATTTTTAATTATAATTAATATTTTAAGATTTGCATATTAATATCATAATTAATTATTAAAAATAATAAAAGACTTAATTTTTTATAGGATTTATAGCTTTTGTTGTTGCTGTTTGACATGACTTAGGCTAAATTATGCTTAAATCCCGCTCAAATTTATTGGCTTAAGTTTTTTGTAGGATTTAAAGTAGTCATTTTTCCTGTTCATCAAGATATTTATGCTCAAATCAACCTATCGTTTGTTATATATATAATTTTATATTGTGTGCATTGTTTTAATTGGCCCGCACCGTGCCGTGGCTCCACGGGAAACTTTCCGCTATGCTGTGCCATTCGGTGTTAAAAAGTAGGGGACTATCAGGCATAGTGTGCCACAACTTAGCCTAATATGGAGAAAAGTAAGCAAGTATTGGTTATGACATCAATATCAAGTGATGCAACACAAGTTTAAATTATTATTATGAAAAGTGAACAAGAGTTAGATCTAAAGCTATGATTAGATTTTCTATATAAATTTGAGAACTTTGCATAAAAAACGAGATAATTTGTGAAAGCAATGTTTAGACGAAGAATAAACATAACATTACTTGTTCACAAAATGATGTGAAACAACCAGGAAATTTTAGGAAATAATAAAATTATTGCAAGTTCGCTTACTTTAAGATTAATGAATCGTAAGAACTAGCTTTAAGAATTATCCTTTGAAATTTTGCTCATGTATGTTGTTACACTTTTGAGAGAACAGATCACTTTAAAATATCAGAAATTATAATAAAACTAAATGTACTGGTAATAATAATCCGCAGGCTAATATAATGAACTTTCACCTTGAGTTTCCCTCTTGCACTCACACTCTTTGAGAGGCTTTAGTGGAGAGAGACCGTTAGCAAACTAAGCTATGCCACTAGGACGGTGACGACGCCGATGGTCTTGAGCCACGGGAGGGTAGTCGGAGAAGGAGGCACAGGTGGACGTCCGATGAGCTGCCACTGTTCAGAAGGTCGTTGTTTGCCAATCATCTCGACGAGATGGTAGAGTATGCGATCTACGTAGCCTTCGACTGGGTCGTCGAATTCCCAGTTGGGATCAAAGAAGGGTGATTGCGAGATATGAATTTGTCCTTGAGAGTTGTATGTGAATCCGTGATCAACTTCAGGATCTGTCATCCAAGAAAATGGGGATCTTATTTATTGTGCACCTTGGAATTGTGGGAAGCCGACGGCTAAAGCAAGAGGATGAGAGGAGTGGAGAGCCGGCGGGTGGGGTGGGTTTGGCTAGAGAGGGGAACAGGTAGGTTAGGGAGGGGTTTTGGGATTTTAGAATAATTACTAAGGTGAGTAATTAATCTAGAGAATTAAAGAGAGATAAGGGAAATAAGAATTCAAATTTGAATCCTAAATTAGGGAAAGATAGGAGGGGGGCGGCAGCATGCATGGGAGTTGAGGAGATTGGGGAGGGAAATAAATGCTTCCTAATTCATTATCTTAAATCAGGAAACAAGTAATGGAATCAAATCTAATTTTAAATTTGAATTGACTTTAATTTGAACACTTTCCTAATTTAGATAGGTTAATTTTGGGAAGTACTTGAAATTTCAATTTTGAATTTCAAATAGGTTTAAAGTCCTTCCCAAATTGACTTATCTATTTTAGGCAAGCAATTATGATGATTGAAATCATCATCAAGGGGATTCAAAGAAGGGGGGCGGTGGCTAGGGTTTGGGTGGAGATGAAAGGGGTCGATTTTGGGTTGGGTAGGCCGGCCCTAAGGTGGGAGAGCCGCCAGGTTTAGGATGGGGAGGATGGTTGGTGGCTGACGGTGGGGGTTTGGGGATGGGATGGCCGGCGACTTGGCACCCAAGGGTGGTATGGCTAGCGGTTGGAAGCAAGGGAGAGGTGACCACGAGCCTGGAGCTACTCTGCGACTGGTGGGTATTGCTTTGCCCACACTTGGGACTTCACCACTCAAGAACTTACAAGCTTAAGAGAAAGAAATTCTGGAATTTTACTAAGCAATCATCAAAAACCAATACAAAGACTAGGGCCACTATATATAGGCCTCAACAATGAACAAAAAAACAAAGACACATATGCCCTCCAGGCTACAACTCACTAAACTCCCTTGTAAGGGTACAAAGGTCAACTAAAACAAATAATAAAATAATACTAATACAATAACATAAAGAACACATAAATAGATGATCTTGATCGTGGTCGTCGATCCGCAATGTCTCCTATAATAGACGCGCTAGAATCTTCTACTGATGTCCTCATCACAAAAATTAAATGAAAACAGGAAAAAATCCAAGAACATTGTGAGAGTTATAAGTTATTGACATTGAAACGGTTAATAATAGGAATAGGGCTGAGATAGTTTTGTAGAGTGTTAAAAAATAAAACTATTGAGGTGATGAGGGTTAGTGATAAGATGGTTTATATAAAAATAATTATTGATGAGAATATTATAAATGTTGCCCCTCAAGTTGGATTAGAAAATAATTTTATAAAAATAGTTTTTGGACAAATGAACACCAAAGAATTAAATAATATTAATAAGCTCTCATAGGATGACCTCGAAGAGGATTCATGATGGTATGGAATAAGAGATAAATGTAATGGAAGAAGCTCTATTTGATTTCACAATAACAATCTTGATATAGTTAACATATAATATATACTTAAAAAACAAGAATATTTAGTTGCTCATAAATATAGAGCAAAAAAATCATAAATAAACTTATTTTTGCTTCAAAGTAAAGAAAACAATCCAAAGAACTAATTGCTTAGGATAAGGTAATGGAATTTGAAATGTAAAAAATTATTAATCAAGTAATATTAGTTGTTAACAGAGCAAAATTTGAATTATTTAACTCAAAAATCAAACATAAGTAAAAAATAGGAAATCACTCAAAAAATTATTGTCTTTTGTTTGTTTTAGATTGAGCTCGAATGAAGACAACTAGTCAAGCCCATCTCAAATCAAACTTGAACTAAGCAAAGCCTAGATCAAATTGATCTATATCTCAGAGCGGAAAATGCAATGTATATGTGTATATTTAAGCATATGTTTTGATTCTAATTAATGCACATATACTTTAATACATTTATACATATATATGAGCCTATGTATGATGCAGTATGAATAGAAACTATAATGTGGTGCAGAAGTAAACTAGAATGGAATGAGGAAGTGAGATCATGTAATGTTCATGCAAATCTTTCTTTGACAAAAATTCTTTAAAAACTTATGTTAAGCTTCAAAAAGTGATGAACAAAGTGATTACAAATACAAAGAATCTAATATGTTAACTAATGCAAGATTCTTAGCCTTAAATTGTATGGAAAGCAATTGCAAGCTAGAAAAGGATATAATAGTGATAGAGTCAGCAAAGTCGGTGACATAAGCAGGGATAACTTGAAGTTAATCTCCACAAATAGTCCCTTGTTGAGTTCATCTTCTTCCTTCATTGAAAGTACTTCTCCAAAGGTATGCACTCACTCACTCAAGAGGTCCTTTACTTATGAGGGAAAGAACACAATTAAAAACAAAGTGGCAAGAAATCAAAGCCTTCATTCAACATTACTTGGTTTCTATGAAATAAGACCCAACATATACAAACTTCACAAGAGGAGACCAAGAGAAATGGAGAAGGAAGTGGATTAAATGCTTTGTGGAGTTTGAAAGGTCTTGTAAGAATCTCAGGATAATAAGGGGGGTTTCCAAAGTGTTTTAAGTTGTTTTCAGGGAGAATTGCATGCAAAGCATTCGAGGAGAAGAGAGGAGGAAATGGAAGCTACTTTATAGAGGGAGAGAGAGAAGTGATGTGGAGTCAAACATTATGAGATGGCAGTCAAAGTCAGGATAAAGTGGTGTTCAAGGTCAAGAAGCAATAAAATTGGTAAAATAAAGGTCAAAAATTGGCTCAAACATAGGAATGGGCATGTCTCTTGCTCAACCAACTAAAAACTACATGACTCATGCACACAGTAGTGGCCCATAATGAAAGATTCAATATACATAAGAAAAGTTGAAAATACATGAAGAAGATCAATTGTTGCATATATAACATAAGACTCATGACCATGGTTTAAAATTGCACAATAAGAGGCGCGCCTCAGCGCAATTTCGTCCATTTAAACCTCAAAGCCTACGCAATGAGTTCAAGATTTGAGGCGTATGCCTCAAGTTTACTGCGGTTGAGAGGCGTCCGCCTCTAAAATTTATGCTCGGTACTAAGCAGTACATGCTCGGTACTGAGCAGTACATGCTCGGTACCACTAGGTAAATGCTCGGTACCGAGCCGTACCACTTGGTACCGAGCAGGTATATGTGCGCCTTGAGCAGTACATGCTCGGTACTGAGCAGTACATGATCGGTACCACTAGGTACATGCTCGGTACCGAGCTAGTATTGCTCGGTACCGCTCAAAATAACTCTTACAATAAAATTTTGTTCCGGTGCCGCTCAAAACACCTCTTATATGTTAATGAAAAGAATACTGTGATTTGGGAAAGATGGAGTTTGAGTTGAACTATATTTCATGTTGTTTTATTATTAGGATATTTTGATTTCACTTCATATCTTGTGCATTTTTATGTTTTATACAATGTTTAAAATTGCGTATTCGGGTATTGAGGCGTTTTTCATTCGTGAGGCGAGGCGTAGGCCTCAAGGCGTTTTGAGGCGTAAGCCTTAAAATCAAAAGATTGAGTAAACATAAAATGATAAATTTTTTATGTACTGCTGAGTGAATAATATAAAACATAAAAAACATAATATATGAAGTGAAATCAAAATATCCTAATAATAAGACAACATGAAATTTAAGTCAACTCAAAATTCTCTTTCCCAAATCCCAATATTCTTTTCATTAACATATAATTCCAATTTCCAAAAATAAATAGCAATGACATATCACATAAGAACTCATAAGTCATCAGCACTGTCATCGCTAAGGAGTTCTTCATTTGAATCAACATTATGATGAACTGCTCTCTCCCCTACCTCCTCTCCTATAGAGTCCAATGTAGGGCATTTACTTCAAGATTTATGTAAGTTTAATATATTTAGCGTGAGGCCTAAGCCTCATGCCAGTGAAGCGAGGCGGGCCTCAACCAAGTTGAGGCGCAAGCCTCATAAAAAAAACTCGAGGCGTAAGAATCGAGGCGTTTTTTACTGGAATTGCGCAAAGGCGAGCCTCATATTGCGCAATTTTAAACCATGGTTTTATATATTATTTACTCATTACTATATACAAAATTTATCATTTTCTGTTTACGCAATTTTTTTATTTAGAGGCTTACGCCTCAAAACGCCTTGAGGCTTACGCCTCGTCTCACGAACGAAAAACGCCTCAATACCCGAATACGCAACTTTAAACATTGCTCATGACACACATAAACTCTATTAAACTAGCCTTTAAAATATAACATGCATCAATGCATGTACGTAAGACTAAGAATTTGTTTTAGGGGATTTAAATCAAATCAATTTTTTGGACCAACAAAGCTTGAATCAAAGCTGACGAGTCATGCCAAGCTCAAATCACGTTCAGATCAAACTAAGACAATATTTATCTCAGCTCAAGATTGGATTGAAGGACTTCAAGATGAGCTTGAGACAAGAATGGATCGGAATGAGATTAGATCGTTAATAATTTTGGTTGAGTCAAAACTGACATGATAAGATGGCTAATTCCAATAATAAGAATCTTAGGAGAGTCTTAAAAAGTAAGTTGATTGTTCACTGAGGACAAAATAAAAGGCTGTAAATGAAAAGAAATGTACTTTTAAAGATTAAGGAAAAGAAATAAGCATTTAAAGAGTAGCAAAAAAAAAAATTGAATACTAAATAGATTTTTTATGATTTATAAAAAGCAAAAAAAAGACAAAAAAAGAGTGCAGTGAGTGAAGAAGAAATTATAATTTTGATATTTTATATAATAGGCTTGGTACTGAAAAAGATAATGAGAATATATATATATATATATATATATATATATATATATATATATATATATATATATATATATATATAGATGGCATACTTGTTAAGATTAAGAAAATTCTAGGAGGTTTTGCAATGAGTTGGTTAATAAATCTTTGAAAAAAAAATTAATACTAAACTAGTTCAAATTATTAGGGAAAAAATATTTTGTTAGTAATACTTTAGAATAAAAAAAAAAAGTTAAAGATTGTGCTAATTATAAAGAAATCAACCTTGAGTCATTATATGAAACTATTGGAGAGAGTAATAGAGCATAAACAAAAAAAAAAACTACATCTTATGAGAATCAACTTAATTTCATATCAGAAAAATCTACTATAGAGTGATCATATGTTGAGGCGATTAATGGAAAGTATGGAGAGCAAATAAAGGATTTTAATGTGATTTTATTGATCATAAGAAGCATATAATTGAGAGCTAAAAAAAAATGGTGTGCATGCATGCCAAAAGTAAGTTTAAGTTACTAAATATATGATCATGAAAATATTACTAGCATTAGAAGCATTTGTTAAGGTGGTTCATGCCCCTGTGATTGTGGTACCTAACTGCAATGGTCCATTGCCATCCCAACCAATGGAGTTTTAATGATTTAGCAAGCAATTTCATGCCAATGAATAGAGTGACTAATGTTCTCTTTTATGCAATCAAATAATAAGAGATGGAATATGACTATATTAGGGCCTTATGTGGCTCAGTAGCAGTATTTAACATTGTTGTGTTTTATCACATGGATTGGAGTGAATACCATCTACCTAAACAACTAATGTTTGGGGTGAGTGCACCACATCTCTGCTGGTGACACATGCACATGGGCTGCCACAACAAATGCACTCTAGATGTATACAACCATTTCAGTACGAAAATAATAATAATATTAAATGCCAAGCATTGAATTATGAGAATCCATTATTTTTAAAAAAACCATCTATCAAATCAAAGATCATGTAATTATCCCACATAACATAACATGTATTATGAAATCAAATGGTATGGCATGACAGAAATTCTTTTTCAGGAAAGGGAAAAAAGGCACTCACATGCATGGAGGTGGGCCTTCACCTTCTGGCTCCAACTTTCTCCACTCATAGGGTTTAGCAGCAGTGTCCAACGCCCAAACATCAGCTAAAGGTCTCTTACCTAGAAAATTGCAGAAGTTTACTTCCCAAACATTTCAGGAACCAAAATAGTTAAAGGTAAAATGTTGATTGATATCATCCCGAGATAGTATTGTGCATGCAAATAAAAACCTACCATCATTTCCACCAATGCATAATAGAAACCTCTGACCGACTAAAGCCATAACATGACCATAGCGTGGCCCAGGTCCAGGTCCTTGAACAACCACCCTGTGATAATAATTACAAAACTTTCAACAAAGATATCCGCATTATTGGCAAAAAAAATGTCTAACTAATAAATCTTGCAATTACCTATGCCATCGTGGACGTTGTTGTGTTAAGTCCAAGACATGAAGATCCTCTGCCGACAAACCAGCTGGGCCAATCCCACCCTACATTTCCATCAGAGATTGATAAAATTCAAAATGTTCTCTAACTATTTTTCCTGATAATAGAACTCCAAGTTTTCATTAGTATCTAATAGTGAAATCAATCAATGTTATAGAAGCCAAACCTGAATTACCACCATTGTGCCCACAGCAGTTGCAACATGTGCAGCTCTTGGTGAGGGTGGTTCTCCAACTGGAGTGAGCCTAGAACCACATAAAAGCATAATCACCATTTACATATGTTAATTATGGGGAAAAAAAGCAAGTCAAAAAGAACAATTTTGACCCCTTTACCAATAAGAATAATTTTTAAAATTCAGCACTTAAATCCCTATACATTTGCAAACAAGAACAACTAGAAACTAAGCAAATGAGAGAAAATTAATATCCTAATACTTGATCTTCTTCCTCACCTCTCCCACCATTGCATTTTTCTATGATTTGAACAAAAATTGACATATAACTCCAATAAAAATTAGCTCACCCAGTGACTCATCAAACAGCAGATTATGCAACCAGATATCTAATTTTCTAGTAGAATCTCTATATCCTATCAACGGAATCCATCTCATATTATGAGGAGGTGGTATGCCAAGAATAATATCCTTGTGGTTTTTTGAAATTTGGAGTCCCAATAGGATTCTCGGAAAACATATTCTAAGGTAAAATAATTGGGTTGCATCAGGCATAGACAAGGTTTGGGTGCAACCATGTTATGAGGAGGTGGTATGCAAAGAATAATATCCTAATGATTTTTTTTTTTTAATGTGGAGTCCCGATTGGATACTTGAAAAACCAACTCAAAGACAATAATTGGGTTGCATCAAGCATAGCTAAAATTTGGGTGCAAGCGGATTGGTCCAACCTAATGTTCCATTATTGTCTGGTCTAACTATATTTTTTTTAAGTAGGGTTAGACAAACCGTGGGGTAAAGGTGCCCAAAACTCTAGCAGAATACAAGAATTTCAGGAAGAGTTCTGAAAAATATCAGGCTGATAAACTTTGATAGAATACTTAAGTTGCACCAAAAACCTAATAGAATACCATATCAGGAAAACATTTTGGTAGAATATTAGGGTTGGCAAAACTTAGATAGAGTTCTAAGGTTGCATGTAAAACCGGGTAAAATACTAAATTTGTGCTCAAACTTGGTACAATAACAGAATTGCATCCAAAACCATGTAAAATACTTGGGTTTGAAGCAACACAAGCAGAAACACTCACATACAAGGCCAAGTTCATGAGCATTCAAAGTTAGACGTAGTAGTTTTATAACTGACAAAACCATTATTAAACTTAGTTTATCATTTGGGTAAAGTGTTATAATTAAAAAAAAATGAAAACTAAGGAGCTTTACAACTAACTAAAATCATCATCCTTCACAACAAAAGAAGCAAACTAGAGGAGTTGATAAAATTTAAAAAAAAAATGGAAAAAAAAAAAAACATTTTCTGGCTATAAACCTCCAGTGTAGTTAATAAAATCAAAAGCAACAATGAACTTGGGCAAGTAGAAAAAGCTAACGGAGCTGATAATTTTGAACCAAGCTCAGAAGCATACCTCGTCCATCTGTTCCCCAGCACATCATAACAATGAACATCAGCAGTTGCACCAGCCAGCCCTGCAAACGAAGAGAATGCCACCAATTTCAGAGAACATGAAAGTGATATATGAGACCCTTCTCTCCATGACTAAGTATAAAAAATGACTAGCTTCAACTCCTAATTTCAAAGAAAAAGCAACCTGAATTACTCTTAAATTCAAACAAAATCTCCGTCCTTTTAACTTATTTTCATTTATCACAGCACGTAAATATAGAATCATTGTCCACCCATTCAAATAAATCAAGTGTTTCCAAAGAATCCAACAGCCCGTCTCACCAAGCTACTTCTTTACAATCTCTTATTAAATTTTGCATGCAAAGCTAGATTACGAAACTTCCTCGAACATGATAAGGAAAGGAAAGGACAAACACTCACGGATGCCGGCGCTACCGGCTGAAGAGGGTGGCGTGGCCGAGTTGCCCTCGAGTGCCGTGGCGCCCCCGAAGAGGATCAGCCTTGGGCCGATATACCCGGGCGTCCCTTCCTCACCAACAGCCGCTACCGCCGTGAGCGTATGACCGCAGCGCGACCCCGGCCCATCCTCCTTCTTCTCAATGATCGCGTTCACAACCGAGTACGTCGGAGCCGGTCTAGGCCCAGCCACAGGAACCGCGGCAGGTGCCGGCTGCTGCTGTGGATGCTGTGGCGGCTGAGGATCATGATAGAGGTTTGCGGCAGTTGAATCGTGGTCAGATTCAGCGGACATGGACGAGTCTACGTCCATACCTGTGCTGCGCCACAGATCGGAAGAAAATGGACTGAAGGCTCGACCTAGAAGAACCACAGCGCATTCCTCCGAAGCCGCATCAGCGACATCATTGAGCCCTTAACAGCCGATTTGTGCCCAGTTGTGTGATGGAAGCTTATGGAATCAGGGAAAAGAGCAGGAGAAGAGGGTCCCACCGTCTCTCTCCCCCTCTCTCCTCTTCGAGATCTTTGCTTCGGCCTTTCCGGGCGCCGCCAGAAGACAATTCACCGGCTGAAAAGAAGAAGACGCGCGAGTGGGATCGAATTTTAATAACGAATCAGGAAAAGCTAGATAGAGAGAGAAAGCGAGAGAGGCGATGACGACGGCGAAGAAGAAGCGAAGACGAAGGAATGGGATTATGGGAGCGGAGGAGAGAGAAAGAGAGGGATAATACCCGGCCCACCTCCCGTGCTTTTCTTTATTTTTAATGCTTACCTCATTTGTTTTTCAATTGGATTTCAGTGGCCTGAATCGAGTGCTTTGCACTATAGATCTTATAACTCGACTCGATATTATTAGATTTTAAATGACTAATAATAATCTTATTTGGACTTATTCACATTCGAATTTTATGTCTGACTTTGAATTTTGATTGAATATTATTCAAACTTTGGTGGAATGTGATTAGAGCTTCAAACTATGATTTAAGCTGTAGTTTAATTATGTTCAAGTCGGATTCGAGTCACACTTCTAATTTATTCGAAGAAAATTTGAGCAAAGTTTTAGTAAGGCTCGAGCGGGACTCGAGCAAATTTAAAAATATTCTCGAATTTGGTTCGAATAAGGTTTTAAAAGGGAGGTTCTAGCACAAATCAAACAAAGTCGGAATAGAATTTGAACCTGATTTGAACCGGGTTCAAATTTTATTCTAAGGATTTGAACTTTTTCAAACTAGATTCAAATAAGATATTATAGCATATAATATATCAGTTTGTCGATTTTATTACTTAAGATAAGCAACGCATCATCATGATTATGAATATAACAACATTGAGTAGAATTAATAATTGAAATTACAACAATAATTGCATAAAATGAATCCACTCATTTACTCAATGTCAAATAGATATTATAGGCAAATCATCAAAATTTGAAAGGAAAAACTTCTAACATAAAAAAGAATCACAATATTATAACTATGACAAGGAAAATTATTTTAGTCATGAAGGTGATGATCACTTGGCCCTTCAATTAATCCAATTATGGCCTTTAACCTCACATTTGCTACACCTATATTGCATCACATCCTACTCTCCTCTTTAAAGTTATATTCTACTTTAGGTAGCTACTCTTCAGTTTCACAATTAGTGGTGGAACAACAATGCATTTTATGCCATCTAGAACCTCCAAGTTGTCATCATTTCCAATCGTATATGTATTTTCGGTGTATGCACTTAATCATTTTTCATGCATGTGAAAGTTTGGGTGTAAATTATAGTAGATAACATCTCTATCTCGAGTTCTAACTAATGCATGTTCACATGGGAGGCTCATAACATCAAACTTTTTATAAGTATATGTCCTCTCACCTATTAAGATTCTCATCAATGGCATACAATTCAATTGGCTAATTAGATAGATAATTAATATTTTAGTCCTATTCAAGAACTTGCACAATGTGTTTTTTTTTTTTTTTTTAATTTCTTAGCAAAAATGATTTTTACATTTGCTAGAATGGTATATTTATCAAATAATCATTTTTACTTTGTGTGCCTCAGGTACTCAAGCAAAGTGATATCTAAATAAGAATGTGGAGCCTTGCTAACATTGTTTAAGCACTTCGTATACAATGTATTTTCAAAAGTGAGTATGTATTAATGTCAACTAGTAACATATATTATTATTTGAGCTCTTAATATTATAACCTAAACTAAATAACACCTTTTTGAGACAATGATCCTCCATTTCAGGTAAAACCCTAAAATCAAGCACTTTACCTCGTATAAATCACTTGTTGGCATCTCCATAAGCAATATTACACTTAATCTCAAATTTTTTGTGATGCCCCATAATCTAATTTGAAGACTTATTCATTTATCATTTAATAAACAACAAAACAATGTCTATAATTCAAAACATCAATATACACATATGTATTCATTCTAAAAAATTATATATAATATTTAGGATCTATATAATCATAACATATCTATCATGTTCTAAGTACAAAAGAATAACTAAAACACAAAAAATAGAATCCGAGTAATCCAGGTCAATCACACTCTTGATCCTTTGTCCTGATATGAAATTATTTAACCACATATAATGAGCTAAAAAGCTTAGCAGGTCATCAAAACCTATAACTTAATTCAAAGCATGAAAAAAGAGCAATATGCATGTTAATAGTCAAATTATAGAAGTTACATTCATATGATCATTGAATTAGTGTAGAAATATTAAAATTTACATGCATTAGTAGTAAAATATATTAACAATAAAATACTACGGTACGGAAGTCAATAAAGCAATGAACTTGTACGAGTATCAAATTTATAAAGCAATCATCGTATATGTAATACCAATCAGTAAATACTGGCGAATAAAGTATTGAATCAAAATATCAGTAAAGACTGATGAAAACAAATTAATGTAATAAAATCATATAGTAATGTACACATATCATCCAAGTATTCTATATTAATATTAAATCAATATCTTAATCACATGCTTAATATATCTTGTATATCACATGCACAATGAATATATTATGTTATGTATCACTAAAATGAATAAGTATGTGAGAACCAGATTGGTCAGTTTAATTGAACCGGCCAGTTATTAAAGAAGGGTCACAACTTGTGAAGGACATAATCAAACAGAAAGGTGGAACGGTCGAACATGTGCGTGGAAGGAATTCAGAGAATTTATTTCACCATTTTTAGTAAGTTATCGTATTTAGGGATAAGAATCACCAACTCCTTTTCATTAATTAGAAGAAATCACAGTTAACGAGAAGAACGACTGAAAGGAAGAGGGAAGAAGCTTTGTCGATTCTTTTCTCCATTTTTTATATAAATTTTCTTATTTTACTTCATCTAAAATAAGTGATGTTTTAATAAGGGAAAGAAAGAGATTGGATGAAAGGAGAAGATATTTTGGGACAGAAAGTGGAAGGATTTTGGGAAAATCCTCATTGTAAGTAAATTTTTTATCGTGTAACTATAATTAAATTTTATTATTTAAATCATATTTATATGAAAGTTTATATTGTATGATTTTAGGGATTTAAAAAAAATAAGAGATTAAATTGTAGGATTTTGATTCTTTAAGAAACAAAAAATTGAGATTTGAGGTAAGCATTAATTAGATGAATATTTATGAAACATTAATGGAAGAAATGATAAATTTAATTGAGTGTGTATCCTTTAGGTTGTGCCAAGGAGCAAGGACTTGAAAGAATCAAAGTGGATATTTATATAATTTCTCTTTATTGTATTATTCTATTTTATTTTGAAAGAAACATGTTATATATATGCTTTCAGACTTATAATTTATGAAAGTTCATGAGGGTTGTTAAATCCTAAAGAACTAGTCCCGAGGCTAACTAAGATGGGGGTAAATTGAGTATTTAAAAAACTTTCTTTCAATAAAAGAAAAATCCCCTTCTTAAAGATTTTTTAACATCTGAAAAAGATAATCAATACAATGTAATATCAATTACAGATTTTCATCGAAGTAGTTATATCCAAAATAAATGTGAAAAATAAAGTGTGGAAAAAAAGAAAATTAGAAAAAACACATAAGTTTTATAGTGGTTCGGTCCAACTTGACCTATGTCCACTCCTCGGATGCACCTTTTGAGTGTTGCACTAAATTTTTAGTGACTCTCCTTTAGCCCCTACAAAATCACTTCAACCTTCCCTGATGTGGCAGAGTAGTCAGGTCCTTTAACACCAAAGAGGTCTTCTTCTTCTTCTCAAAACTTCCCTCAAGACGAACCTTGAATCTGATGTATTAAGGTGCAAGCTTTTCGGAGCAACCATTTGAAATCCCCTCCACACTCCCTTGAAACCCCCTCCAATGATCTTGTACCTCTTAAACTCCATCTTTTTCTCTCTCCATTTTAAGTTCCCTCTTCAAATTTTCTCCAAAAGAACGAAGATACAATAGATGTCAAAGATACTTACCAAGTATCTTGACAATGCTTAAATATAGGGATTTAAAAAATCCTAAAATTCAATTCTGATGACAAAGATCGTCCAGTACGATTGCATGATCATATAGTAAGATGTGATTAAAAAAGGGCTTTATAAAGTTCTAAAACTCACTTCTAACGCCAAATATCTTCCTGGACGATCACAAGATCGTCCATTACGATGTATAGAATTTGACCTGATAGTCTTGGATATTTTAGGATAGTCCTAGACGATCAGTTTAAATTTGTACAGATCATCTAATATATTATTGTGGATTGTCCCAGATGAATAGAAGAAAAATTATGGCATTTCATCTGGTACGATTGAGGGTCATCCCATGAAATATCAAAGATCGTCCAACATAATCTTAAGATCGTCTTGTATGATCTGATTGAGTAATTTAATCATAATTAATTAGTCAATTAATCATATGATCAATTTAGGTATGATTGTCATAGATCATCTAGTACGATGTAAATCATCCGGGATAATTAGAATAAAAAATGAAATTTAAAATCTTGCATAAATTATGATTAGCAGTTATTTTTTGTGATCATAACTAATCATCCTAGATGATCTAAATCATCTAGTATGATTAGTTAGATGAGCTGATCATACCATACGGTTAGTTTAAAAATTGAACTTCTAGTTTTTACTCAATTTCACCCCCCCTAGTGTCACGACCCAACCCGACCGGGACGGATCTCGCTCGCATCGGGTCGTGATCTGTGCTCAAAACTGACTGAACTGATTCCAGGATCTGGCTTTGGAATTTGTTTCAGAACTTTCTTCCAAACATTTACACACAGAAACAGACACACAGAGCTTGCTATAAACATCAAATACAGCGGAACAGATCATCTATCTTTTTTTTTTTTCCTAAAAAAGAATCATATACAAATACAGCTCATGGCTTTCAGACAGAAAGAAAAGCATAACAGAAAAGCCATGACTGTACAAAAATCAAAAGCACAAAATACCTATAACAGATCGGACTCTGAACTCCTAGTCCAAGACTTTCTTCCCCTTCTCAGAACCTGAAAACCACGCAGAAAATAAGGATGAGCTACAACAGCTCAGCAAGACATCAAACCTCCAATCAAAATCCTCAGAATCCACATCAAACACATCAGACAGAAATCCGAACAGAAATCAGATCAACAGAATCGTACCGAGCAAATCAGAACAAAAATCATACAGATCGGATCAATCAGAACAGAAATACATCACATCAGAGCTAACAGAACATACAGAAATAAAAAATCAGATTAAATCATATCAGATCAGAAGTCATAAAAGAACAGACAGAATTGTACAAAAATCATAAATCAAATCAATTCAGAATATATCAAAAGTCAGAACAGATTCCCTGACACTGACAGAATCTCAACGGATTCTGGCCCCATATGCCTCCCTTCCCAGACACTGACAGAATCTCTTGGATTCTGGTCCCTTATGCCTCCCCTTGTGCTCATGGCACCAAAACAGATGTGCTTATAGCACCAGAACAGAACTTATCATCGGATCTGGAACAGAACTTGTTTTCAGATTTCAGAGCTCATTTCAGATTTTCCCTGACACAGACTGAATCTCATAGGATCCTGACCCCTTATAACTCCCTTTTTATAGCACACAAGCATAGCATGTCATTTCAGAATAAATCCGGACAATTTCAGAAATCGTACCAAAATCCGGCGGCATAACGGCAGTATACGGAATTTACACAAAATTCACCAAATCAGAATTTCACCAAATTACCACAAAACATTCACAATAATATTATAAGACTTTTATTCTACTGCCCAGACAAATTCAGAAATTACAGTCGAAAGAAAACACCGCCAAATCAAAACTACCCGGTCAAAATCCTCCAGAAAATAATCAAAACGTGCACACTCGGCACTTCAATAACATACCAAAAGTTACGCGGTAAAAAATGAACCAGTCGGAAAATACGGACGAAATTCGCTAACGAAAATGAAATCCGGACAGAAAACTCGTTCAAACTTCACCGTTCTGAAAATTGAGAAAGGCGGAATGTGTCTTACCTTGCGTACACCAATTTCCTGAACAGTCTCGACGGACGAAAACGGCCCTGCGTCGCCCAAAAATCCACTTTTCCAAGTTTCTCCTCGACTTTCTCTCTCCTCAAAATGATTTTAGATATTTTATGATTTTCTCTCTCTTCAAAATGAGCTGATTTCAGCTAAATAATGCTCTGATCGGCCTGGCCGATCTCACGATCGTCCTGGACGATCTGAACAAAAATCCAATCGGCTTGGGACGATTTCTCAGGATGATAATTAAATTCCTGGACGATTTGCTCTCTTACTTTTGCCATGAACTGATCGTCCCGGGACGATCCCAGATCGGCCCGGACGATACCTACAGGAAAATTTCCCTGTAACTTCTGTACATAATCTGGAACAAAATTTGAACTGATCGTCCCAGGACGATCTCGATCGGCCCGGACTATCCTGGAGCAGATATGATGTCCAAGACTTCCTTCCCCTTCCCAGAACCTAAAAACCACGCAAAAAATAAGGATGAGCTACAACAGCTCAGCAAGACATCAAACCTTCAATCAAAATCCTCAGAATCCACATCAAACACATCAGACAGAAATCCAAACATAAATCAGATCAACAGAATCGTACCGAGCAAATCAGAACAAAAATCATACAGATCGGATCAAATCAGAACAGAAATTCATCACATCAGAGCTGACAGAACATACAGAAATCAGATTAAATCATATCAGATCAGAAGTCATATCAGAACTGACAGAATCGTATGAAAATCATAAATCAAATCAATTCAGAATATATCAAAAGTCAGAACAGATTCCCTAATACTGACAGAATCTCAATGGATTCTGGCCCCTTATGCCTCCCTTCCCAAACATTGATAGAATCTCTCAGATTCTGGCCCCTTATGCCTCCCCTTGTGCTCATGGCACCAAAATAGATGTGCTTATAGCACCAGAACAGAACTTATCATCGGATCTGGAACAGAACTTGTTTTCAGATTTCAGAGCTCATTTCAGATTTTCCCTGACACAGACAGGATCTCACAGGAACCTGACCCCTTATAACTCCCTTTTTATAGCACACAAGCATAGCATGTCATTTCAGAACAAATCCGGACAATTTCAGAAATCGTACCAAAATCCGGCGGCATAACGGCAGTATACGGAATTTACACAAAATTCACCAAAACAGAATTTCACCAAATTACCACAGAATATTCACAACAACATTATAAGACTTTTATTCTACTGCCCAGACAAATTCAGAAATTACAGTCGAAAGAAAACCTCGCCGAATCAAAATTACCCGGTCAAAATTCTCCAAAAAATAATCAAAACGTGCACACTCGGCACTTCAATAACATACCAAAAGTTATGCGGTAAAAACTGAACCAGTCGGAAAATTACGGACGAAATTCGCTAACGAAAATGAAATTCGGACAGAAAACTCGTTCAAACTTCACCGTTTTAAAAATTTTGAAAGGCGGAATGTGCCTTACCTTGCGTACACCAATTTTCTGAACAGTCTCGACGGACAAAAACAGCCCGGCGTCACCCAAAAATGCACTTTTCCAAGTTTCTCTTCGACTTTCTCTCTCCTCAAAATGATTTTAGATATTTTATGATTTTCTCTCTCTTCAAAATGAGCAGATTTCAGCTAAATAATGCTCTGATCGGCCTGGCCGATCTCACGATCGTCCTGAACTATCTGAACAAAAATCCAATCGGCCTGGGACGATTTCTCAGGACGATAATTAATTTCCTGGACGATTTGCTCTCTGACTTTTGCCATGAACTGATCGTCCCGGGACGATCCCAGATCGGCCCAGACGATACCTACAGGAAAATTTTTATGTAACTTCTGTACAGAATCTGGAACAAAATTTGAACCAATCGTCCCAGGAAGATCTCGATCGGCCCGGATGATCCTGGAGCAGATCTGATGTTACACCTAGTATATGTGTGTAAGGTTACCAAGTAATTATACACCCTTATATGACTAAACTCAAGAAATCAAAAATATATTAATGAATATTACAAAAATCATTCTAGCATAATATATTCTATCCAATCTTGAGCCTTGAATCTTCATTGGATGGTGCATTGTGTTCTTAAAAAGTTAGTACACACATAAACAAAAATATATTATAAATATAAGTAGCTAATAGGATGTGAGCTACAATATTTATTATCATCAAAAAATATAAAATCGTGAGCTCGAGTTACAATAATTTTATTTTGAGAACTATTACATATGAAATAAGTAAAAGTATATACAAATATGAATATATGAAAGAAATGGTATGTAAAGAGAATATATATAAGGGAAATAGAAAATAAAGTTATAATGTATATATATATATATATATATATATACAAAATGAATAAAAATAAATAAAAAGGAAAATAAAAAGAATATACATACAAATTTACAGGAGTTCACCCCCGTATGGTATTGACCGAGAAAGCAATATATATGTACACGTTAAAAAGGAAAAGTAAATAAAAATAAAAATGAAAATAGAAATGGTTGTACCTTAATTAGTACATTTAAATGGTATTCCTATACAAATAAAAATTGTTATGAAAAATGAATTAAATGTCAAAATTATTAAAAAAAATGTTATATAAAAAATGGATAATTATGATTAAATATAAAAGGAATTATGAAAATTATAAGACTTATAATACATGAAAGATGTATGCATATGAATTTTGTATTAAGAAGGAAATAAATATATGAAGATGTGTTATTATATTTTTGATATGCATGTGTTAGTGTTTTATAATTAATAATAAGTACTCATCGAGTTTACATTGTAAACTTAAACCACTAAATTAATATTTCAGGTAGGTCTCCGAAGAAATAAAAATGATAAACGGAGAAGAATACGTGTATAGAAGATGATGTACCAATGAAAATATGTAAATTATGACTGATGTAAATGCTTAATTTTGATGTAGATTGAATAGAATATTTTTTAAATTAGTGGTTCTTCATGTACTTTGAGAAGTTGTATATTAATTTGTTTATAATATGAATTAAATTGTTATTACCATCTAACTTTTCATTCTTGCCTCGTTAGTTCGAGCATTCGAGACAGGTCATGATAAAGTAATATTGAATAGTAACAACATTTAAATTGATAACAATAACAACCCAGTGGTAGGAGTAGCAGAATAATGAAATAACAATAAATTCTTGCAATAAATAAATTCATATAATAATAATAATAATATTTTAAGAACATGCATTTTAGTAGTCAAACTAAATAAGTAAGAAGTCATAGCTATCATGATGTTTTTCAGTATTATATCAGTATTAGTAAACCGTTTGTTCAATAAATAAAATCGTCACTCTTTACCCGTTAGCATAGTAATCATCTTCTTATTACTCTCAATCATTGTATCACATGAATCAATAGAGGATAATATAAAATCATAATATTTAAAAGAAAACCTATCGACCCACCATCCTGTATAGGTCAATCAATGGATAAACCAATATTTACTTGTCTTTTACAAACATATTATTATCATAATACTATAATAATAATCTCAATCATATGTCTACATTTATTTTCAATACATTGCAGTAAAAAAAGTATAATTGAGCTTAATGGAAAAAGTGTTCAAATGTCTTCATGGTGGACAATAAAAATTATATTGAGTAAAAATTCATATTTTAGTATTTAACCAAATTACCATATATTACATAAAATAATATTTTGAAGCTTTAGTTGAACTAAGTCACCATTTTTAGATTTCAAAATAAATTTTTGAGTAGATTAAAATTGTTATATTTTAAAAATACTTAGTAAAAAGTCTCAAATAAATATTTAAAACGTTCATAATTTTAATATCTATAATATATAAAAAGTTATACGGTGAAAGTTTTATCAATACAAAATTATTTTTATTTTTTGGTAATAAAAGTACAAATTTGATTAGAAAAGTACAAAAAATTGAAAATCTTTGAATTCAGAAATAGGGTAAATATTTCTTACAGCGAGACAAGCAATTTTTCTAACAGGCTCGACGAACAAAAATTGCATCTCAATCTTTAAAACCCAAGATTTTATTTCTCTATCCTATCTTTTTTCTCACTTCTCCCTCACACCACTTTCTATTTGCCAAAATGAAGAAGAAAAAAGGATTAAAAAAAAACTATTGATATTGCTTTTTGAATATAATAATAATATAATATTATATAATCAATTAATTTAATTACTTTGTGTATAAATTTTAAATAAATTATTTTAAGAATTAAAAAATTATAGAAAATTATCCTTAAAATAAATTGATTTATTTAAAAAATATAAATGAAATCAATTTTCAAAATAGACACCTAACGGTCCCAAAATTCTCACTTGTACTAATAAAGTAATAAGTGTCAATTTCTTAAGAATTTTTACTGGTGACCAAAAATTACAAAAAAATTCATGCGTGCAGGTAAAATATTATATTATCAATTCTACGTCAAAGACGATTTGCAATTTGGAGTTATATTGACTCCAGGAAAAAAATTATTTATCTAGATCAAAATACGGGCTATTACAGTTTAGTTGTCTCATTGTTAAGTAAACATATATATTTTAGTTGATGTTGTGTAGGAATGTCTCAAGAAAAAAATTAAAATAGTAAAGTTTGAACCAACGTCGTAACACTATAAACACTCAATGCCCTGATATTAGAACTATAACTTGCATCGCCAGAGTCACAGGAAAATTATAAATTAATTCTATGCCCTGTGGAACATCATGCAGTGCTATGAGTGCCTAAGCAAAACCAAAAGAACACCATAACACTTTGCTCTCTGTCAATTTATAATTAACTTAACATTGAAGCACCATCCTTTAGAGCTCTGAAAGAATAATTCAAGTTCCATAATGCCTTTTCTTTTATAACAATGCAACATATCAGTTAAGAAGGGGAGCATCGCTTTGGCTTAGCCAAGTGTTGCATCGGATCATCCCAACACCATAATGGAGCAAACTAAGCAATGCCGAGTCCCTAGTTCATCATTGTAATGTCGCTGTGCCCCTTTATCGATCGAGCATTGCGGCGCCTATGTCAGTTTATGTAAAAATTGTAAATAGTTTTTTTTTTCTATGAGAGACTTTTAGAGAGAGAGAGAGATCAGAGAGACCAAAGATAGTAAAGTTATATTTATTATAATGGTTAGTCATCACTATAGTGAAAAAACACTACTTAGGGGTGGACGAGAGTGTGGAGAGTGAAAGTGTAAGAAGGGAATCACTCTGAAAAGAGTCCATATGCAGGATCTATTTTATTTTCTTAATTCTGGGTGATATTTTCTTCATATTTATTTATATTTTTTTCTAAAGCAATTAATGAAATGGGTGTTTCTCTAAATTAATTTTATGTCTAGTTAACTTCTTTGTTTAGGGATGATGATGTGAATAGTTTTTTTTTTTTTTCAAATGTAAACTCTTACATATAAATGTGAATGGTTATTCTTAATTAATCTCATGCTTAATTTAATTTATACAATGACCATGAATAAATATAAAATATAGTATGATACATTGTCTCGATAAAAGAATGTTAGAATAATTAGGAGAATTAAGATAGAATACTTTCATTTCTAAATATTGGATGATTAGGATTTTAAGGTATATGGAGATTTAATTGTAAAAAGGTATTTAACCTTTCTTTACACTCTTACAAGCTCAATAAAGATCTAGGGGTACATATGCTCTGATTCATAACTATTGTAGATGAGTCTGCTTAGAAAAATATATGTTTATTCACCATTATTAGTCCAAAATATCTTTTATTTAGTTATCTTCACCATTTATTTCATTTCTCCATAGTGTTAGCACCACACCTTTTATTTTATTATGTAAGATAAATTTAGTGGCTTGAGTAGACAATATTAGAGTTAGTTGTAACTCAGTTATTTCCTCATGAGATTGTCACTCTTCTCATACACTTTATTACTTAATTAACATGTGTTCATGCATAGTTCAGAGCATATACTATATATATTCATTGTTGCAAGCAAGCTCTTTTGCATATTAAGCAAACTCGCCATCAAGTTTTTGGCATCGTTGCCAGAAAATATAAGTCTTGCTTTTACAATTTTCTTTATATTGCCCAAAAAGCCACATATTTAATCTTGCATGATTTTTTTTTTTAAAAAATTTATTCTTGATGTTGTCATTTGTGAAACTATGAACTTATGTTTGTTTTCACAATAGTTATTTCCAAGTTGTTGTAATACATTTCATTTCTTTATATGCATAGTAGATCCAATAGGAGAACCATGTTGTTTGACCAAGGAATGAAAAAGACCCTTAAAAAAATCAATAAAATCAAAAAGATTTTAGCAATATGAATGGTTGAACTAAATATATATATATATAAGCACCAACAAAGTTCTCTTAGGGAGTATGTCAACTCCTTAGTAGATGAATTTATCAGAGTATCAACCGATCTACTATTCGAGCTAATATTTTTGAGCTAAAATCTATCGTTATCCATATGGTTCAAAACTCTCAGTTTGGGGGAGCTCCTTTGAGGATCCCAACTTAAATTTAACTAGGTTATCAAAAAATTGCGCAATATTCAAGTGAAATGGAGTCAGTGATAATGCTATTAAACTTCGTTTATTTTCATTTTCTCTAAGGGACAAGGCTAAAATATGAGTAAATTCCTTTCCCTAAGCTCCATAAACACTTAGAATGAGCTGGCACATATGCTTCTAGAAAAATATTTTCGTCCTTCCAAAACTGCTAAACTTAGGAATGATATTACTTCATTTTCTCAATTTAATGGAGAGTTTAATTTATGAGAGCTGGGAAATATTTATGTAAATACTTACCTCATTATACTTTTACTAATTGGTTTGTGATTCAAATATTTTATAATGGGTTTGTAGGGTCCTTAAGATCTATAATTGATACGACAGCCAGAGGATCTTTGATG
Source organism: Dendrobium officinale (assembly GCA_019514585.1). Classification (NCBI taxonomy): domain Eukaryota; kingdom Viridiplantae; phylum Streptophyta; class Magnoliopsida; order Asparagales; family Orchidaceae; genus Dendrobium; species Dendrobium officinale. The sequence goes on from CM033698.1 coordinate 23,205,909, forward strand.
TAAAAATCTTTTAATGAGGTTTTTAGCTTGATATATGAAAAGATAATAAATAACTTCAGGCGGCCTTCTAATATGGTGAATCCTAAGAGAGTATATAGTGTCTATAAGTCGAATGCTTTATCTATTTTGACTGCTTAGGTAGCCGCCATATTTAAAAAGTTAGACAATCTTAGAGTTACTATGTTTGGGGATCACCTATGCATTTTGATGAGAATGACTTGAATTTTGCTTGTGAGTCTAGCGCTCAATGGGGCGTGAATGTGAATGTTATTGAAAGATCAAATAATCCCTTTTAAATACATAGAATTCTGGTTAGATGAACCATCATTTTAGTTGGAGCAATAACAATGATAAAAATCAGTGGAATGCAAACCAATCTAACCTTGTAGGACCTTGTAATAATCTTCAGCATTCTATAGTAAACCCTATACCTTCTTATCCCCTAGGCTTTAATTAGAATAATTAATTCAAAGATAGGAAGACATATTTGGAGGACTTAGTGCTTCATATGGGAAATCAATTAGAAAAGCATGCTGTTGCCCTTAAATATATAGAAAACTAAATAGGACAATTTGGTAGTTTGATTAATAGTAGACCCCATGATTAAAATCCAAATCTTGTCAAAAAGAATTTGGAAGAACATTGTAAGATTATTCAAGTAAAGAATTTTGGCTTGTATAGTATTTTTTCAGTAAGTATTATTAGTTCAGTAACCAAGTGTCTTTCAGTAATCAGAGTTGTCACTCTTGACTGCCGACACATTAATTACTACTTATAACTCAATCAACAAATCACGTGAATTAGTAAAGGATATCACCACAAACCACAATATTTAATGGAAAATCCCTTGACCCACTATCCTTTACTTGTATAAAAAAGTCTCCAGTCAAAATAGTCATAAAAAAACTTTAAAAATAGAGAAATGATAGAAATCATCTACAATTATTAGAATAATTTTCGTAACAAGATTGTCAGATAGAAAAATTTCATAAGTCTTTTCTTTTCTTTCTCTTTCCTTCTTTTCCCCTTCTCCTCTTCTCCTTCCCTTCCTTTCTTGTTAAGCTAAATGAGAGAGAGGGAGAGAGAAATGGCTGAGTAGAGATAAACTTATATTAATAAACTATTTTTCAGTGTCTAACACTGCATGCTCATTTCAGAGTTACTATAGAACAAAATGCATCAATGCCGTCGTGTCAAAATCTAGCTCCCCAACATTAATCACTGGAGCAATTGCACTCAAAATCACAGCACCACAGCGCAATAGTTCAGAAATTTCAAATTTTTTATTTTAAAAATAGTTTCAAAATTTTCAGGTTATTACAAAAACTCTCCTCCATTTTATATAAATGTTAAATATTGGCAAGTAATATAAGGCAATCATATACACTCTTATTGATAGACTGATTTCATTGGTCTTAACTCTACCTATTTAGACTTTATATTTTCAGCAAGGAAGATTGATCAAATTAACATAGCAAAATAAGATAGATGATGATTTTCTTACAAATTATTAATAACATATATTGATAAGGATATTCCTCAAAAAAAAAAAAAAAAGAGTTTTTATTTTGATCAAATGGTTGATAATCTTAATGCAATTAAGAAATTCATAACACAATTTAAGATGCCTAATCATAGTAGCGAGATTAAAAGATATTTTTTTGTTATGTACATCATTCAAAAATAATATCATCCTCAATGATTATTGAGAAATTGCTAAAAAAAAGTCAGTTGACCTTTCTCTATTCTATTATTATAAACACTATGGATTTGGCCAATCAATCATTTGCTTGACATTCCCAAAGTGAAATAATCATTTTAATATAAATTTAATATATAAAAAACTAATCAATATTTATTTACGCTGATTTTAAAATAAATTTAATAATTTTATGATCTACCTTGCTTAGAAATAAAATGAATATATTGATATAATTTTTTTTTCTAAGTCCTAATCAATACTCATTTTTACATTAAGATTAGTATATGTAAATATCTATCATCAAAAGACATTTCTTTAAAACACATAGCTCTATATACAATAAATGTAAAGAACTTGCATAAGATGGGTGAATTATGTTGCCCTAACCCTATTCATGTTGACCAAGACTAGGAATGTAAGCAAGTCGAGTCGAGTAACATCTGACTTGATCTTGAATTTGATTAATTAACAACATTCAAGCTGACTCATGAGCCCGCTTGTTCATTATGAAAGAAAAAAAAGGCTATAATTAAGCAATAATTTTGAAAAATGGTAAAAAGAACAAATTATTAAAAAAAAAAAATAAAGAACCACTTAATATAAAAAATATGATATAATTTTTAAACATTTTTAGTAACTTTATACTTAAAATCTTAAATTTTAATATATTTTATATTAATATTTTTAAACAAGTCAGCTTACGAGCTAACAAGTCAAGTCGGAACTAACTCAAACTTGACTCGTTAGCTCATCGAGCTCGACTCATGAGTCGGCTTGACTCACTTACAACCCTTGCCAAAACCAACGAAACCTACTAAGTCCAATGGCTTCGAGTTTGGGTTCATTTGTTTGTAAAAACAAATAAAGTTATGAAAAAAATAATTTTTTTGAAACCTTTTATAATTATTATAATTTTTTATTTTTATAATGAAGGTGTCGAACAATAATTTTCTTATAATTATTACAGTCTATTAAATCTGGTTATAAAAAAATAATTATCGTAAGGAAAACATTCGAAAAGTAATAAGAACATATTGACGTGGGTTTCTTATAATTTTTTTAATTAAATGAAGAAATTGAATAATAACATTCTTATAGCTACCTCTACTAATATTTTGTTTGGAATAGCTCTTTTACAGCTTTTTACAATTTTTTAGTACAAACAATTATTGAAAGCAATGAAAAAATAATGATCAAAAGCTGTCTGAAATGAACCTTAAGACTTCATTTGAGATAACATTCTTACTATTTTTTAAATATGCTTTTTAGTATAAAATTCTCTTAAAACATAAAATTTGCTTGAACTAAAAATTAATGTACTAGAAAGCTACTTTAGAAAGCAGTAAGAAAGCCATCCCAAATAAAGCCTAAGGCTTCGTTTGGGACGGCTTTTTCATTGCTTTCTAAAACAGAGTTTTAGTACAAAAATAACAAAATTTGTATTAAAATTCGGTTTTAGAAAGCAAAAAAAAAGCCGTCCCAAACGAAGTCTAAATCTGGATATAAAAAATTACTTCCCATAAGAGAAATATTTGAAAAGCAGTAAGAAAATAATAACTACACAGGAATGTGACAACAGTTCGAAAAATAAAGCAATGAAAAAATTGCAACAAATATACATATTCCTAAAAGTCTATTTAGGATGGCTACAATTGTAAAAAAAATATAGAGATGCCATGAGAAAAAATGTTTTTTTTTTTTAAATTATTGTGAGTATAAATTCTTTTTTATGGCTAATACATATATATGCCAGTGATCTAAAAAGCAAGATAATAAAAAAATATGCCTTAAATAGACGCTTAATGTTCAAAATATGTTAAAAGGGTAACTAGAAAAAAAATCCTTTTATTGACATAATAATAATGATAATTGTATTCTCTATATTATGAGACCAATAGTAAAGAAAATGGCATACAAAACTTGAAAAAAGATTAGCAGAGGAAACTCAAAGAACCTGCAGTTTATAAGAATTCAGAACTGGAGTTTCCTTCCACTGCTACTACAAAGCTGACTTGCACAGCAGCTGCCAGCTTAACATGTCTGAGAAAATTCTCATCTACAAGTTTCCCAGAATCTGTATAAGCCTGCATCTTTCACTCCTGTTTCAACAAAAAATGACTTTGGATCCAAGAAATCATATTGATTCATACCAGATTTGACTCCAAGGAGCTCTCCTGATCCACGCTAATCTCTTCCACATAGTTCTCTGAGGAAGAAGAAGAGTCTGCCGCCAACAACGGCGCTTCTGATGAAGCCTTGTCGGAGGCAAGGTTTAGCCGGAGAGGTCGTCCGGCCACCATCTGATCAAGAGTATAAGTACAGTCTATCAGAAGGCTAACTTAAGATTTAAGAGCAAAAAGAGCAGAGAATTAGGGATGCAAGGAAGCTTGAGTCGGAAATTTATGTGTTCAGCTCGCTTATTATTGATCTGAATAAGAATAATAAGCCAAGTTAATGACCCATTGCATCATAATATATATATTTTAATTTGTTAGCCTAATGTAAGAAAATTAACAATGACATTCTATCTAAAAAAAGAAATTTAATATGTTTGGTTTGCGAATTGATTGAGACAATTAGTTGCAATCGTAAAATTTAAAAAAAAAAATCAAACTGGCCAACTTATTTTCTAAACTGAAATAAAAATACTTCCTAAACTAAATTGTTGAAGTTAATCAGTTGTCATAACACAACAAATTGATAAGTGGAGATTAAAAATCATACAAGGCCACAAACAATAGTAACTAAGGTCTCTTCCACTCCAAGTTCAACATAAATAAATAGTCTTTATTAGAATCATCATGATAGTTAATTATTTTCTCTTCCCGCTCATATTAAAAATAAAAAAAAATGAGTTTTCATAACAAGAGGAGAGGCATTGGAGGAGAAACAGCGATAAAGATGTAGTAGCAACGATTCAACAGGCTTGCGTGCGAGTGAAGTTACTACGGTTGCGAGTTCGAGGTTGTGCAGCTTGCCCCTACAACTCATAACTCAAATAAAACCTCAAGTCACTCAAAACTAATCTCATTAACCCTCAACACTAAGCTGTTGAACTCAAATAAGAAACTTAGCAAGTCACCTATCAACCTAGACTATTCATCCAAAGAACTTAACAACTTGCCCATAATACTCACCTGTTGACTAGATATTCACAAGAGTAGCCAGGGGTATTCACCTTCAATATAGAACTCGTCTAAAGTTCTCGACTAGCAATCAACTATAAGCCACAATCACCTGCTGGATAGATAACTATATCGAGGGCAATTTATATAATTTTTATTTAATCACACTATGCAGTCAATTCTATAATGTTGTCGTTGATCCACACTTATAACCATTCACTAGTCAAATGCCAATACAGGCACCTTCAATATGAATTTGACTATGGTTACTTCAAAATCTCTCTTTCTTTCTCTTAATTTTTTAGTAGCTTGATTCAACATATCCTTCTCTGTCAAAAGGCTACAACAAGATCTTTTGTGATCAAGTACAAAAGGCTACGACAAGATCTTTTGTGATCAAGTTACAAAGAGAATCATTGAGCTTAGTATCTTTCTCTCTCAACTCTTCTACTATTGGGCCTTGTCCATTTCTCTAATAATGTTTTGGCATCTTTCCAAAGATAATATTGCATCTAACATCCTCTTGAGTGCTAACCAATACTGATATGCCAAAGGGGGGCCACCTGGTCGGACCAAACCAGACTAGGTAGACCGGCCCAACCCTAGCCAAACCAGCCCTTTGGTTGGGAGGAACCAGGGGCAGCAGAAAGAGATTTTGGCCCCCCTTATGGGGCACAATGGAGCTATTATTCATTATGTAAGGAGGAGGAATCAAGTGAGGCTATTTAGGAAGGATTTCTAATTGTGTTAATGCTGTTTAGGAAGGTTTCCTAACTGTGTTTATGCTATCTAGAAAGATTTTAATTGTTTAGGAAGGTTACCAAATTGTGTTTATACTGTTTAGGAAAGTTCCAATTGTTTTTATTGTGTGAGCGGACTACTTAAGGGAGAGTATTGTCTAGGGTTACCATCATATATGTGCTGAATTTATTTTCTAGGGTTTGGTTTCCTATCCACGGTTAAGGTTTTTGGGAGAGTCGATCAGTTGTATCTCTCGTTATTGTTGAATAAGTAATAAAAAATCAGTCCCCATATTTGTATTCCTGTATTTTTGTTATATATTTTATTGTTTTTACTTCCAAGATGCAACAAATTGGTATCACAGTGAGGTTTTGGAGAGATGGAAGGAAAGATGTGGATGCGTTGAAAGGCGAAGTGGAGCAAATCAAATCCGAGATATAGGAAAAAATCTCAACCATCAAAGGAAGGTTTTCAACTATGGAGAATCGGATGGAGATCCGATTTGGAGGGCTAAAGGAGATGATGATGAAGCTCATGGAGATGCAATCCCAAACTCAACTGACGATTTTGATTGCTAACCCTAACCAAAATTTGACTGGGATTCCCTTGGCAAAATCTAAGGGAAAGGAGATCGAATGAGAGAAGTTTGATGAGGAGAGTTTCTTTCATTAAGAGACACCTCCTAGGGCTTCGATAAGGAGCGGATCAAGGTTTCCGGATAGAGGATAGAAAGGAGGGAAGTTAGTGGTGGAGGGGGTGGGGTGGGCGACCACTATGGGAGGCATTTCGGGCAAGGGGAGTAGGTAACCGAATATGGAGGGCATTGAACCGAGCCATGGGGATCGGGTCATGCAAGGAGGAAGGAAGATAGGTGGGATTTCCACCCTCAATACACGCGGGGGTTGGGGTGGGGTGGGGGGGACCGTTGGAGGGAGAGGAAGTTGGAGTAGAGATAATAGGGTGAGGAAGTTAAAGATGCTAATATTTGAAGAGGAGGATGCCCATGGGTGGGTGTACCGGGTGGAGAGGTATTTCACAGTGAATGGGGTGAATAAGGAGGAAAAGTCACCTGGCCGGCCCAAGCAAGACCACCTAGATCGGCCCAGCTCTAGCCGAACCAGCCCTTTGGCTAGGCGGAACCAGGGGTACAGAGAAAGAGATTTCGTCTACCTTGTGGGGCTAGGAGAGTTATTATTCATTATGTAGGGAGGAGGAATCAAGGAGGGCTGCTTATGAATGTTTTCTATTTGTGTTTATGCTATTTATGAAGGTCTTGAATATTTAGGAAGGTTTCTTAACTATGTTTATGTTGTCAAGAAATATTTTAATTATTTAGGAAGGTTTCTTGATTGTGTTTATGTTGTTTATGAATGTTTCAATTGTGTTTATTGTGTGTGAGGGCGATTTAAGGGAGAGTTTTGTCTAAGGTTATCATCATATATGTGTTGAATTTATTTTCTAGTGTTTGGTATGAGTTTTCTAGTGACAGTTAGGGTTTGTGAGAGAGCTGATCTAACTCTCGAATAGTAAATCAATTGTATCTTTCATTACAGTTGAAGAATTAATAAAAAATTAGCCTCCATACTTGTATCCTGCATTTTTCTTTTATTTATTTTGCTGTTTTTACTTCTAAGGCGCATCAAATACCTAAAATAAAGAAAAAATTCACGAACCATCCTGAAGATAAATGGATCCTTGTATAGGGATCAACCTAATGATTAGGTGCCTTCTTAACAGCTATAAAACATGGAGGATTGTCTTACAAGGATGATCCAAAGAATCATTTAGTATTTACACAATCTGCTCCTCTTACAACCCTCTCCTCTTTTGAGTGCATAATTCATTTTGAATTGGATCGGTAGAACTTCCTTGGGAAGGAACACAGTTGTTGATTGGAATTTAGACTTCAAGATTACCTGTCTGATTTTCATCCACAACTAACTCAATTACATCATGTTTTTCCATTTTTTTTAAATACTTAAAAAAAGAAAGACACCCAAAAAACCTAGGCTCTGATATCAAATTGATGCAATCAAAATTTTATAGGGTATCTAGATTACTTATAAACAAATGTCTTCCTTTTAAAAATAAGAAAAAAATAATATAACAATTAAGACACAACAACACTTAAACTTTTAAACATACCATGACACAACTTAAACTTTATAATAGAACATAAAAACACCTAAAGAAGCTTTCTTGATTGAGAAGAAAGATACAAATGGGGTGGTCACTTGCGGAGAGAAGAATTAGATAAGAAGCCCAAGGCAAAGTCATAGAAGAAGGAAAAGACGAAGAGACATAGCTCGAAAGCTATAAAAAAACCCTCAGGTTTTGGTGTCCAAAAATCACTCAATAACTCACTTTTTTTCTACTCCAAAACAACATATATATATATATATATATATATATATATATATATATATATATATATATATATATATATATATATATATATATATATATATATATATATATATATATAGGTGAAAAGAGGAAGCCAAACAACCCAAACAGCCACCAGCCGAACCAATCAGAAAAAGGGAAGGCAGAAGGCCAAAAGGTAGCCAAAGGGAACAACAGCCGAATGGCCTATTGGACACAGCCAACGAGCAGCCAATGCTAGGGGGAAGGAACCGCTCAGGCAGGGAACCGAAAGGCCAAACAGAGGGGGAATGAACCCGGATATCAGCATTTATGAGCTGAAAAAAAGGCAGCAGCTCACCTTAATGAGTTGAAAACATAGCATCTCACCAACTAAGCAGCAAAACCCGAACAACCAAGCCCAAACCAAGGAACCAAATCAGCCCAAAGCCAAGGCACATCAATTCCGCCCCCCCCCCCCCCCCCCCCCCCCCCTCTTTGCCTACATCAAATTCTTCCCCGGTTGAGAGGGCTCATCTCCTGATGAGAATGCTTTAGTCCTTACTTGACAAGTCGAAGAGCCACGTCCAAATCTTGAATCAAGGCAGCATACTTCCTCAAGATCATATCTCTTTCTTTCTTGAATTTGGCTTGAAGAAATCACTTTTTCTTCTCATAATTTTTCGTATACAAGTGCATCTTCATCTGAAGCTTGTATAATTCATTTTGAATTGGATCGGTAGAACTTTCTTGGGAAGGAACGCATTTGTTGGTTGGAATTTGGACTTCAAGATTACCTGGCTGATTTTCATCCACAACTGACTCAATTATATCATGTTTTTTCCATTTTTCTAAATACTTAAAAAAAAAAGACACCAAAAAAACCTAGCCTCTGATACCAAATTGATGCAATCAAAATTTTATATGGTAACTAGATTGCATATAAACAAATGTCTTCCTTTTAAAAATAAGAAAAAAATAATACAACAATTAAGACACAACAACACTTTTAAACATAGCATGACACAACTTAAACCTTATAATAGAACATAAAAAAACCTAAAGAAGCTTTTCTTTATTGAGAAGACATACAAATTGGGTAGTCACTTGCGAAGAGAAGAATTGGAAAAGAAGCCCAAGACGAAGTCATAGAAGAAGGAGAAGACAATGAGGCATAGCTAGCAAGCTATCCAAAAACCCTCAAGTTTTGCTGTCCAAAAATCACTCCATAACTCCCTTTTTTTTCTACTCCAAAACAATATATATATATATATATATATATATATATATATATATATATATATATATATATATATATATATATATATATATATATATATATATATATATATATATATATATATATATATATATATATATATATATATATATATATATATATATATATATATATAGGTGAAAAGAGGAAGCCAAACATCCCAAACAACCACCAGCCGAACTAATCAAAAAAAGGGAAGGCAGAAGGCCAAAAGGCAGCCAAAGGGAGCAGCAGCCGAATGGCCTGCTGGACACAGCCAACGACAGGGGGAAGGAACCGCCCAGGCAGGGAACCGAAAGGCCAAACAGAGGGGGAATGAACCCGGATAGCAGCATTTATGAGCTGAAAAAAGGCAGCAAAACTCACCTTAATGAGCTTAAAATATAGCAGCTCACCAACTAAGCAGCAAAATCCGAACAATCAAGCCTAAATCCAAGGCACATCAATTGCCCACCCCGCTCCCCCCCCCCCCCCCCCTTCCTACATCACTAACAAGGCTGCCTACACTTTAAAGCTGATGGGTAGGAAGAATGGTATCTTCTCCTGCTAGAAAAGACATCCAAGATGGGAATTATAGCTTAATCGCATACAATCAAGAAATCCTAATATTTCCTCAATGCAATAAAGAAAATACACCATATATGAAAGATGAGATTTACAGCTTGATTTTATATAATAAAAAAGATGATCATGTCCTCGATGAGGTAGAGACAATACAAAGAGTGTGAAAGGTGGATATCTTCTCAATGTAGTATAGAAGATGTAAAAGATATGGAAGGTGGTACGCTCGATCTCATGAGATCAAAAAGGTCCAAAAAACTCCTTATGATAGTAAGGATATTGAAAGTGAGACTTACAACTTAGACGTGAGTAACCAAAAAAGCCCAACTATCTTCTCAATATAGCATACAAGATAAAAGCCTAGACTTATATCTTTCTTTGGTCAAGAATGCCATCTAATCTACATAATTGAGTGTGAAAGTGAAGGGTCGGTCATTTCTAAATGAAGTGGAAAGATAAGTATACCCTAAAGCTTGCTAGATGGAGAATAAGCCTATGTCAAAGTTATCTATCCTAAAATGGACCCTAGACTACATGAGGACTCACGGAATCATGATATGTTAAGGGGCTTTAGCAATACTAGAAGCTAATATGTCAACTATCTAATTCACCTTATCTAGTTCTAGCATGAAGAGCCATATGATCAAACAGTGCTCCTATTGAAACCATATATTATGTAAGTTTTTATTTTAACCCGACCTAAAAGTTAGTGATGTAACTCTAGAACTCTATAATGCAAGAAACCTAAGTAATGTGATCCAAAAAGCATTATACAGCAATCAATATGAACTGATAAATGTACCGTAAACCAATAAAAATATATAGAAAGGACTATGTAAATCCCAAATCATTTTTTTCTAAGGTTTGCTACCCTAAGATTCCCTACAAAACGGACATCAGCAACACATAATAAAGCCACAACTCTAATTACGTCATATGCTAGCCATATATACACAAATCTACTATGTCATAATCATGATATGCAGGTGTATGGCCGAGAGGATTCTCCAATGTGTAAATACGCCCCAACCATAACCAATTGGAGGAATGATTAAGCACAAACATACATAGGGAATTAATATTAATGAAGCATAGCTTATAGTCATTTCATATACTTATATTAGTTATATATATATATATATATATATATATATATATATATATATATATATATATATATATATATATATTAATGGTTGTATGTATTACCTAATAATGATAAATAATTTTTAGATACAGAATAAACCATTTATGTTTTACAACTAATAAGAATTATTTAAATGCTGGCTAACATGTAATGACCTATGAAATATTTAATGTACCACAAACATGTATGAAATTTTATAAGTGAAGTAATTGATTTAATATTATGAAGAAAATATCCTTAATATCAAATAAATTATGTTAAGTTACAAATAATTTAAACCCTATATATATATATATATATATATATATATATTCATTCATTCATTTGATGCAACTAATTAATATTAATGAGTATGAAAAATCATGAATTAAACGTAAAATAACAACATGAAACAAAAACATTAATATGATTTGACAAGTCACATATTTTATTTAAATAAGATACAAATTTTTTTATAATTTTCTAACATCATATTTAAGGTTAAATAATTATAGAAATATTTTTATAATTATATAAAAACTTAAATAACTAAAACAAATGAATTTTTTTATCTTTATAAATAAAAATTATTTTATTATTTTTTAAGAAAATTTTTAGCTTTTTTTATTGACTTTAACTCCATTAGTTATCCCATTGGATGATGATGGGGAACTGCGCAAATAGACTCAAGCTCTCAACCTGAGGAAGGAAAGACAAATTTAATGCTTCTACAAAATTAGTATTGAGAATGAACTTGTGATTGATTGGATAAAAAACCTTGACTTTGGCTTTTGCCCATTTTGTTTTTTATGTTCCCGGCTTCCTCAGCATGACAATAAGTAGTATGGAAGATTGCTATAAATCTACAGCGCTAAATAATGGAGTTTGGTTGTTGCTGTGTGTAGAGTCATTAGGTGCTTGCATACTCTTTAACGTTGTGCAAAAGAAAAGAGGGTCTGAAGTTGTAATGAATTCTTGACTAGATGTTAGGTTTTGATAGGTGACAAGGGAGGAAATGAGGGAAGAAAGCTAGCCATAGAACTAATGGAAAACAGTTACGCCAAACCAAGGAGGTGGGATCAATTTGAATCAGTCTCATTGTAACACTTAAAAGCTATTTCCAAATTCCCCCATTTTGAATTTGAAAAAAAAAAGAAACTCTACATATATACATAATAGGTGATGGACTAGGGAATGAAGGAAGAAAACATAGCCATAGAACTGATGGAAGTAATTTTTGCCCAACCAAAGAGTTGGGATCAAATTTGAACGAATCTCATTATAACACATAAAAGCTATTTTGAACTTGGAAAAAACTGAAACCTATATATATATATATATATATATATATATATATATATATATATATATATATATATATATATATATATATATATATATATATATATATATATATATATATATAATCTCTACTTGAAAGCTTTTTGAGTAAACTGGTTTCACCACAAATTATAACTTAGCTTTCAAAGTTAAATAATTGTGTGTTTAGCTTGTTAGATTTTGCAATTTTTTATACTCTTCACAAGTGAGCTTAATTAATCAAATCAAATGGAGCTTCGTTAAATTGAGCTAGATAGACCAAACCACAATCATGACATAGACATGTGCAATTTTAAAATGTTGTGCATGATTGTGATTGCATCGTGATTCACACGTTCGAACGGATCATGATCGCAGCAAGACGCAAATGATTGAACAAAGATCATGATCATGGTGTGATGCAGGTGATTGAATGAAGATTGTGATTGTGGCTAGATGTGCATGATTGAACAAAGATCGTGATCATGATGAAACATTCAATCAAATAGATACCATGACCACGACGAGATTCACGATCAAATGGAGATCATAAATGTGAAAAAACACAATTGAATGGAGACTATCATTAGAGTGAGACAAACGATCAAATAGAGATCGTGATCATGGAGAGGCATGCATGATCAAACAAAGTGAGGGTATATGCGTGCTATTAGGTTGTGGTCCTAATTGAAAAGTTGTAGTTCAAATCATCAGGTGTGATGAATACCACGATGACCAAACTAGAAGAATCAAGGTCAACCAAGGTGTGTGTGCAATGGTCAAATTTGAGTATGACAAAAATGAGATCAACAACCTTTACTTATAAATACAAAGTCATTGGCAGAATGCAGGTACATGCAATCTTGAACATTTAGCAAAAACTCAATCACACATAAGCTTTACATTAAATCTCTCTTTCTTTAAATTGAATTTGACGATCTTTTGACTAACCCTTCTCTGTCAAAGGGTTAGTCAAAATCAATGAGGCCTAGCCTCACTCTCTCTCACTCACTCTTTCAGCTCAGCCGATTTTTCTAGTAAGGTCCTAATATATTTCCATGGACAACATTAGATCCAACAACATTGATTAAACCCCCTTATTTTTACGACCCTACCTTTGTGAGAGTATTTAAACTTTTTCATTCTGACTTTTTTAGACAAAATATCACTATTCTATGATAAAAAACATAAAAGTTTTAATAATACAACATCATCAAATTTCAAGCATGTGTGGTCCTCTATTTTAGAGAGTAAGAGGTGCCTTTAAATAGTATAGTAGACAAGTAAAAAATGAATTTATGTACAAATATTTATATAGATGCATAATTAAATATTTGAATATATCAAGCTCTAACACTAGCCTCAACAAGTTGGGATAAGGCTAATGGTGATGACATAATGAGTGCTTGTTGAATTTAATCAAACTCGCTCAGAATCATGTTCAGCTCGTTCAGCGAATGATTCGAAATTTTTTGTTCAAGCTTAACTCACTTGCTTAACAAACAACCCAAACGTGAACAATTATCAAGCCAAATGCTGGATGTTTGCAAACACTAAACTTTTATGCAACCTCTAAAGACAATAAAGGTAAAGGTACAACCTTTCCATTCATGGCTTCCAGTGCAGCTTGGCATTCCGAAGCAGAGACAAAAGTGACAAAGCCAAAACCCCTAGATCTGCCTGAATCCCGTTCATAGATAACCTTGGTGCCAAGAAGCCCAGAACAAGCTGAGAATGCATCCCTAAGAGCCTCAGCGGTGACTTTCCACCCAAGGTTACCGGCATAAAGTTTATGTGGGCTGTTAACATATCCTCGAGAGTTAGCACTCAGCTTTGGCCCGATCACCTCACGCTCACCACCCTTGGGCACCTCAGGGAAGTTCACCTTTGCAGTCCGGCTGCCAATTTGCTGCGTAATTTAAACTTATACCTTAGCTGCATTCCTACTGAGCCATTTCATCAAACACATTGCAGGCATAGAAAAAAATACAAATCACTTACAGCTCCATCAAACATCCTGATCGCTTTGTTAGCCTCCTCGGCAGTAGCCATGGTTACAAAAGCAAATCCCCGGCTCTGGTAGGTGGAGCGGCCGTAGATTATCTGAAAATCATGATTTTAGAAGAGAAGATGGATTTTGTTTTTTTCATTTCGGAGTCAAGGACAGTGAATTAGTATTTATTTATCATTTACCTCCACTTGGTCGACTTTTCCCGCCTCGCTAAAAATGTCGGAGAGCTCGGAAGATGTCATCGAAAAGGAGAGATTGCCGACGTAGAGCCGCCGGGATTCTATCGAGCTCCGCTGCTGTCCGTCTTCGGGTTCTTCATCCGCGTGGGGCAGTTCAAAGGAGGCTTCTTCTTCGTCAGTTTTGGAGAATGCGGTGGCGAAGAATGAGCTGGGGAGCAGGCACCTGTGAGAATAGGAGAAGGAGAGGGGTCGACGAAGGAGAGATTGGAGAGAGGATTTGTGACTGGAAAGTGAGATTTTGGGGCGCGAGCAAGTGAGGATAAGTGAACTGTTTTGAGGTTTGACGGCTGCGGCGGCGAGATGAAGACCTTTTAAGGGTGTCATGTGAGGAGAAAGTGCCGAAGGCGAAAATGGAAGTGGCCGCTGGCAGTTCGCTGGAATGTTTGTAGATATAGAAAGGCCTGAACCCCAACACAATTGAAGAAATGGGAAATTTACATACATACCACTTTATTTCATGCTATTTACATATCTAATATTTAAAACATTAATATTATATGTCTATCACCCATATACAATTTTAATATCAAATATATCACTCATATAACTCATTTCTACCATTCATATCATCCTATAAACTTTAATATTTCATTCCATGCACCTAAATTTATTCTTTGGGTGATAGTCATGTAATATTAATATTTTAAGTGTTAGATATGTAAATAGCATGAAATAAAGTAGTATATATGTAAAACCCCAAGTCAATTGATGCCATGGTGCACCTCCTAGTCAACATAGAAGGATTTGTTATGTTATGGGAAAAAAAATCAAGAGAGGTGGCAAAAAAAAAAAGCCAAAATATTTATATTAAAAGTATTTGATTTGAAACCTTAAATTGTTGTAACAAAAAAAGGTTTGGCTAGATCATATAATACAATGATAGTATGATACAATACAATTAATTCATTAAGGTGACTTCAGAAAAAATCATCTCTATTTGATTGAACTATACAACATAGATCATATAGTTGTTAGAATAATTAAATATATTAATTATGCGAGACGTCGCAATAATTATTTAAGAATATATATTTAATTATATAAATCATTATGTGGCCCATATATTTGAATTATTACAATTTAATTATTTATGTTTAAATCCTATTGGTCAAGAAAAGATAATTTGATCATTCGTTTATGGACCGTTTGATCAAATAACTCCTATGAGCGGTTATTATAAAATAACTCCTATGAGCGGTTATTATAAAATAACTCCTTTGAGTTATTATAAAATAACTCCTATGAGTTATTGTAAAATAACTCATATGAGCGTTTATTGTAAAATAACTCCTATGAGTTATTTTATGAGTTATTGTAAAATAACTCTCATGAGGGGTTATTATGACAAATCAAGGAAATAACTATTGGTCCTCTCTCTCTCTCATAAGGAGGAGTTATCTTGCTCCATAGATGATTAACTCATGATAGAAGAAAGTGAAGGGAGAAGGAAGAGAAACCATAGTTCGAAATTCGACGAATTCAAAATGAATCAAGGTATGTTTTTCTTCCGATTAAAGATTGTGAAAATCATCTTATTTAAGATCTTGAGGATTTAAGACTTATGTAAAATCAAGTTTTTTCGTTTCGAATTCTTTTACATAAATTATGATGCGAGTTTATGCAAAGAGTTAGAGAACTCTATTAAGTCTTACATGTGGTATCAGAGCATGGTTGAAAACTAGTGATTTTCCGTTTAAGTTTTTCTTTAATTTCTTCGATGATTCTTTCTAATGAAATCGAATTCATATTATTTGTTATCGATTTCAATTATTGAATCATATTTTGTCACGATTAATTCATGGCAAATTAATAATGTTTCTATTTTGCTTTTGGAAATAATTTATGTTATTTATTTCATTATGAATGCATTTGTCATATGAAAGTTAATGACGTAAATCCATTTTTCTGCATTTAAAGAGATTTTGTTCGTATATGTAATTATATACATTAAGTATTTTCCTTATATATTTCATTTATTTGAAATAATCATCATCATAATTATTTAATTTGATATTTGTATCAAGCATAGTTTGTTAATCACCAAAGTGGTCAAACTAGAAAGTTTTCATAAATATCAATTAGATAATATTTAATTACTCATGAGTATGCGATGCTATTAACATAATGACATAATGTTATATAAAATTTTTATCACGAGTAATTAACATTCAAATTGCTACAAAATATTTAAGAATCGCCCAAAGGTTGATTAATCATTTTGTACTATTGGATATAAATGTGATAAATTATCATACTTAATTAAATATATTTAGTATATCCAAAGATAGCAAATATATTTAATTGGAGTATGTATAATTATCAATTATGAGAATTTTATTTTAAGCATCAATTATGATTACCATTGTATATTGTAGTATCACTCAAAGGAGAACTTCAATATACATTTTATTGATTAATGAAATGTTATCTGAATCTGTTTTATGTTTTAAATTTAATTTTTAAATCATCGATATGTGAGAGTCTTGTATTTTATTTTGCAGCATCTAATTCTGTAATTCTTCATTCGCAAGCTTCATCTATTATAAAGTTCAATGGGCTTAATTATTCTGAATGGAGTGAACAAATCCAGTTTCATTTAGGTGTTTTGGATATGGATTTTACACTACTTAATGATAAGCCTACTGCTCTTATTGATACAAGCAGTGCTGAAGAAAGATCTTTTCATGAAGCTTGAGAAAGATCAAATAGATTAAGCCTAATGTTTATGCGGATGACTGTAGCATACATTATTAAGCCAACACTTCCAATAACAGATAATGCTAAAGAATTTATGAAGTCTGTGGAGAATATTTCTCAATCTGAGTCTGCTGATAAGTCACGTGCTGGAACTTTAATGGGTATGTTAACCACCATGAAATTTGATGGTTCTCGTACAATTTATGAGCACATTACTGAAATGACTAATATAGCAACAAGATTGAATACTATGAGAATGAAAGTGAGTGAAAACTTCCTTGTACAGTTTATTATAAACTCATTGCCTCTTGAATATGGTCCATTCCAAATTAATTATAATACTATTAAAGATAAATGGAATGTGACCGAATTACAAAGTATGCTTATTCAGGAGGAATCAAGGCTTAAGAAATAAGGAATTCACTCAATTAATCTCATAGATCAACCAGATTTTAAAAGAAAATCAGGAAAGAAAAATCCAAAGGGCAATAAAGGACACCTAAAGCTTAATATGTCATCTGTCCAAATCCAAAAGAAGGAACTAAAGAATGATAGATGTCATTTATGTCACAAGCGTTGACACTATCAGAAAGATTGCCTGAAACATAAGGCTTGGTTTGAAAAGAAAGGTAAGCCTAGTGCTTTTGTATGTTTCGAATCAAATTTAGCTGAGGTTCCTTATAATACTTGGTGGATTGATTCTGGTTGCACCACTCATGTTTCAAATGTGATGCAGGGATTTCTTACGACCCAAACCATAAAGCCAAATGAAAAGTTTATCTTCATGGGAAATAGAGTCAAAGCTCAAGTTGAAGCCATTGGAACATATCGTTTGATTTTAGATACTGGACATCATTTAGATCTTTTTCAAACTCTTTATGTACCTTCTGTTTCTAGAAATTTAGTTTCTTTATCGAAACTTGATACAGCTGGTTTTTGTTTTAAGTTTAGAAGTGGATGTTTCAGTTTATTTAAGTGTAATCAACTTATTGGTTCTGGTATGCTTTGCGATGGTTTATATAAATTAAAACTTGATAATTTATTTACTGAGACTTTATTAACCTTGCATCATAATGTTGGAACAAAACGTGGCTAAATGAATGAAAATTCTGCTTACTTGTGGCATAAACGTTTGGGTCATATATCCAAAGAAAGAATACAAAGATTAGTGAGGAATGAAATCCTTCCTGATTTGGATTTCACTGATCTTAGTATTTGTGTGGATTGTATTAAAGGAAAATTTACTAAACACACAATTAAGAAAGCAGCCACAAGAAGCACACAGCTTCTTGAAATCATACACATTGATATATGTGAACCTTTTGATGTGCCTTCATTTAGTGGTCAAAAATATTTTATTACCTTTATTGATGATTTTTCACGTTATGGTTATATCTATTTATTGCATGAAAAATCTCAATCAGTAGACGTCATTGAGGTGTTTATTAATGAGGTTGAGAGGCAATTAGATAGAAAAGTAAAAATCATAAGGTCTGATAGAGGTGGGGAATTTTATGGAAGGTTTGATGAATCTGGACAATGTCTTGGTCCATTTGCTAAATTTCTTGAAAGGCGTGGCATTTGTGCTCAATACACAATGCCTGGCACACCACAACAAAATGGTGTTGCAGAAAGACGCAATCGTACTTTAATGGATATGGTTAGATGTATGTTAAGTTATTCTTCTTTACCCTCATCTTTGTGGATGCATGCTTTAAAAACCGCTATGTATTTGTTAAACATGGTTCCTAGTAAGGCAGTTTCAAAGACCCCTTTTGAACTGTGGACAGGAAGAAAACCTAGTTTAAAGCACCTGCATGTTTGGGGTTGCCCAGCGGAAATAAAAATTTATAATCCACATGAAAGAAAACTGAATTCAAGAACAACCAGTGGTTTTTTCATTGGTTATCCAGAAAAATCTAAAGGGTATAGATTTTATTGTCCTAATCATAGTACAAAAATTGTTGAAACTGGAAATGCTAGGTTCATTGAAAATGGTGAAATTAGTGGGAGTATAGAACCTCGTAATGTAGAGGTTAAAGAAGTTGGGGTGAAAATTCCTTTGCCCATGACTTCTAATAAAGTTGTTATTCCTACTGTTGTTGAAAAGTTTGATAATATACAGGATGAGCAAATGAATGATTATACATCCCAAAATAAAATTGTCACCAATGAACCTATAATTGATGAACCACAAGAAGTAGCATTAAGAAGATCTACCAGAGTTAAAAGATCTGCTATTTCGAATGATTATATGGTTTATCTTCAAGAGTCAGATTTTGACTTAGGAATTGATGATGATCCAGTTTCATTTTCACAAGCCATAGAAAGTATAAATTCTAATAAGTGGTTAGATTCCATGAAAGAAGAGTTAAAATCAATGGATCATAATAAAGTCTGGGACATCGTTGAATTGCCTGAAGGTTCTAAAAGAGTTGGGTGTAAGTGGGTCTTTAAGACCAAACGCGACTCAAAAGGCAATATTGAACGATATAAGGCTAGACTTGTTGCCAAAGGTTTTACTCAGAAAGATGGTGTTGACTACAAAGAGACCTTTGCTCCAGTTTCTAAGAAGGACTCATTAAGAATTATTATGGCGATAGTAGCTCATTATGATTTAGAGTTACATCAAATGGATGTGAAAATAGCCTTTCTTAATGTGGATTTAGAGGAAGAAATTTATATGGATCAGCCTGAAGGGTTTTCAGTTGAAGGAAAGGAACACATGGTGTGTAAACTTAAGAAATCAATATACGAACTTAAACAAGCTTCCCGACAATGGTATCTCAAGTTTAATAATACCATCACTTCTTTTGGATTTAAAGAAATTACTGTTGATCGATGTATATATCTAAAGGTCAGTGGGAGCAAGTTTATAATTTTGATTTTGTATGTTGATGATATTTTGCTTGCTACTAATGATCTTGGTTTATTATATGAAACTAAGAAATTTCTCTCAAATAACTTTGAAATGAAAGATATGGGTGAGGCATCCTATGTGATAGGAATTGAAATATTCCGTGATAGATCACAAGGAATATTAGGATTGTCTCAGAAAGCATATATTAATAAAGTTCTTGAGAGATTTAAGATGGAAAATTGTTCAGCAAGTATTGTTCCAATTCAGAAAGGAGATAAATTGAGCCTTATGCAATGCCCAAAGAATGAATTGGAACATAAAAAAATGGAACAAATTCCTTATGCATCTATTGTTGGAAGTTTAATGTATGCTCAGACTTATACTAGACCAAATATAAGTTTTGTTGTTGGAATGTTGGGTAGATATTAAAGTAATCCAGGGCTTGATCATTGGAAAGCTGCAAAGAAAGTTTTACGATATCTACAAGGAACAAAGGAATACATGCTCACTTTTAGAAGATCTGATCACCTTGAGGTGATTGGATATTCAGATTCAGATTTTGCTGGATGTTTGGATTCTAGAAAATCCACATTTGGATATGTATTTCTCTTAAGTGGATGAGCAATATCTTGGAAGAGTGCGAAGCAGTCCGTCATTGCTGCATCCACAATGGAAGCTGAATTTGTGGCATGTTTTGAGGCCACAATTCAAGGATTATGGCTGCGGAATTTTATTTCAAGACTTGGAGTTGTTGACAGTATTGCCAAGCCGCTGAAAATTTATTGTGATAATTCCGCAGCAGTCTTCTTCTCTAAAAACGACAAGTATTCAAAGGGTGCTAAACATATGGAATTAAAATACTTTGCCGTTAAAGAAGAAGTTCAGAAACAAAGAGTATCATTTGAGCACATTAGCACCAATTTTATGATTGCGGATCCATTAACTAAAGGGTTGCCACCAAAAACATTTCATGAACATGTTGTTAGGATGGGCATTACTGAAAATCCTTATTAAAATTATGTTTATTTGCTCTTTATATCTTTTGATACTTTGAGCTCTTTTAGTTTGTTTCTGATAATTAGTGTATCCTGTTTATTATGATGTGTACACATAAATGTTTATGTGAATATTGACGGGATTTTTGTCTTTATAAAGACATTATTGATGGACCATTATGTGTGTATCTTATTATGCTTCATATTAAGTATAAGATTAGTATCGTGATACATGGAAGGAAATGCATCGAACTAATGGTGTATGACCGCCATGATTCGTATTAATTTTGTACTTAACAATGAATTTATGATTTGACCAATTTAAGAAAAAAGATTTATATATTGCGCTTATGTTAATTAAATTATTAATTGAATAATTTCATATGGGCCAAGTGGGAGAATGTTAGAATAATTAAATATATTAATTATGCGAGACGTCGCAATAATTATTTAAGAATATATATTTAATTATATAAACCATTATGTGGCCCATATATTTGAATTATTACAATTTAATTATTTATGTTTAAGTCCTATTGGTCAAGAAAAGATAATTTGATCATTCATTTATGGACCGTTTGATCAAATAACTCCTATGAGCGGTTATTATAAAATAACTCCTTTGAGTTATTATAAAATAACTCCTATGAGTTATTGTAAAATAACTCATATGAGCGTTTATTGTAAAATAACTCCTATGAGTTATTTTATGAGTTATTGTAAAATAACTCTCATGAGAGGTTATTATGACAAATCAAGGAAATAACTATTGGTCCTCTCTCTCTCTCATAAGGAGGAGTTATCTTGCTCCATAGATGATTAACTCATGATAGAAGAAAGTGAAGGGAGAAGGGAGAGAAACCATAGTTCGAAATTCGACGAATTCAAAATGAATCAAGGTATGTTTTTCTTCCGATTAAAGATTGTGAAAATCATCTTGTTTAAGATCTTGAGGATTTAAGACTTATGTAAAATCAAGTTTTTTCGTTTCGAATTCTTTTACATAAATTATGATGCGAGTTTATGCAAAGAGTTAGAGAACTCTATTAAGTCTTACAATAGTTCGATTAGTACATTAAAGTGATTTCTTGAAAAAATTTTCATTGTTTAATCTGCGTGTTCGATATGGATCATACAATATTATATTCTTCTCATATTTAATTTTTGATTTAATGTTTGATATGAGGGTCTTAATTTGGCACATATAAGAAAACAATACTAAAAAATAAATATACAAGTTTTGAAATCTTAGGCAGTCTTCTTATATCTTGATGGATTTAGATTCTGTATTGACACTTTGTTCGCGCCTTCTTTAGCTTATGATTGTCATCATATTCATATATCCAAACTTTTGTTGGTATGCTTCTAATGTATATTTGTAATTGTTAGTATAACAAGAAAGCTTGTACACAAAAAAATCATTAGTCAAATAATTAATATTACAAATAATATTTGTGATTATTGAATTTTGTAGGTTTATGAGGTTTAACAATTTCTTTTTTTTTATGATGAAAAATATTTTTAGTCAAGTTTTATATGCAGTAGAAAAATTTTGAATAAATTTTATTAATTTTTAAAGATAATTCTCCCCTTTAATTTATGTTCTTCATAAGAATAAGTGATTACTACAACAAAATACTACTTTCCTTTTGACATGAAAAGTGAACGTCCACACAAAGAAACTACAATACAATAATAAAAAAATATATATCAATACTCAAATAATCCCTAGTACAGTGGTGGTGGAAGAGGATAAAAGTTGGTATGAAAATTTGAAAAATATTCATAAAACTAGGCTTGATCCTCGTTATGTTCTCGCTGCAACTGCTCTTGACGAGCATTCTCTCCGTGAATATGCTTGTTGGGAAAAAAAATTCAAATAAGCTATTAAGCCACTTAAGAAAAAAAAAATGTTATTGTACCGCTTCAACGCTACCAACAAGCATTCTCTTGCTGAATATGCTTGTTGGGAAAAAAAAAACTCAAATAGGCTATTAAGTTAGCCAAAATTGTCTCTGTCGATCGTCCAAACGATCTAGTTTGTACATTACGATTAAAAATTATAATAAAGCATATTTGATTGATAAATCATAAGAATAAGTTAGATAATATTTTAAACGTCATACAGCACGATTATGTCCGTATAATACAAATATAACTAAATTTAAAATTCAAATTTTGTCTAATTTAATGAACGATGGGATTTCTTATAATACATAGTCATCCTGTACGATTAGGTGGTCGTACAATATGATTAGTTGTAATTTATTTCAATTTAATTCTCAATTAGTTAAACATTTTAATTAATTTTTTATTATACATATCGTACAATACAATACAGATCATCTAATACAATTTTTAGAAAAATTAAAATATTTAATTTCACTCCCCCGTGTGTATGTTCACGATTACTCAGAAAAATACACATTTTACAACACATTGACTCAAAAACAAATAAAATTACAAACTCTTGCATAGATCAAACTAATACTATCCAAACTTGAGCTTTGATACTTTATCGATTTTTGGTGTATGTTGAACCTGGAATATTAGTAAACACAGAAAATATATGCAATAATAAAATATAAAAGAAGCCAAATACATTCCAATAATATTAGTTATCATCAAAATATAAACTCGAGCTCCTAGATTACAACATTCTAAGCATATAACCTTAAGATGTCTTGAAATTAAAACAAATGGTTACTATGAAACTCAAATCAATTTCTAAAAGTCTGATATTATTTGAACTTTAAATGAATTTTCTAGAATTTTTCTAAGTTCTAAAGTTTACAACTTTAAAGAATTATATAAAAAGGTATAAACTAAACTCCTTAGGGTTTTGGGAGAATTTCTCTCTGATATCAAAAGATTATTTGATTTTAATTTCAAGAGATTAGGAGTCATAGAAGATTTTCTACAATTTTCTGGTAAATTGAAAATATATTAGAATTCATTAATTTCATTTAAATTTTATTTATGACAAATTTCGTACTATTTTCTGAAACTATATATATAATTTTTTTTATAACTAAAAAATTATTTTAAAAAAACAGTAAAAAAAATCATCCCAAACTAAAACCTTAGCTTAACAAATAAAATCTCTGCAATTAAGAGGCTTTGAAGATAGTCGTTTCAATTGACAATCTATTAAACTCGGACCCGCTTTAAGATATGTGTTTCTAGAGATAGATCAACACAATACTATACCAACAAAAAGTGTTTACGTTTACCTGTTTTCTAGGATCAAACTTAATGGAATCTCTATATAAATTCCCCAAATTTTTATTCACCTTACATAACTAACACCATAAACATGAGAAATTATTCTGTGCAGATACCGGACGGTTTAGAGATCAATCCGAATGCATCACATCACCCGATACACAGCAGTATCGAGCACCAAACAAAAAATGATCTGGCGTATTCTAGTTGGTGGACAAGATAATTTTTCAACAAACAATGGGTAAAAGTGCATATATAATGGCTCCGTTTGGGATAATTTTCTTATTGTTTTTTAAAGCAGCCATCTAATAAAAAAATTTCTAATTCAAAAATTTTTTATAATAATAATCACTTTAAAAAACAGTAAGAAAGTTATACCAAATGAAGCCTATATCATCCATCACAGCTACTTCAAATAATAATAATAATAATAATAATAATACAGAAATCATCAATGAGAAAAGCTGTTATTTGTAGTATAAAACAAATCTAACTACTCAAACTATCAAATAACTGAATCTATGTTATTTCATACTTGGTAAAATTTTTAAGTAGATGCTCTGATACCTGCCCAATTCACAGCAGGCTTCTGGAATACTCCAACAATAGGCATTCCATCGCCACCATCATTTCCCACCCTCCATGAACGGTCTTTCTTTCTCTGTGGTTTCTTATGGTTCTTAGCTTTTGAAGACTGGACCTTCTTATTTCTTCCAGCTGCAGCAGCTTTGTTTGAAGTTACTGCACCACTCAATTCAAATGACTCCAGATCATCCAAAACATGTTTAAGGTTTTGTTCGCTAAAACCAGGAGCACTAGATAAAGATGACTCTTCTTCTTCTTCATCGGACTCGCATTCATCAGATTCATCATCTGATCTGCCATTATCACCCTCAACATCTCCTGTTTCTGGAGGAAGCTTAAAGTGAGGAATTTTCCCGTCGATGTAATCTTTCAATATCTGTCGGGCGGCTCTAGTTTCATCGGGAAGCCCGCTCGAGCTGACATGACCTCGGGACAAGCAGTAAGCTCTCAACAGTTCAGCAGCTGTGGGTGGCCTGGATTGCAGCTCATAAGGCTTTGGTTTTGGCAATTTGATGTTATAGATTTTCTCGAGCAAATGGCGAGGGACATTGTTAGCCACAACCTGCACAGCTTCTCTGTGTTCAGTCATTCTATCAACTGGCAACACACCTGATGCAATCATCTCATATCTAGAGCTGGAAAAAGAAGGAAAAACTAAACCAGGGCAATCACATAGGATAAGCTCTTCTGAAATGATCAAAGTCTGAAAGTGCTTTGTCTTTCCAGGAGTAGAAGTAACTCCAGTGCGTTTTCCACCCACCACTGCATTGATTGTGGAGCTCTTACCAACATTTGGGTAGCCTACAAAGCCCACAACAACATGTTCTGAAGTTGTTGGTTCAGAAGTAGAATCTAAGGAATTAGATGCTCCATGAGTTTCCATTTCAGCTGAATCTTTCCGGGAAGATACGATAGCTTTGGCTTCTGTTTGCAATCTGGTAAGGAGCTCATCTCTGCCATATATCTTAGTATCTATATCAGAATAAATAGATTCTTTTGCTGATTGTTCTTCTTCCCACTTTTTGCTTAAACTTTTTCCTTCAAGAATGGCTGAAGCAGACTTTGCAGACCAGAATATATAGAGAATGCCATTAGACTTGAAATACTCCGCCCATTTTTTCCTGCGGTGAATAAAATTTAGTGGAAAAAACTAGTGAGGGAAGAAATAGATTTGAGGGCCATTTTTTTAACCTCTCAGCGAGGGGTAAAAGATCTGCCTTATTCACCAAAAGCAAGGTTCTCTTGTGCTCATCAATCTCCTTTGCATATGCCTGTGAATCAAAATAAGCAGCTCAAAACAAATGAGACAAAAATTGCAAAGAGTATGAACAAAAAGCCAATTCACTTATTACAGTTCAGCGAGATAGGAAACTTGCAAGGTACAAAGACAAAAAAAAAATCAACAAATTTACATAATCAAGCTTGTGAAACTACCAACAACCACACAACATGCAGCTGAAACACTAATCACCTGAATGAACACATAAACATAGGATTCCATGTTGGAAATCCTTAGTGTACCAAAATATTCCAGCTCTTTGAAACTTTATGAATGCATTTAAAGCATATTAAGGACACATACTTTAATAGGCATCTAAATTTGTGGCCAAATTTTTTATATAAATAATATTAGGTTTTTTTTTTCATCTATCAATAAGATTCATTACATGATATAATTTGCACATATCTTTCTTTCTTTACTCCCATCAACCCCAAATATATCATAATATATCTTTCTGCTCATGCTTATCTTTTTTGATATAAATAAATTATTTCTATTGCATAATGTAAAGGTTTGAAGCTACTTGACACCTATTGCATACTTCTCTCAAAAATCAACCACAATAGTTGTTAAAATCCACTCACTGCTAAAGGACAGAAACATGCCATTCAAGAAAGTACTGCCAAGAAGTTGATCATATTCTAGATTTAATGCTTAAGATTGTTATCAAGAATAGGAAGATTAGGTAAGAAATTTCATATTATCAAAACATCTCTATATTACAGTCGAGGATGATACCCAACTATGTCATATCAGATATTTCATCTGTTCCCGTCTTTTCTGATTTTTTTTGGGAGGGCTGAAAGCAGCTTCAGATCAGGCAACAGTACAATGTATTTTCTAAAAAATATATTTAACCTTTCATAATAGAAGGATAAAAGAGCAGCACAACGAATAAATATAAGGAATCAACATACCTCGAGATCAGGACAGCGATAGAAAAGCGGATCTCGAGCATCAACAACCATTACCAGCTGCAAAGCAGAAATAGGATCAATAGTACCTTGATCTATAATCCAGATGCTCAATTGATTTAATAAACAAACAAGTTCATCTTATGATTCAAAGTTAGGCAACATGCATCCATACTGATAAGTTAATACTTATGTTTACATCATCTCATCATAATCATAATCTGTCATGTTTATGTTAGTCCATGTTCTTTCCATTAAGGCTACTTATTTCGTTAATTTTTTTTATTGATATTGCTAAATATGCTAGCTTCTAAGTTTTAAGAATAAGATTACAATCATGAGTTTAACTTATTAGTAAATGCATCTTAGCTCCTCGTAGATTGGCTAAAAGAGCAAGCTAATGCCAGTAAAACATCAAGGGAATCAGTCAGTAATACTATCTTGCTGATTACAGTGCAAATGAAGAAGAACTAGAAGAAGCTAGGCAGCAATTATGATACAAAGACTCCTATAATTAGATGGAAATCAAAATATAGCATTTAACATATCTAAACAATATAAATGAGAATAAGATAAGCAAATATATGACAACAAGATGCATATATTTTAAACAATACTAGACAAATAACTGACATGACAACGATATGATACCAACTTTACAGCTTCTTGATTTCTGCTCAAAATACAAATGTATTAAAGGCAACCATTGCTAAAAATATAATTTAGTAAATAACTCTAATTAGGATGTCCAAGATTAATTCAATACCATTGTAGCAATTTCACATGAGGATAAAAGTAATGTTTTTCTTAAACATCATTGCAAGAGATGATATCCTGAAAATCCAATTGGAAATTTGCTAGATAAGCCAGTGATGTGTTCAAGAATTTATATTTTATGTATTTTTATTTTTTCATATTGGACGCTATGCATTTTTATTTTGTATTTCCCTATGATGGAAAACAACCATTGATCATGCTCGATTTGGTGCTCTCGGGTTGGTTCATACCATTGAGTTCGATCTTACTTCCTCTCCCCTCTTTCTTTTGGATGTTTGGTTCTTCTCCCTTACTGATTTGGCTGCTTGGGATTCTTTTCCTCTCCCTTTTAGTTGTTCAGTTAGATGCTTTGACTTTTCCTTTGAGAGCTTATTTGATTTGTTTTACTGTTTGAAATGATGCCTCGTTTAATTGAACAATTAAATGCCCCTTGCCCCTCCTATATAAAGTCGCTGAAATTCTCTGGTTAAAGACAGTTTTTGGAGAAGAAAAATTCAACCTGAGGGTTCTTTATGGCATGCGAGCTAGTCTTTCCCCTATCGCTTAGTACTTCCTCTCGGTTTCCTTTCTACTTATCTCCCTGGTTTCTCTTCTACATGTATCTTTCTAAAGATTGTTAGTTGTGAGGTGGTATTGTTACCCTATTCTATTGGTATTTGCTTGAGTGCAGATTTATGTCAGATCAAAATTTCAGTGATGGATTACTGATTAGATCTTTCCTTTGAGCACATTTCCCTAGTTTTGTGAATTGCATGAGAGGTGACCAATCGTGGTTGTTTTAAGAGTTGCTTTTGTTTATATGTTTTATATCTTTCTTTCCTATGTGATTTTTCTAAACAGTTTCTAATATTTTTTCTAAGTCCCAGTTTGTGTTTGTTTGTGTTATTAAAAGAAAGTTTCTTAATTGCGTGCCTGAGTGCTTGTTAGGCCGGTTCATCCTGAACCGGCCCAGCCGGCCTCAACTCTATAAGAGGCAAACATGTTCCGCCTCCTTTGGAGCTTGCTGCCCACACTAGTTGATAAAAGTGAAGACATTAGCTGGTTCAGTGTCAAACATAACATGCAATAAAGTTAGATAATGAAGCTACAAATCTGATTATCAAAGAAAAAGATTAAAAATGCCCCCAGTTAGCTAGAGTGGGAACCACAACAGCTCAGAGCATCCTATCATTGTTCTGAATCGCAAGTTTACAAAGTTAAGCTTACAAGGTCACTTCGTTCGACCACTCGCCAAAGTTGTCTCCAAATATCTATGTTCTTCTCAAATGGAGTAATCACAAGCCTCTCATTCTCCTCGAGCCTGTAGATAAATAAATCATTAGAAAACTGCAGAATGACTGAGTCAAGCACAAACATAAGATATACTGAAAATTTTTAATTCAATGCATCCTGAGAAGGTACAGGGATTGTATCGTGGAGTTAAAACCTGTGGAGAATGCCAAGAAAGTCCATGAAGTGATTGAGTGATACACAAAATTGAAACATTTAACCCTATTGCACATATTAATCTGCAACCTTATGCAGTCCTTAAGCAAATTAAAGAAGCTTCTCATTCACCACAAAGACATCATCTTACATTAATGGGTTATTTGGTTTGAAGTAAAGTGGAAGTAAAGTGGGTGTAAGATAATCATTTTAAGTTTTAAAAAATATTGATGTTTGATTGGATGAAAAAGGAATGCAGAGTAAAATAAAAAGAATGCAGAGTAAGCATTTTATTACATTTTTGAGGTAAAGTAAACTCATCCAGTTCTAGGTAAAAGTCATTTTCACTGCAAGCAAGTTCTTTTGTCGCTGCCCACCGCCGCTACCAGTCGCACCCTCAGCTACAGATCACTACTTTCCACCAGCACCGCCACCTCCACGCACCGCCGCCATCTGTCGCCGTTTGTTGCCGCCACCCGCCACCACCTATCATCGCCACCTGCAGCCACCACCTGTCGCTGCTAGCTTCCACCGCCGCCACCATCTTTGGACTTTACACTAAATTCATTTTACTTCAAACCAAAAAAATATTCACCTCCATTTATTTTACATTCATTCAAACAACACCAATAGTATTTCTTTTACACTGCATTCTTTTACATTGCATTTCTTTTCAATCAACCAAGCAATCCCAAAGTCAAAACTTGTGAAGGAGAATGCAAACAAATTATCTTGGAAAATCAAGCAATAATAGAAAAAAAATTGAAGCACCGGCACATAAGAATATATAAAATACAACAATTTGCAATCCTAATAAAATTAGATCAGTCCCTCATCAACCACAATGTCTCACATGGAGAAACTTGTGATGAAAAAAGCGAAGAAATTCCATGTGGCAATGGAGCAATAGACAAAAAAAATCAAAGCATTAATCCATATGCAAAAATATTAAAATGCAACCTTTTGCATGCTAATGAAATTAAAGCACACTGAGTTAAACTTTCGACAAAAAATGCAAAGAAATTCCACGTGGCAATGGAGCAATAGACAAAAAATCAAAGCATTAATCTATATGCACATATTAATCTGCAAACTTTTGCATGCTAACGAAATTAAAGTGCAGTCTCATTGAGAGATTCCAAAATTAACATAAGCTGATGATTCATAGAAAGGCTATATACTGCTTCAAAGTAGTAAACCATTCTCCAATCTAAAGCACACATTTGTTCTATCAATATGTTTTAGATAGGGGTGTCAATATTGGAACCGACCCGAAAACCCAACCCGAAAAATTCGGGTTTGGGTTGACCTGAACCCGAAGCAGGTCGGGTTCGGGTCCAGAAAACCGACAGTTTGAAAAATCGGGTCGGGTTCGGGTTGACATGGAAACCCAGGAATGATCCGAAATGACCCGGAATAACAAATAAACCAGCCTGCCCCGGCCACGTCGCGTCGCGTTGGAGGCCAGCGACGCATTGCGTCCGGCATCACTTCCGCGTTCCGCGTCAATTGACAGTGTCAGCCCCGCATTAATGGGTTGTTTGGTTTGAACTAAAGTGGGTGTAAAATAATGCTTTTAAGTGAGTTTTAAAAATTATTGATGTTTGGTTGGATGAAAAAGGAACGCAGAGTAAAATAAAAAGAATGCAGAGTAAGCATTTTAGCTCATTTTTTAGGTAAAGTAAACTCGTCCAGTTCTAGGTAAAAATCATTTTCACCGCAAGCAAGTTCTTTTGTCGCTGCCCGCCACAGCTACTAGTCGCAGCACTCAGCCACCAGTCGCAACACTTAGCCACCGACTACTGCTTGCCACCACCATTGAATGCCACCGAGCACCGCCACCTCCACCCACCGCTGCCACCCGTCACCGTTTGTTGCAGCCACCCACCAGGCCACCACCACATGCTGCCACCACGTATCACCACCACCTGCCACTGCTGCCACCATCTTTGGACTTTACACCATATGCATTTTACTTCAAACCAAAAAAAAAAAAAAAAAATCACCTACATTTATTTTTACATTCATTCAAAAAACACCAATAGTATTTCTTTTACATTGCATTCCTTTTTCAATCAACCAAACAATCCCAAATTTAAAACAAATGAAGGAGAATGCAAACAAATTACCTTGGACGATCAAGCAATAATAGAAAAAATGAAGCACCGACACATAAGAATATATAAAATACAACAATTTGCAATCCTAATGAAATTAAAGCAGTCCTCATTCACCACAACGTCTCACACGGAGAAACTTGCGATGAAAAATGCGAAGAAATTCCATGTGGCAATGGAGCAATAGATTTATAAAAAAAAAAAAAAAAATCAAAGCATTAATCCATATGCACAAATATTAAAATGCAACCTTTTGCATGCTAACAAAATTAAAGCACACTGAGTTAAACTTTTGACAAAAAATGCTATACTGCTGAGTTAAACTCATTCAGAGGTTCCAAAGTTAACATAAGCTGATTATTCATAGAAAGGCAATATACTGCTTCAAAATAAGTAAACCATTCTCCTATCTAAAGCACACATTTGTGCTATCAATACGTTTTAGATATAAATTCTATCTTCATTGTATAACTCTTCTTGCAGAAGACAGATTACTCCTGTCATTCGCAGAGTATAAGGTGGTCATTTTGATCACACAAAAAACCAACATTTCAGTCCTTCCAAAAAAACCAACATTTCAGTAATTGGATGTATAAGGTCTTCATAATAATTCAACTAAGATGGTCATTTTGATCACACAAAAAACCAACATTTCATCCAAAACAAAAGTTATTCTACATGAAAATACTTTATATAATGTTTTCACTAAACCAACCACCTCCTGAACTTAAAACAAAATCTTCTTAGAAGAAGCAATATACATCCCTCCTCAATCTGTGAGCACACTGATATTGGCATGAACTTCTGCTAATCAGTATGCCAGTATCAAGTACATTAAATGTTTAACACCTTCACAAGCCATAAAACAAGGATCTCTCAACTAATGCATCGTACGAAAATGTTAATCCCTACAAAAGGCCAAGTGTATAGCACTATCAATGTTAAATTATGACAAGTAGTTCCCTACATACAAGCTAGTAAAGTTGCTACATCTATAACATGGCTCAAGTTACATCAATTGTGACCAAAAGATTACAGGTGTGAATCATGGTTCTAGCCCTTTTGTCATG
This sequence comes from Dendrobium officinale, assembly GCA_019514585.1. Classification (NCBI taxonomy): domain Eukaryota; kingdom Viridiplantae; phylum Streptophyta; class Magnoliopsida; order Asparagales; family Orchidaceae; genus Dendrobium; species Dendrobium officinale. The sequence continues at coordinate 23,238,324 of CM033698.1, forward strand.
CAAGGGTACAGCTATATATATCGAATAATATGCAAACCCTGCATAGGCAGGTGTGTCCATACCCATGCAATAGGCACCCATTATTTTTCTCTTCTTGTAAATAAGGAGAATCATATATGCTGAAATGTAGGAATCAACAGACAAACTATACCCAACTTTTGCACTGGAATTGACATCCTTTACCTTACATTTTATATCGAAGGAGAATTCTTCGTGATAAAATGCACAAGGAATCAAAAACAAAAACTGAGGAAAATGTTTCCCGCGCCAATGTGGGGTTTTGAAGGGTTGACATACACAACCTTAACACTTATTGCACATGGGTTGGCATTAGCTCCTTAATAACAAATTCAATTAAGTATTGCATTAATAGTGTAAATTTTCATGTATCTCCTACTACAGTGAAAGATGAGAGAAGAGAGAAGAGAGAAGGAGAAACTCCCATCTAAGTCCCTCTCTCATTATAGCATAGAGGTGAGAGTTGAACTATTCCCCATCCAAATCACTCTCTCACTTCTAACCCTCCCCCACTCCCTCCCTTCTTCCACCTCTTTGAAAGCTCACCCTCACTAGCTCCTCACATCCAAGTCTCTCCCTTTATTCTTTGATCCCCCATCTCTCTTTTTTTTTCAACTTTTTTATTTACTTCTATCATCTAATTGGTGCAAATTTCCTCTTAACCCAATCCATAGTTTCACTATTTCTACCCTTTGTCTAATTGAGGGCATTATTAAGTCACTCACCAATCTTACTTCACCACAATTTTCTCTTTTGTCCGCAGTTCTCTATGCTCCATATTCATATGCATCGACAAGTCTATTTAAATGTGCATGAACGATTAAGGGAAGGTGGCCTAGTCAAGATATATCCAATAGCAATCACCTCCTATTCTTGCTCTCTTCCTTTCAAACATCCACAAAATAGCAATCATCTCCCATTCTCTCTCTTCCTTCCAAAATTCCATCCAATGCGTTCCAATGCAAGTGCAAAGTAAAAGCAACAAATGATGACACAAAGTAATGAGCAAGAAAAGACGGTTATGGTAAGTATAGAGTCAAATAGTTGTAGAGATAAATAGGGTAGAAAGTTGGCGATGTGGGTGGGGCGAAAGTGAGAGCAGATTGTAGATAGGGAGGAAGAAAGAGATTGAGATTTGGGATAAAAATGATATTTTCCATCATACAAGGCCAATCGAACTTGTAGGTGAGGCATTTTTTGACATTTTAATGTAAGGTACAGATATTCATGTTTAGTTAGCTACATAAACTAATTTAAGGATGAATAAAATAGGTCACATTGTTGGTTTTGAAATTTGATGGACTGCTTTAAAAAAGATAAAAAATTGGCACCTACTTGTTTAGTCGATAACAAAAACAATCACAAGCATTAGTGCATCCATCGCAAGAAGGGGAATGAAACTTCAAACACTATTTATTGAAGACATGATGGTTTTTACTGTCATTTCTTTGTATATATTTAGGTGATAAACCTATTGAAGTTGGAAGAAATTATGAGAAAAATATTTCCTTACAGAATAAACGACTTACTGCTTAATCTTGGTACAAACAACAATTATGATAAAGGACAAAGAACAGTACATATATTATGATGGTATGGTTGAATTTGTTAAAATAAAAAATACAACAAAGGCTAAAGCATTGTTCATAAATCATAATTAAAGATCTTAAAGGCTAAAGATGCAACACATCAAAAGGTATATACAGGATTCTATTAGATTGACAAAATTATTATTCTTCAAAGAAAACATAATCAGATAGAACTGAGTAAATGCTCCATCTACTTCACTAGTATTGCAACAATGGATAGATGGGGAAAATTGCAAGGACAGCAGTACTGCTACAGGAGTTCTTTTCTAGCAAAAAGGAGAAGGGCTGGCATAAGTAGAACAGGAAACTGAAAACAATTCCGATAACCGCATGGGAGAAGGAAAAGGATTGTTTGGTGGGATTTAGAAGAAAGGAAAACAAGAACTGAATAGAAAAGGTGGAGTAAGAGATCGAAGAAATTAGTCTTGCCTATAATAAATAAAGAGTACTGAAACATCAATAACAGCAATCATGTGCATTCAACAATTCCTAGCTATCAAGCAAGGCAAAGTCCAGTAACTCCACTGATGGCCCACCAACAACTGTAGTTATAAATTTGGTTTAACTCATGTTTTAGTTAATATATGGTGCAACCAAAAAAATTACATTAGCATTGCAAAAAAAAATCTTTCTTACCATAAACATAGACAAACACCTATATAATATAACAATACTAGAACACAATATCTTATAACTTATATTAATTAAGAGAAGAAAGATACAGATAGGGTGGTAACCGTGGATAGAAAAGAAGAGGTAGAAAACTTAGACGAAATAATAGAGGGAAAGGGGAAGGGAGGCCAGCTCACAAGCTAGAACAAACCCGCATGTTTTACATTCCAAAAATCATCATATACTCTTCTTAAAAAGCAGCAAACAGCCCCATTTATAAAAAAAAAGAGAAAATATTTAATGCAAGGTAATTAAAGCACCACCCAAACAGCCACTAAAAACTCCTAAAAAACTGCAACAAACATGGACCGAAGAGACAACAGCCTAGGGAAAACGAAGCATCAATACAGCAGCCAATGGGCACAGAAACCGAAGGGACAGCTGCCCAAACCGAAGGGACAACGACCAAGGGGAAAATCCGAGGAAAACAAAGCCCACCAAGAGACAACCCGCATCCAATGAACAAAAATTGAAGAGAGTGCACCTTGATTGCATCAATTCTCCCATGGTGGAGAATTCTCATCTCCTGATGAGATCGTTTGCAAAGAAGGCTGTTTTCACAATCTACAGACTCCTTTACATCTTCAGGTGGAACTTCAGCTTGTTGAGTGTTTTGCTTTCTATTTTTTTATTTTTTATTTTTTAAAAAGAAAAGAAGACATGACCTACAACCTAAAGCTCTAATACCAAATTGGTACAAAAAAAATGTACATTAGCATTGCAAACTAAAAGTCTTACTTACCACAAACATAGGTAAACACATATATAATATAATAATACTAGAACACAACATCTTACAACTTATATTAATTAAGAGAAAAAAGATACAAATGGGGTGGGAACCGTGGATAGAGAAGAAGAGGTAGAAAACCGAGATGAAATAGTAGAGGGGAAGGGGGAAGGAGGCTATCTCACAACCTAGAACAAACTCGCAGGCTTTACATTGCAAAAATCATCACATACTCTTCTAAAACTACAGCAAACAGTCACATTTATAGGGGGTAAATGAAAAAAATATTTAATGCAAGGTAATTAAAGCACCACCCAAAAAGTCACTAGAAACTCCTCAAAAGCTGCAAAAAATAGGGATCGAAGGGACAGCAGCCTAGGGGAAAACGAAGCATCAATACAGCAGCCAAGGGGCATAAAAATTCAAGGGGCAACTGCCCAAACCGAAGGGGTAGCTACCAAGGGGAAAAACTGAGGAAAACAAGGCCCACGAAGAGACAACCAATGAACTGAAACTGAAGGGGCAGAGCACCTTGATTGCATCAGTATGTAAGAGGAATTCATAACAGATGAAGCCATGAGTAGATCATATAATGACATGTAGGAAGAATACATACATGCCACTATAATAAGAGGAATTCATTTCAGGTGAAATCATGTGCAGATCATTGTGAAAATAACTAGACATACATGTTGGAAGTACAACAATAGGAGACAAAAAAAAATCCAAATTGCTCCTTTCATATAACTATCAACAAATAAGTGCCAATGGTCTATCAATTTGAACAAAATATAAATATCCAAATATACATGCTAATTGATTGAATTACTTCCAGCAAAAACATAGCGAATGATGAACGATGTGCATTTATACTTTTATCCCTGATAGGTCATATGATGATAAGGCTAAGTTCTTCAATACAAAATTGGCACCACAATAAATAAATTGATTCAGTCGATGCATCCAGCAAACATAATATTTCTCATGGTAAAAATATGTCGCACTGCACGTAGTTGTTTGCCCCTCAATCTAAGACCCACACCTTATACTCAGACCGATAGACCGTAGGTAGTTGTCCGCCACTCCGCCCCTGCTTTGCCGCCTTCGCGCTAGATTTGCGCATGCATCCCGGCAATCCCGCTCCTCCCATTTGTGGATGCCTTCACTCGCACTCGCGCAGACAGTGACTGTCGCGTAGGTGTTAATCGCTGAGTGACACCTTCCAGACACCTCTTTCTACACTCGCACAGGCATCCTCCTCCCGTACGCATCCCAGGAAGCTTCGCGACACCATTTGGGAAACCTTACTTGTTCGCAACAGGTTCGCGGGTCAGGTTGAGTCGGGTCAACCTGACAACTCGCGTGGGTCGAGCCCGGGTTGGGAAACCTGTCTCATTTGCAAAACTGAGTCAGGTTCAAATTGAACCATTTGGATCCAGGTCAAGCTAGGTTGGACCCGAACCCAACCCGTTAATCCGTTTTAACACCCCTAGTACAATTTCCCATTTTGTGATTATAACCAAATGCACATGCTCAAAAAGCCATGGTAGCCATTGCAAGGGATGCATAAGCCAATCAAAAAGAGAAAACAAGCAAACATAAACAATATATAATATGGAAAAATAAAAATTTACAGACTTTTAAATTTGTGCAGTTCAGTAACCCTAACCTTGCCAAACTTCGTCGCCACACTAAAAATGCCTGCCTTTCATTAACATCAAGCTCCTCCGCAGACATCCTAGAATTCCAAGGTGGCCTGCAGACAATGTAAGGAGTCCTCAACATCAGTAGTCCCTCCATAACAAATCAATCAAAAATATACAAGGATATGCTAAAAAAATATTAAAAACAGAATTAAAACCTTCGAGGCACTCGGAGACTACTGGCATGCAATGCCTCTTCCTCTTTCTGCAGCCGCCTCCTCTCCTCCGTTGTCACACTACTCCCATCTCTACCCCAAAGCCACAAGGTAACACCTTTAAGCATCAATTACAAATTACCAAAACCCTAACAAGCACAAAGTAACGATTTTGATCACACAAACCGAAAAGAGACAGAGATAATCCCACATACATATCGATGCGGAGAGTTGGTGCAGGGTTCTCGGCGGAGTAAAGGAGCGCGGCCTCCTCAGCCTGCTCTACGACGGCGTCGATATCACTGATGTCGGTGACGGACTCGAGGAACTTGCGCTGCTGAAGGCGGAGGGTGTGACCCTTTTCCTTGGATTGCTGCACCATCTGGTTGTGCTTTCGGACGAGGGCGCGACCAAGGCCCCCTGATTTATCCTTACCCCCGCCCATTCCTCGATAGTTTAATAGCGGTATGTGGCTGTTGTTTCGATTCAAGGCAGAAACCCTAGGTGGATTGGTTGTAGAGGATCAAGGAAGCCACTTTTAACTTTGTCTCTGATCAATTTCTTCTGCGAACAGTGGAGGGTGTGAGAAGTCGCTTCTTTGCTGTGGACCGGGAGCACCCCGCGTCGGAGATTTGTATCCTTCGACTGAATTGTTATAATTTAATGAATGAGGCAAGAATTAAAATATCTCAACTTCTTTTATTTAAGGTTCTATTAAAGAAAATTTAGTATTATTTGCCTCCTAAAAGAAGAAATTGGAGTGTTTATTTTTTTAAGAAATATGTTTAAAATTTTATTTGGAAGTAAAATATTCTCATTTTTTTCATAATTATTTATTTAAAATTCATCATCATAGATATTTATTAAAATAAAATTTTAATAAGATCATAATCATACTCAAGTAAAATCAAAAGTTACAAACATGCTCGAACATAATTTGAATACGAACCCAACTTTGTTAAAATAGTATTCAAACATGATTCGAACATGATTCAAATAAGATTTGACTTTGGTAGTTACAACATAGTTTGTTAAAAAAACTTTAACAATGATAATACAATAGACTCTAACCACAACAACTATGATATAACATTTTATAAGGTAGATATAATATATTGTAATCCTATAATTATAATACAACAAAGAACTATCACAATATATATGGCATGTATGAGTGTCAATTTTGGGTCACTGGTCGGGTTCGGGTCGAATTCGGAACTGACCCGGGTTCAATCGGGTCGACCCTGACCCGACACGGGTAGGCAAACGGGTCGAAAACACAGACCCGGACCCGACCCGTCGGGTTGTCGGGTTGACCCGGCCCGACACGGGACGCGAGCTTGGGCGCGCAGGCTGGAGGACGCGAGGCATGTGGAGGGTGCGCGGCAGATGCGGGATCGCGGCGGGCCTTCGGCGAGCGCGCGAGGGCAGGGCAGGCGCGTGCGGGGTCACGGGGAGCGCTGGGCAGGGCGGGCAGCGTGGGGCGTGCGCGGGGTCGCGGGGGCGGGCGTGGGCGCGTGCGGGGTCGTGGGTGCGGGCTCGTGAGGGGTCGCGGGGCGAGCACATGCAGGGTTGCAGGCACCGCAGCAGCGTCGGGCAGGGCGGGCAGGGAGGGCTAAGCGGGTATCCGGGTTGACCCGCCAACCCATCGGGTCAACCCGAACCCAACCCGTTTTTTCAAACGGGTCGAATCCGGGAACTCGAACCCGACCCGTTTTGAAATCGAGTCGGGTTCAACCCGGATTTTCCGGGTTGGGTCCGGGTCGGATTTTCATGTCGTGTCAAATATTGACACCCCTAATGGCATGTAACACCACATTGGGTTCACCGCATATTTCTCCCCTTTTGAATGTCTTATATTTTTCTTTGGATGACTAGTCGTCAACTTCATTATTGAGAGTTGTCAATAACTCTATTTAATTCACCATGAAGTTCCTATATGTCCTCATTTATAATTTGATATATATTTTCAACGTAAGCAGGTTGATAAGCTTCATGCGTATAAAAGTTTGAATGCAAGTTATAATAACTAACACATCAATCTCAAGCCGCAACCAACACGTCTTCATATTAGAGACCCATAACATCAAACTTTTTACATGTACATATCATCTCTTATAAATCAACATATCCATTAAGGCCACTATCAACAACAGGTGGCTCAAATCGACTAATATGATAGACAATAAATCTTTAGCTCTATTTTAGAGCTTTCGCAATACTTTTTTTTTTTTAATTTTATTTGTCAAAATAGTTTTCCTATTCTCTGCAATGGTGCGTATATTGAAGAACCTTTTTTATATTACATGACTCAAAATTTTCATTTAAATAGTCACTGGATATGAATGTGTACTCTCTTGATAATATTACTGAAGCTATCTAAAATACTAAGTGGCATCAAGTTGTATCGATTTCTATGAGAAAAAAGCATGATACCACTACTCAAATCTATTTTCATTCTCTTAATAAGATTCTATGGAAGAGTTCTTGACATTTATTTTGTTGAGGTGCCTCTAAACTCAAATCTTTTATATAACTTAGAATCCAAGTGATATTCCTCATGGTAATTATTAATTTTGAACTTCAACATAATTATACTAGTATTTTCTTGTGTAGCATAACCATATAATATGGTAACTTTTCAATTAATGCTTTAAGGGATCCTCTTGCAAAAGTGATAGCTTAGTCATGACATTGACAAGCCTTTGTACATGATAAATCAATGCCATAGTCCATTTTCACAACTAATATGATCTTCAGCTTAATGTTTGGATTGGATCCAATGGGCTTCTCCTTTACTGTATATCTAATTAGCCATAATTGAGTTTGTTGGTAGACTTTTAATCTAAATTCAAGGTGCAAGTCAATTCAAATTCAAGGCTGCTAATCTTAAATATACTTGAGTTTGCTAATTTCTTAGCTTCTAAACTTCATGAGCATTTCTCTAAAGTGCAATGAATACACTATTTTTTTACCAAATATCTTTATAATGAAGGTCATTTTTTAATATATATATATATATATATATATATATATATATATATATATATATATATATATATATATATATATATATATATATATATCCATTTTTGCTCCTCTTTTATCCTAAAAATGTTCCCAATATGCAATTAAATTGATGACAAACTCGAATATGATTGTATTATATAACAATTATTAAATTAGAGATACTTTTAAATATTAACCATTATAGGATAGAAGTTATCCATATTTTCTCCATATATTGAATTGTTTCTTTAAGCCCTTAAATACATGAAGAATAAGAAAACATCACTTGTTTACAATTTCAAGTATATGAGAAACTAGTATCATAATCCCCAGTGGATACTTTAGTATTAAATCATCGATGTAGCCATTATCATCACTAGCATGTATATCCAAAAGTATCACTTACTTCTATAGGTTGTTGTATGTTCACATCATCACCTACGTCTATTTCTACATGTGTTATATCCATATCATTACATTCACCAATTAAATATAGTGAACTAACTAATCTTGCATCATTCTCATTTGCACTAAAATTCATAAACGATATTTTCTTGATAGCGATTGTCACACATATGGGAGATTATAATTGAATGTATAATGGTATCTCGATAAGAAAAACACAAGATCATAATATATTAGCAGCTCAGTTGGAGAAATTAAATTATGGAATTCCTCCAATTAAAAATAAGTTGGCTCTTATCAATTGTTGTCATTTTATATTTATGATTTATGAGATATTTAAGGAAATACTTCTTTATAAAATTAATCTTTTGTTTAGTTTCTCAGTAAATGTCCAACTGACTTGGCTATTTCGTTTTCATTCTCCTTTATGCAATACAAGAATATTGATGTCTGGTTCATCTTTCAAAATAATTGGTCAACATCAAACTTCATTGTTGTTACAACATATGTTCGAATATGATTCAAAACATTCAAACTATGTTTGAACCATGTTTGAATTTCATGGTTTGAATAAGATTTAAATATATTTGAATAATGTTTAATATTTGTTTGAATAAGATTGGAATATATTTTGAACAAATGATCTATAAAATGTTAAAAACACATACCCTTTGCATTTTATCTATCATATACGGTATTTACATTGCCCTTATAGTAAAGCAATTCATATATTGTCGAATGCACAATAGATATAACCCAATATCAAGCAAAAAATGAAATTTTCTTTTATTATTATTATTATTATTATTATTATTATTATTATTATTATTATTTATAATAGCATTAAGACACTAATATATCATCGAGGATACATTAAAGCATTCATAACATCTTTTCAGATTATATCACAAATTTATTCAATCAAAATGGTCTCTATACAATATAATGGTAAACATATCTCTATCCATTACAATATAATATCACCATGACTGTAAAAATATAGGTATAATCCAGTAAAAGTCATAAGTATAATCAGGAACCTGCAACCTTTGTTGCTAATCAAGTTGCTCCTCTTTTCCCTTCCATGAAATTGACAGATGTAGATAAAATAGCAATGAGCATTAACATCTTGGTAGGTTACATAAAATCTACAATAATTTCTAATAAATAGAAGGAAGAGCATTATGTATATCAATCTATAACCACAAGGTAAATAGTAAATCATGTTATAACTAAAGAATGTTCTAAAATAATACTCACAAATAAAATACAAAATAGAATGTACTATAAATTCAAACATTATGCTCAATCAAGTTTAATATGTCAGCATAAAACTTAATATGAAGAGAAATGTCATAAATCATAATGCAAGCATCACATTATTACTTAATTATTGTTTTCACAATAAGATAATATAAGTAAACAACATTCTATGAATATATCACATTAATTTTCCTCTAACCTTTGGTGCTACAAGAAATGTCATTTTTAAGCTATATAAAAAATACATTAGGATACATAAGGTTTTTATAAACTAAACTACAAAAGAGTACATGTGGACAACTGATAGTGAATAATTAGGAGGTGAAGTCAACAACTTGTTGGGTGAAGTTGTTTTGCCTCAGAATCTAATGAAAAATTAATTCTAATTACCTCATCTTCAATTTTAACATGTGAGAGCTAGCTAAATATCCAAAATTCAAGAGGAAATATAAACATTCATTCACATTTTATTTCATACAACAACAACATCAAGCCTTTGTCCCACTATGTGGGGTCTGCTATATTAATCCTTTTTCTCCATTGTGTCCTATTAAAAGTCAAATTCTCATTTAAATCTAATGAAGAAAGATCATTTCTAATATTTTTTATTCAAGTATTTTTAGGTTTACCTCTACCTTTCTTAATATAAGTCAAATATAATACCTCAACTTTCCTAATCGGGTCATTGGAAGGCCATCATTTTATGTGACCAAATAATCTAAGCTGACTCTCTCTATTCTTATTTTCCACTGGAGGTACTCTAACCTTTTCACGTATATTCTCATTTCATATCCTGTCTCTAGTGGTAAAGCCAATCATCCACCTGAGCATCCTCATCTCTGCAACACTTAACTTAGTATTATGCTTCTCTTTTAATGGTCAACATTCTGCAAAATAGAGCATTGTAGGTCTCACCACCATCTTATAGTAGTTTTCCTTAAGTTTGAGGAGGTTGTTTCTATCACACAACAAGCCCGATGCATTCCTTCACTTCAACCATTCAACATGAATTCTACTGATAATATTCTCATCTATTTTACCATCACTCTGAATAATAGATCCAAGATACCTAAAACGTGTACTCTTATTAATGACTTGATCGTCCAAAGTCATAATCCCCCCACTAGGTCTATTACTACTAAAATTACGCTCAATACATTCAATTTTAGATCTACTCAATAGAAAGCCTTTAGACTCTAAGGTTGACCTCCATACCTTAAGTTTACCTTTAACTCCCTCTCTAGTCTTATCAACAATAAGAATATCATCAGCATAAAGCTTATACCAAGGTACATCCTCTTGTAAATGTCTAGTGATAACATCCATGACTAAAGCAAAAAAGATATGAGCTTAAGGCTGATCCTTGATGTTATCTAACTGAAATAGGAAAATACTTGGTCAGACCACCTTGTGTTTAAACACAAGTAATAACTTCTACATACATATCTTTAATTATTTGAATATAAGCATTATTAACTACTTTCTTTTCAAGAACTCTCCATAGCACTTCTCTTGGAATTTTATCACATGCTTTCCTTAAATCAATAAATATCATATTCATATCCTCCTTATTCTCTCTATATTTCACCATCAAACCTCTCAATAAATTTATGGATTCTATAGGAGACCAACCGGCATGAATCCAATTTGATTTTGAGAAACATTAGAATCACACCGCAACCTACATTCCATAACTCACTCCCATAATTTTAAAGTATGAAACATTAACTTAATTCCTCTATAATTTTCACAATCTTGTACATCAACTTTATTCTTAAAAACAGGAATCAACACACTCATTCTTCACTCATCTGACATCTTTCTAGCCTTCAAAATAGTATTAAAAAGTTTAGTAAGCCAATAAATTCCTTCATCTCCTAAGCATTTCCACACCTAAATAAATTGTATAAAATAATCCAGTGTATCATCAATTTATCAAAACATGAACATAGCTAGTTGAGGAATACCTAAAAATGCATGTATCTCTAGTCAAATTTTGACTTTAAAAACTTCTAATATTCTCGACCTTACTTTATCCTTTTCTAAAATAACACATGGATACATAGGATGAGCAACTATTTGCTTAGTAGGCATTTTGAAGCCTTACTAAAGCATTCAATATTCCTAATAAATAGCATAAGAATGAACAGTAAGTTTTATAACTAAATTAAAGTAACATGAAGTTCAATTCATAACATGATTTCAATCGTGTACTTAATCATCAATAGAATTACATGTCAGTATCACACATTCATTAACTTGTTAATAACAATACATGAACTTGTAAGTGACATTAACTTGAACAATTATTGACCTTGTACATATCAATAACATAAACTTTCATTCAAATTTGTAATTTACTATAGGGTATAACACAATGACTTGTATGCAATTTATGCAAAACATGATTCATACAAATCTCATGATGCTTACTTATCACTCAATTTTCATTTTTACCTCCACTCGATCAATCTCACATATGTTCAAGGCAATTAGAGAGATGCCTGATTCCTTTTATAACTTTATTTCCATTTATATATCTACTTGATCATCTCACACTTATTTAAGATAGATGGAGGAATACATGCACATAAATATATAAGGGCCTATATAACTTGACTTGTATTGAACTTGAACATCTCTCATATTCTTCACATCAGCTATATATATTGTAATCTAGGAGCTTGACCTTGTATTTCTTTATTACAAATATTATTGGATGCTTATTTTATTTTCTCTTGCTTTAGATTGCATATATGTTTCCTATGCACTATTAATTTTTGAGGTTCAACATACATAGAGCACCATCAAAGAATCAGAGCTCAAGAAAATGTGTGTGAGTCAATTTATCTAAAAAAGTTTGTAATTTTATTTTTCTTGAGTTTATTTTTGTACACACACACAAGGGGAGTATAATTAAATATTTTAATATTCTAAAGATTGTACTAGATGATCCTGATCATATTATATGATATGTACAATAAAAATTTAATTAAATGAATTTAATTTGTATTAAGCTATAACTAATCATACTATACGACCATGTATCATATAATATGATCAACTATATTTGGTATCCTTATCATGATTTAAATTAGGCAACAACAACAACAACAACATCAAGCCTTTATCCCACTATGTGGGGTTGGCTACATGAATCATTTTTTCTCCATTGTGTCCTATTAAAAGTCAAATTATCATTTAAATCTAATAAAGAAAGGTCATCCTAATATTTTCTAACCAAGTCTTTTTAGGTCTACCCCTACGTTTCTTAACATAAGTCAAATCTAATACCTCTACTCTGCTAACTGGGTCATCGGAAGGCTGCCGTTTTATGTGAGCCATTTTATGTGACCAAACCATCTAAGGCGACTCTCTCTAATCTTATATTCTACTGGAGCTACTCCAACTTTTTCACATATATGCTCATTTCGTATCCTATTTCTAAGGGTAAAGCCACTCATCCACCTGAGCATCCTCATCTCTCCGCCACACTTAAATTAGGTAATAATTTAAATTTTAAAATTTATTCTAACCATATTGTATAAACTCATTTGTACCATACAATGTGTAGAAAATTATGCCTAATTAAACCCTATTATTAAGCAATTGAATCATGATTAATTAAGATTGATGATCGTACAGTGCAATCTTGATCAGTCTGGATGATCAACAGAGTATCCTTCTAATAATAATAAATCAAACTGGGGTTCATCTTGTATGAACTACATTCTATTGAACTAATTGTACTAGATGATCATGGATCATATAATACAGGATGAACTAATCATATTATATGATATGAGTATAATGTTGTATGAACATAAACATCAAAATTAAAATTTTAGGATTTTTAAAGCCCTTTATTTAAACTCTTGTTATGACTTAGAAAGAGTCTTTCAGTAATCAAAGGTCTGTTTCTTCTATAAGAGTGTTTGAAGAGAGAGCATTGAGTAAAGAAGAGAAAGGGTGAGATTGTGTGAGAGGAAGAAGAGCCTTGTGGGTTTCAAGAGAGTGTGGGAGGAGTTTTCACACAGTTGCTCCCACCGACTTGCACCTGAGTTCCTTTAGGTGTGTCAGTATTTTTCTTAAGGGAAACACTATAAAGAATCCTTTGGTGTCAAAAGTCGATGGCTAGGCCACCAAATCAAGGAGGTGAAAGGGATTTTTATTATTCTATTACATCAAGGAAGTGAAAGGGATTTTGGCTACTCCAAGGCACCAAGCCAGCAAAAGAGATTAGGCTACTCCAATACACCAAGGAAATGAAAGATATTTTGGCAACTCTGTCATAACGAGGAGGTGAAAGGAGAGATTCTTTGAGAGTGAAAACTCTGTAAGAGCTTCTCCACCCAGTCGTGGGCTGAAGGAGAGTCACTATTGATTTGTGCAATACCCAAAGAGAGGAATTTTAGGGAGTTGATGTATATTAAGTTGGGCAAACCACTATAAAAATTGGTTTGCATTTTTTTTTCTTTTTGCATTTACTTTTTATAGTTTTATTTTCATGCATATTTATTTTTCTGTAATATGAGTTGAGTTTGATTATCATTATGATACAAAAATCATTGTGGTTGATTGGGATTGATATTTATTTTAAAAAGGAACATAAAAAAAGAAAGATAAAAAAGAATAAAAAAATATTTATAACATTTTTACAAAAAAAAAAGAGATTAATATTTATTTTGGGTTGTTATTATGAGTTGTTATTTCGTTTATTAAAATACTTCCATATTAAAAATTTGATTTTGGTTTTAATCAGAATTTTTTTAAAAAAGTTTTTAAATCACTAATTCACCTGCCGCTTAGTGTGCCATTGTAATGTGCCATTGCTTTCACAACCAACTATTGAATTTTTAATTGATATAAGAATATATTCTCTTGTAATTTAGTTTCAACATCTAGAGTTTAGTCCAATGGTACATTTTAGAAATCATGATATTGCTGAAGGGTACTGTAATACATGTCCACTATTATTTGATAACATTTCATTCAATTTCTAAAAAATATACATGTTAAGATTCTTGCAATCTATAGATTTTTGTATATGGCATATGATTCAAGTAGGGTATGCTTTACTATCTCGTATTTTTAGCGGCATGAAAGTTGATAGTCTCTTTACTGAATGGTCTATAAAGGATGGAGATTTAGCCCAACTAAATGTAAAGTACATAAACTATTTTTTATGTGCATTGAAATCAAAAAATTATATACGTGTATCTACGAGCTCTAAAGGAAAAGAGATATATATTCGATTCTATATCACCTACGAATGCACTAATGAAGTTAAATAATCATGTTTAAATTTGTTATAACATGAGAATGAACTATTTTGCATGAAATCTGTTGATATAATATATGGTTGTATAGTAGATTCATCAAAATAATTACTTCATTACATGCTTAAGTAAGGAGATTTATATTTCTAAAAATGTGAATAAAATATTGCATTTATTGCCTGATTATTATGATGCTAAAGTCACTAAAATATTTGAATCAAAATACTTTAATGTGTACTATATTGACAATATTTTGGAATATTTTATTGCTTACAAGGAAAATGTGAGCCAAAGACTTTTAGATGAAGGTGAAAGGAAGAAAAAGAGCAGTGGAATTAAGGTTGAGGACACTAAGAGCAGCAATTCAAGAGCTGATGGGAGCGAGGACATAGCATTGATGACTCTCTAAATGAAGAGCTCCCTGAAAAGAAAACATAAGAGCCACTTCGATAAG
Organism: Dendrobium officinale; assembly: GCA_019514585.1. Lineage (NCBI taxonomy): Eukaryota > Viridiplantae > Streptophyta > Magnoliopsida > Asparagales > Orchidaceae > Dendrobium > Dendrobium officinale. The sequence continues at coordinate 23,253,601 of CM033698.1, forward strand.
AAGAAAGGTAAAAATGATAAATTCAATAAGTTTTCATCTGACATGATTTATTTTGAGTTCATAAAGCTTGGATACTTGAGAACATATTGCACCAATCTTAAGAGTCACCCTATTAAGAAAAAGGGTGAAGAAAAATCAAATTCTAAAAAGGTTAAGAAAAAACTACAAAAGGCGTTATGGCAAACTCGGAGCCAAATTCCTCATAAATTGAAATAGAAGAGGAGGTAACCAATTTATGTTTAATGTCTAATAATAATGTTGGAAACTTCGATGATGATAAGATATGTGAGCTTTCATATGATGATTTATTTTTTATATATGAACAAATACATGACTCATATAAGAAGTTAAAAAAGGAGCATTCACACTAAAAGAAAACATTTTCAAATTTAAAAGAAGTGCATAAAAAATTTAACAAAATAGTATTCAATGTTTAAAATTAAAACACATTGCAATAGATAAGAAGATGTATTATTAATGGATGAATGTGTTTCATTAAATAAAAAGCATATTGAATTATTAAAGATACATAAATCCTTGAATGAAAATATATTCAGCTAGAATTTGTATTTAAGGAACTAGAATAACTTATATTAGAACTAGACAGTAATGAAAATGTATTGAAGGTAGAATTTGGTATGCATAAGAGTGCAAATAAGCTTTTAAGAAATAAAATAAGTTCACTTCAAAATAATACACCAAACCAGTGCATACATTAAAGCTACATCCCAGGATATAACATGCATCATAAATATCTAGGAAGAGGCTATATTGCCCATTTAGGTTAGTAAAATCATTTTAAGGTGTTAGGTGCTATTTGTGTGACATGCTAAGACAAATTACACGTACTTGTACATTAGATTGTAAAATTTATTTAATTTGGAGGCCTAAAGTATTACAATCATACTATAACATTCATACATTTAAGCATAAGGCAGGATCCAAACACACATACGTTCTCAAATCCAATCTATGCTTATTTTGTATGTATGATATCACAAGAGGTCTAGAGAGAGCACGTGGTACCTTGACATCGATTGCTTGAGGCATTTGATAGAAGATCTGATGCAGTTTATTACGCTTGAAGCCAGAATAGGAGGTAAAGTCACCTTGGGAGATATTATCACGAGGAAGGTGATAGGTATAGGTATAATTGAAGAAACTAATAGATTTATTACTGAGAATATAATTTTAGTATAATGTTAAAAGTATAACTTGCTTGGTATTAGCCAATTATGTGATAAAGGCTATAAAATAAAGTTTCTTTCTAATAAATATGTAAATACTTTAAATAGAAAAAAATTTAAAATGAAAAAAAGAATAAATAATGTTTACATACTTGACTTAAAATGTATTGATGCATTTGATAATATTTGTTATTTGAAAACTATTGTAGATGAGTTATGGCTACGGCATAGGTGACTATGACATGCTAACATAAAAATACTTAAAAAGATAACTCAGTTTGATCTAGTTAAAGGCATTCCAAAATCATAATCCACTAAAGATCATGTGTGTGATACTTGTCAAATAAAAAAGAAGACTAAATCAACTTTTCATTCAATCAAAGTCTTGGTAACCACTTGACCACTAGAGTGTGATAACCTGAATTTCTGAAATAATAATTTTTTTTAAAATAAAAAACATTTAAATTTCAGTAGCGTGCCTTACCGAAGAAGGAAGAGGAGGAAGGGAAGGAAAGAGGAGAAAGAAAATAAGAAAATTTGATTTTAGCTAATGGTTCGCTTCACCTTTTTTATGGAACTTGCTTAGATTGTGGTATATGACTATGATCTTACTTATGTTTTCAAATATTTTTCAACCATTTGATTCGCCCTAGAATTAATTTTATTTTATTTTCTCTAGATTTATTAAACTTTAACTGTGTAACTTTTTATATGTTGAAGATTTTAATAGTCACATTTATAAATTTCATCGGAAAAAAAATAGAAATATATAATTTTGTATGATTTTTCTTGACTAGAAGTAAGTATTTTTATTTAAGCATACTATTAATACAAGCATTACGAATGAATATAAATATATGGTTGACTGATAGTTAGTCACTATTACTGTTATAAAAATATGATATTAATATTTGTAAAAGATAAGTAACGATTGGTTGACGCGTTGGTTGGAGGTTGATTGACATATATAGAATAGTGGGCCGACGGACTTTCCTTTAAATACTATAGTTGTGTGTTATCCTCTACTAATATAATGATTGGGAGTTATAATGATTTATTAATGTATTGACAGGCAAAGCGTAAATATTATATTTATTGAGCCAATGATTATTGACTACATATTACTGATACTAAAAAACACCACTTAAGGTAGGACTTCTTAATTAACATACTTATTAACATACATGATATTGATTTATTATTATTGTAACTTTAATATTTACTATTTATTTATTTATTATCATTGTATAAATTTACTATTATAGTTGATGGTTTGTTGATAATGATACAGATATTATACTATTATCAACAACATCATTTATTAATTTATAATATTATATTGATATTATCACTGATACTGATACATGTTACTATTGGTATATTTGTTACTATTATTGATTCACTGTATTATTTACTTATTGACTAATTATGTGGTGTATTGTGCATGTGCTTATAATATTGCACTAATACTAATATAGAATGTGATTACTATAGTGACAGTACTACTCCCACTTTACTGCATTGATATGATTTATGATATTTTTTATCAATGTTTTAATTTAACCGATCTATATGATTCCTTTATTAATTATTACTGATTGATAGTACTAATATGATAACTACTTTATAGTTTTGACACTTATACTAGTTTTACTAGTTTTCACACTATATTGCTTTACTAGTTCTCATATCATACTATTTTATTATTTATAGATTCTACTGCTACTCCATGTGAGCTTTACTATTTCTACATAAATTCATGATCATATAAATATTACTATTATGATTTGACATCTAACATGCATATTACTCTTTTATCATGCTTTGAGTTTAGTTGTAGGATTTGGTTACTTGATTGGCTCTTGAGTTCATTATATATGATTAAAAAATTTCAGTTCAGGGCAAGAGAGCATGAGTGTAAGATTGATTAGGATCCTTCAAATTCAAGTTCTTATTATTTTAGTTATTCTTTTATGCTTAGGGCAAGATAAATATATTATGATTGTACAGGTCCTATGTTGTATACTTAATTTTTGGAGAAATAAATACATATGTATATATTAATATTTTGATTGGTAATTTTATTTATACCCGTATTTATATTGATAAAAGAAATTAGGTAGCTCTTATTGTGTAAATTAGAAGATAAAAGAAAAATTCTTTTAAATTAGATTTTAGGGCATGATAATTTATATCACAATAGTTCTTAAATATGATTGTATTATTACCAAAACTATAAGAAATTGATTATGAATGAGAAAAATTAGGTTGATAAAGGTGCATTATTTTGTATCCATAATTTATTACATAAGTGAATGATATGTGATTGAATGAATTATATAATAAGAATTAATTTAATTTGATGGGTTTTGATTCGTGATTTGATTTTTTATTCAACTTTAATTTTGATCATACATAAATTTTTTGTTTTGATTTTATGCTCGAATCATTAAGGGGAATGTCAGAGATGACATTTTTATAAGATGGGTAGATTATGATAAGTTGAATTTTTTTTTTTTTCTGATAAAAAAATTTGAATTTTAGCACCATTCCTTGATAAAGGGAGAGAAAAAAGAGAAAATTTGATTTTAGCCGTCGGACCACTTTGCTATTTTTGTGGAACTTGCTCGGATTGTGGTATGTGGCTTTAATTTGACTTATATTTTTAAAATATTTTGATTTCAACCAATTGATTCTCGCAGAATTCATTTTAAAATATTTTCTTTGAGTTTATTAAATTTCTACTACGTAACTTTTTATATACATGATATTTTTACTATAATATTTTTTAATTTCATTGGGTAAACTATAAGTTATTAAATTTTGTATAATTTTTTTTTAATAGAAGTAAGTATTTCTATTTAGCATTCTGTTAATACAGGCATTATGAATGAATATAGACATATGGTTGAGAAATAGTTGGTCATTATTCTATTTAAAAAATGTTATATTAATATGTGTTAAAGATAAATAAAGATTATTTGACCCGTTGGTTGAAAATTGATTAACCTGTATAGGACGGTGGTAGAAGTTTGAGTAGGTTGTTAGACCATATTGAACTATCATAATGCTAACCAAGAGGGGTGAATTGGTAATTAAAAAAAAATTGGATTGTTAAAAACCATTTTTAGATAGCTTAAGCAATGATCCTAAAATATGCAGCTGTCAAATTAAATGATTATCACAAAAGATTTTTCAACAACAAAATTTTAAAGTACAAAAAAGTAAAAAATATAGAAAAATTAAAGTGAATGGAAGAGCGCCAAATTTATGTAGTTCGATCCAAACTAGACCTACGTCTACTCCCTATAGACTTTTTCTCCAGGTATTGCACTAAATCAAAGTGACTATCATTTTGCCCCCTCACTTGATCTCTCACACTTCATTCTCACAATCTCTCCCAAACACTCACACTCAATTGTCACTCTCAAGAGAAAATCACAATGAAAGCTTTGAGTGTCGATTTTTAGGACTCTTATATAAAAAACATAAGAAAAATCGTTTAAAAAATTAAAAATTACAAGTAATCCGACTTCAGATCATACATTACAATCGTAGATCGTATATACAAACAGTTCAAAAATCCAGGAATAATCTTGTACAAACATTATTTCGTACTCTGTTAGTCATCTATACGTACTGACATCATATTCTACAAATAGTTCAAAATTGAACCTATTCATTTGGTACAATCCTGTACGAACCTTATTTTGTACTTTGTTAGTCATCTGTATAAATTGACATCGTACCATATGAATAGTTAACACAAATCATGCTGTATTTTTTACGAACGTGGATGACCCTATTTTGTACTATATTAGTCATCTGTATGAATTAATATTATACAGTATGAACACTATAAAAATAAATAAGTTTTTTTTGGGACTATCTGGTATGCTCCCAATTTCGTACTATATCGGTCCTCTATATGAATTAACATCATACAGTATGAAAATTACAAAAATAAAAAAAATGTGATTTGATTAACTTCATTTTGGAAGATGAAATATGACAAATCGTCTAGAACAACTATAAATCATACAATATGATTAGTTTTAAAATTTTAAGTTTTGACTCTCTTCCCCATTGTGTGTGTATATAGTTACTCAATTACAATCACATTCTTTCAGGATTTAAAAAAAAAAGATTTACAGACTTTATTACATGAAATTCTACTACTCTGTCTTGAAGTCTTCAGCAGTATGGAGTATAATTTTTCTGAAATATTAATACACACAAATAACGAATAAAAAATATCCAGTACATGCTAGAAGAAATGATAAAATTAATAGAATAATAATATTTTGCTATTAATAAAAAAAAAAAAACAAACACTGCCGTTGCCAGGTCCCAAGTTCTGGATGAGAAAAGTGGAGGGTTGCGTTATGTAGTCGATAGCCAGCGTAAAACTTGTCAAACAATAAATATATATAAATCATTTAAGAATTTGTGTTAATGCTAGGGCGTCCCCTGGAAGCGACGCGCTGTATGGCCTGAATACAGTGACAAGTGTGCAAGGGCCGCTGCACCGGCACCCGGGTGCAGTGTTAAATAAGCAAGGGTTCCCACATCAAGGACTGATGTGGGCAAAGAAGCTAGTCCATAAAATTAAAATTAGGATAGGAACTTAGAATATATGTTCCCTTACAGGAAAGTTAATGTAATTAATAGATATTATGATTCAAAGGAAGTTAAATATTTTGTGCATTCAGGAAACTAAATGGGTTGGAGAGAAGACTAAGGAAATTGATAGTTTAGGATTTAAACTTTGGTATTTGGGTAGGAGTCATTCTAGAAATGGTGTAGGTGTTATTATAGATAAGAGTTTAAAGGATAATGTTATAAAAATTTAATAGGATTGGAGATAGAATTATAGCTTTAAAGATTATTGTTGATGATAAGATTGTTAATATTATAAATGCTTATGCTCCTCAAGTAGGTTTGGATATGAGTTCTAAATTATATTTTTGGAATGACTTAGAAGAATTAATACAAAAGATACCTCTTGAAGAAAGAGTTTTTATTGGAGGAGATTTAAATTTACATGTTGGTAGAGAGGTAGATGATTTTAAAAGCATTCATGGTGGTCATGGATTTGGAACGACGAATGAAGGTGGCAAGACCATATTAGATTTTTGTTTACCTTATGATTTTTCAATTGCTAATACTTTATTTAAGAAAAGGAATGAGTATCTCATCACTTATAAAAATGGATATAGTACAACCCAGATTGACTATTTTCTTATTAGAAAATTAAATCGTTTAGATTGCAAAGATTGTAAAGTTATTTCGAGTGATATGTACCCAACATCGATTATTAGTTTTTGACTTTAAGATAAAGGGGCATAAAATAAAAAATAAAGTAAAAGATTTTAGATTAGATGGCGACATTTAAAGAATATTAACAAAAATATTTTTGAGAATAAGATTTTAGATCTTAAGATTTTGTCTGTGCATGAGGTTGCTAATGTTATGTGGAAAAAAGTGGCTAGTGATATTAAGAATATTGCAAAAGATGTTCTTGGAGTATCAAAGGGAAAAGCTCCTAATAGTAAAAATAGATGGTGGCGGAATCCAAATGTGCAAGAAAAGATTAAAAATAAGAAGTTTTGTTATAAAAATTGATTTAATTTTAAAAATTCTGATAATTGGGAAATATATAAAGTGGCTCGTAAGGATGCTAAGAAAGCAATATGCGATGCAAAGACATTAGCTTTTAGTGATTCATATAATAGATTAGATACTAAAGAGGAAGAAAGATATATGTATAAGTTAGCCAAATAAAGAGATATGAGTAGTAAGGATTTAGTTCAAGTGAAGTGTATTAAGGATGAAGATCAAAAAATACTTTTCTTAGAAGATGATATTCAACAAAAGTGGATGAGATATTCTGCTAAACTTTTTAATGAAGATTGTGAAAATAAGATTGACAATAGTGATCTTAGCACCTTAAATGAAAATAAAGATTTCTGTTTTTATCGGCATATTAGTAAAACTGAAGTTAGAGAGGCTTTAAAGAAAATGAAGGGTGGAAAAGCTGTTGGACCTTATGATATTCCAATAAAGGTGTAGAAATGCTTAGGAGATGAAGGAATTTCATGGCTTACTAAACTTTTTAATACTATTTTGAAGACTAAAAAGATGCCAGATGAGTGGAGAATGAGTGTGTTAATTCCTATTTTTAGGAATAAAGGTGATGCACAAGATTGTGCGAATTATAGAGGTATTAAGTTAATGTGTCATACTTTAAAACAATGGGAAAGAGTTATGGAGCATAGGCTGTGGCGTGATATTGATGTTTCTCAAAATCAATTTGGATTCATGCCTGGTAGGTCGACTGTGGAAGCCATACATTTATTAAGAGGTTTGATGGAGAAATATAGAGAAAATAAGGAGGATCTACATATGATATTTATTGATTTAGAAAAAGCATATGATAAAGTTCCAAGAGAAGTGCTATGGAGAGTTCTGGAAAAGAAAGGAGTCAATAATGCTTATATTCAAATCATTAAAGATATGTATGCAGGAGCTATTACTTGTGCTCAAACACAAGGTGGATTGACCAAGTATTTTCCTATTTCGGTTGGGTTACATCAAGGTTCAGCCTTAAGCCCATATGTTTTTTCTTTAGTCATGGATGTTCTCACTAGAAATTTGCAAGAGGATGTACCTTGGTATATGCTTTTTGCTGATGATATTCTTCTTGTTGATAAGACTAGAGAGGGAGTTGAGGGTAAACTTGAATTATGGAGGTTAACCTTAGAGTCTAAAGGTTTTCGCTAGAGTAGATCTAAAACTGAATATATGGAGTGTAATTTTAGTAGTAATAGACCTAGTGAGGGGATTGTGACTTTGGGTGATCAATTCATTAATAAGAGTACACATTTTAGATATCTTGGATCTGTTGTTCAGAGTGATGGTGAAATAGATGGAGATATTATCAGCAGAATTCAAGTTGGATGGTTGAAGTGGAGGAATGCATCGGGCTTGTTATGTGATAGAAATGTACCCCTCAAACTTAAGGGAAAATTCTATAAGATGGTAATGAGGCCTGCAATGCTTTATGGTGCCGAATGTTGGCCATTAAAAGAGAAGCATAATACTAAGTTAAGTGTGGCAGAGATGAGGTTGCTCAGGTGGATGAGTGGCTTTACCCTTAGAGATAGGATACGAAATGAGCATATACGTGAAAAGGTTGGAGTAGCTCTAGTAAAAGATAAGATTAGAGAGAGTCGCCTTAGATGGTTTGGTCACAAAAAATGGCGGCCTTCCGATGACCCGGTTAGGGGAGTAGAGGTATTAGATTTGACTTATGTTAAGAAAGGTAGGGGTAGACCTAAAAATACTTGGTTAGAAAATATTAGGAATGACCTTTCTTTATTAGATTTAAATGAGAATTTGACTTTTAATAGGACACAATGGAGAAAAAAGATTCATGTAGCCGACCCCACGTAGTGGGATAAAGTTTTGATGTTGTTGTTGTATTATCAAAAAACACATTCTCAAGCTAGATTCTTGAGTTGCAATAATCTCCCCCGTTTGATGATGACAAAATAATTATTATTTGAATTATAAATAAAATTCTTTTCTCCTCACTCTCCATCAATAAAGTTAAAAATAAAAAATATGGGATCATAAAAATTTTAGCCTTTTTTTTAATTTTAGTTTTATAAACAAATACAAAAATAAAATACACAAAACAAAATAAAATATAAGGTAACCATATCCATAAATAATCTCCCCATGAGAACATAAATTCTAAATAAACTTAAAATAAAAATAATTAAAAAAAAAAACCAAAACACAAATCCATAAGACTTCAAATAGAACAAAGATAGAACACAAACAATAACTCAAACCAAAATACAAATAATAACCTCCGCCTAATTTGTCATCGGAAAAAAATTAATCCCCTGAAAAAAAAAAAATTTGCTATAGGCAAATCTAGTAGATGATAAAGAAGAGAATTTTATACTATTTGCAATAACAACACTAAAGTCCTAATTGGAAAAAGAAAGGCTTAAATTTTAAATCAAAGAACAATTTACATGAGAGAAGTTAAACATGTTCAATATTCGCTCTAGAAAGCAGAAATATCAAATAGAATAATCATCACAAAATTAATTAAATATAAATCTTAAGTTTCAAATTTAATAGTTGCAATTATCATTTAATGTAAGGATTTTTCTATGAATTAAAGTAGTGGAAAGAACTAAATGTAGTGTGGGCTCATTTTATGCCTCTTTATCAATAAGAAATATTTGAGTAAAGGACATTACGCATCTTTTTATTTTGTGATTATTTTTTGCCTCTTTTCAAATTTGGTGAACATTACGCAGTTTTTTATGTTGGGTACATTTTGTGTCTCTTTTTAAATTTAGCACACTTGTGCATCTTTTGACATTTCGTTCTTTCCAGTAAATCTTAGCTTATGTGATTATCTTCCAAACAAAAGAAAAACCTTTCTTGTATAAACAAAAATAATCTACAAAATAAAATTGTATTGTTAAGAATAAAATCAACACATTTAATAAGAAAATAAAAGGAAAAGTAAGTTACAAATTTTGCAATAATTATAACTATAAGATACAGATTTATTTGAACATTGAAATAACTTTATTATCTAAATCTAATTTACAAGTTAATTTAAAGTTTAAGAATATAAAAAATAATAATTTTTCTAGGAACTTAAGTTGTAGTGTAAGATATTTTAAAATTTTCTTCTTAAATCAACATTAGTAATTTGAATAATAGAAACTCAAAACAATTTAAGTGAATTAAAACCAATACAAAGACAAGCATTTCATTATCAACATATAATGTAAGTACAACTTGATATATAAATATAAAACATCTCAATCCATCACATAAATTTTTAAGAGAAACACAACATACATAAACTGTAATAGAAAATAAAAACTAAAAAGCTGGAGGATCCTGATCTGGAGGTGGTTGACGAGGAGAGAACGTTATAAATTAGCTATTAATGGTAGCTATTTGTGTGTTGATAGAATCGAACTGCCCTCTAACCCAGCCCATATCCTCATTGTATCTAGCATCCTGTTGGTCTAAGCGAGTCTCAATATGATCAAATCATTGATTATAGTGAGACTCAAGTCGATCAAAATGCTGGATCATTTTCTAATAAAAAATGATTATCAGGTCTAAGAGTAGGTGCAGGTGTAGGAGAAAGTGTTGGTGTAGGTCCTCGTTCTTCATCAAATTCTTCTCCCTCATCCCCTTAGTTCTGGTTAGAAAGACAATAAAAGGAAGCATCAGTGAAATAGTTTGGAAGATTAGTAGTTAGATTAGGATGAATCAAATTGTATTTCTTTTCAAGAATCTAGACAACCAATTATCCTAAAGCCACATCTTTTTTCTTCTATTGTTAGGAAGTCCAAGTTAGTAAGTTTATAGATGTAGTCCAAAATCAATTGGGCATCATCAATTGGAGTGTTTAACATTATAAGATATGTGATTATAAAAAGAAAAGGAGTGAGATATATTTGATCACCAGCTTTAGGAATAATGGATGTTCGTAAAATATGCTGGATGGTCCTAGCATTTTGATTCAAAGTGTATAAATCAGATAGGTGATTAACTGAAGCAATACCTCTAAGAGTTTGATTTATGGTAGACTAGTCAAAATCAAATCTCAAAGTCATAGTGTGTGTCATTACCTCTTTAGTTCTAAGGTGTAGGAAAGTCCCTAAATCCTCCTTAGTTATTTTCACCCTCTTCTAAAAAACATATGGGGACATTATGGTATTATTTTATCTCATTCTCAAATTAGTAAGGAAATAGTGAAAGGTATCATGACGGAATGTATAGATTAAGGTGAGAATGAAAGAAAATCAGGTAGAATAAAAAAGAGGCATTATAGAAAAGTTGATGTCTCTTTGGATAAGGAGACAAGATGGAGTCATGACTTAAAGAAATGCTGGTAGGCTTCTTCATTCTCTTTAAAAAAGAAGTTGTCATCTAGTTGACTGGAACGAGAGGAAGATCCTTTGGAGTGTCGAGCCCGCTTGCTGCTGCTTGCCATTTGAAGAGTTTTGAACATAAGATGATTTGAGATTGAAAGAGATTTGTGAAGAAAAGTCAACGAATGCCATCCAATTTAAAGAAATTATTACAATCATATAGTATAAAATAAGGTTCATACGTACGACTATGAGTTAGTAGGGATGAAAATCTTTTCGTACATACGAATGAAAACTGCCAAAAATGAAACAGCTTTTCATAAACTGCCCTTCCAAAGGAGTCGTTTCATATAGCTTTTTGACCAAAATGATCGTACAGACAAACATGTGTTCATCCGAGATAATCAAGCAATAATGATCATACTATAAAAGTTAGGTTCGTCCACATGCAAGTTGACAACAGGACTGTATAGACGAACTGATCTTCAAAAAAATAACTATACTTCAAATTCCCCCCTATTCATGCAAACAAAAAAAGAATAGTTTGTACAGTTTAATGACGTATTGTATAGTACGATATGTTTACAAAAACACAATTTTATCTTACAAACTTTGAAAAATTATCATGCAAAATCTAGTGATTTAGTACAGTACGAAAGTGATTCGTACAGTACGACTAGAAAAAGAATTTTTAGATTTACACATGATAATCATGATTATTTTCTAAGATTAAGTCAAATAAGATCCATGAGACACAATAAAAAAAATAATAAGTTCATTATAAATGGAATTTGCAGGATTGTAATTCTCAAAGCAAGAATATCAATTACACCCAATCTGGTTCTTAATTTTCTAAAAGTATGTGGTTTTATGAAAATGTCTGTAAGTTGATTTTTAGTAGCTACATGATATAACTCAATTTCTCTTTTAGTGACATGATCTCTAATTAAGTGATGCCTTATATTTATATATTTGATTCTAAAGTATTGAATAGGATTATATGAAATGCATATGACACTTGTATTATCACAAAAAAAAAAAAAAAAAAGAAATTGTGCCAATAAAAAATCCTAAATCAATAAGTTATTATTTTAACCAAAGAAAATATGCCACATAACTACCTAAGGCAATGTATTCTACTTTAGCAGTAGAAAGAGCTACTGAATTCTATTTTCTATTTGATAAAGGAACTAAAGAGTTTCTAATGAATTGATAAGTTCCAAAAGTACTTTTTTGATCAATCTTATATCCTACAAAATTTAAATCAGAATATCCAATGATTTCAAAAGAAAAGCTATGCATTGGATACCATATCCCTAACTTTTGAGTTTCTAAAAGATATATCATAATTCTTTTAACAATAGTAAAATGAGATTCCTTTGGATCAGCTTAAAATATAGTACAAAGATAAATAAAAAAAAAATATATTCGATCTGCTAGCAATTAAGTAAAGTATTGATCCAATTATTCCTCTGAATTTATTTTGATAAACATATTTGCCCTTAGAGTCCTTGTCTAACTACACTAAGAAACTCATTTGTATATTTATTGGTTTAGCTTTATACATTTCATATTTTTTAAGGATATCCTGATTATATTTTGACTGATTCAAAATGTGTCACCCTCTTTCTACTTTATGCTAAAATCAAGAAAGTAACTCAAATCTCCCATCAAACTAATTTCAAATTCACTACTCATTATTTTTAAAAAATCATCACAGAGATTTTTATTAGTGGATCCAAATTAGATATCATCAACATATATTTGAATAATGAGTACATCATCTCTACACTTTTTAAAAAGAGTGTGATATTCACACTTCTTTTAACAAATTATCTTTCTGTTATGAGCGTGCTTAGCCTTTCATACCATGCCATAGGTGCTTGTTTTAGTCCATACAATGCATTTTTTAATTTAAACAAATGTTTATGGAATTGTGAATTTTTAAAACCTGAAGGTTACTCAACATAAATATCCTCATGTGTCACCCCATTAAAAAAGACACTTTTAACATTCATTTGAAAAAATTTAAAACCTTTAAAATAAGAAAAAGGCTAGAAGTACCCTTATCACTTCAAGTCTGTCTACACGGGTAAACATTTCCTCAAAATTAATCCATTCTATTTGATTGTATCTCTGGGCCACCAATCTTATTTTATTCCTGACCACTACACATGAATAATTCATCTTATTTTTGAAAACCCACTTAGTTCCAATAACACTTTAATTTTTAGGTCATTCAATTAACTCACAGACATCATTTCTAACAAATTGATTCAATTCTTCCTGCATGGCCAAAATCTAAAATTCATCAGAAAGTGTTTGTCTTATATTACTGGGTTCGATCATTTATATAAAGGCTAAGTGGTTCACTTCCTTACTAAGTCCATGCCTAGTCCTAACACATTCACTCGGGTCTCCTAAAATCAATTCTTTAGGATGACTCTTAGGATATTTTCATTCTCTAAGCAATACATTTTTGGTTTCAAGCTTTTCTTCAAGATTTACATTTTTAACTCCTTGGGTCATTGATTCAACATATTCTTCTTCCAACTTAGAAGTAAAAGTCCTTTTGTTAAAAACTATATAAGTGGTATCGTCAAGTACCAAGGTCCTTTTGTTAAAAACTCTATAGGATTTGCCAACACTTGACTATCCTAGAAAATTCTCTCATCAAATTTAGGATCAAATTTTTCTAAAATGGTTTTACCATTATTATAAATAAACACCTTACATCCAAAGACATGTAGAAGTAAAAGGTTGGGTGTTCTTCCCTTAAGAAGTTCATAGGATGTAGTGTTCAATTTTGATCTAATATTCTTCGTATTCAAAATTTAACAAGCCGCACTAGCCACTTTAGCCCAAAATTATTTTGGAAGTGAATATTCAACCAATATGGCTTTAGTAGCTTCTATCAAAGTTCTGTTCTTACTCTCAACAACTCCATTATGTTGAGGGATCCTAGGTACTAAAAAGTTGTGATATATTCCTTGCATTTTACAGAAAACTTTAAATTTTCCTCCATGACCACTTTGAATTGAAAGAATTACATGACCTAGCTTCCACTAAATCCAAGTAAAAAAATTCCTAAATTTATCAAATTATTCATTCTTATGAGATAAGAATCTAATCTAAATGAATCTTGAATAATCATCAACAAATACATACCCAAAAATTTTTCCTCCTAAACTTATAGTGTTAACGGATCCAAAAAGATCTTGTGTATGTCTTCTAGTGATATGCTAATTCTAAGATCTTTAGTTAAATGAAAGAAGAACTTGACTTATTTTCCTAATTGACGTGTATCACACATGTGATCTTTAGTGAAGTCTAATTTGGATATTCCTCTAACCAATTCTTTTTGGATAATCTTATTAAGATTTTTCATGTTCGCATGACAAAGTCTTCTATGATATAAGCAAGATTCATCAGTGATAGTTTTGAGACTAAAGTACTAAAAGATTTAACATAATTTAAATTAAGTATGTATACATTATTTATCATATTTTCATATAACACATCAACTCCATTTTGACTTATAATACACCTTGAAGGTAAAAATTTAATGTTAAAATCTCTATCACAAAGCTGACTAATACTTAACAAGTTATAATTTAAGCCTTCAACCAATAAAATATTTTTAATAAAAAAATTATTCTTACTGAAAATCATACATGTACATATCACTCTTCTGGTGGTATTATCTCCCATTGTCACTTCGTATCCAGTCTTATCCTCCAGCGATATGAATTGAGTTGTATCTCCAATCATATATTTTGAACATTCGTTGTCCAGGTATCAAATGCTCTCATGAGGGCTTGTATGAGACCAAACATTAAACTTAGGAACCCAAATAATTTTAAGTTCACCTCTTGACAATGAAAATTCTTATGCATGTTTGATATGCTGTGATTTATGCATCTTAGGTCTCCACACTAGATGTGTTCTACTATAAATTATGCAAGTGCGAAAAATATGTTCTATCATTCCATATGAAAACCATTTAACATCAGGAAAAGGATTTACGAATCTATGTGAGTTATAATATCTTTTTCTAGATTTTAAAATTATATGCTTTTGATCAATATTATAAAATTATTTAAGTGTGGGAGGCATCTTATTTTCCTTAAAAACTTTTAGTTTTTCTTTAAAATATGAGTTTATACTTTCTAAAATTGAATTATCAACTTTCAACTCATGTTCTCTTTGATTCACTTTAGCTATAAACATCTTAAAATCATTCTCAAGATTAGTATAAGATATTTTTAATAAATCATGTTTCTTATTCAAATCATTAAATTCATCCAACAAGGTTATGTGATTGCTATCTATAGATGCATGATCTTTCCTAAGATTTTTATATTATTTTGTAAATTCAAATGCTTGAGGTTAAGATTAGCATGTAATTTTTTAAGATTCCTATATGCATTATGAATTTTCTCAAAAACTTTGAATAATTTATTGTAGGACAAGTCATATACCTCCTCTTAATATGAATAATTAAGTTTATCTGCCAATAAGCACAAGTTTGTGACTTCCTCTTATATTTCTATTACTAAGGAGTCGGAAGCTGAGTCAGCCTAGAATGCTCTTTACACACTTCTCTTTCCTTTCCTAACAGTAATTTTCTCCTCAACTTACTCCTTACTAGGATTAGCTTTGAGATTTAGACAATCTATTTTTATATGTCCAGGCTTCCTACATTCATAACAAATAACTTCATTAATTTTTTTTTTTTTTTGTATTTTTACTAAACTTACCTTTGTTCCAATGTTGACATCTCTGTTGCTTTTTTCTAAGAAAAATTTTGAACTACCTAGTCATTAGTGCAATATCTTCTTCATCCTCAAGCATTGATTGATCACTTTCTGAATCATCTACATTCAAAGTAATATTCTTCTTTTTTCACTTGTCACCTGCATCAATCTGTCTTTAATTCACTTCTTGATCGTATGCAATTAGTGATCCAAGAAGATTATCAATTGAATATACATTCAAATTTTTTGACTATTATGGTAGTTATCATTACATTAAAAGCAGTAGGTAAATAACATAAGATTTTATTAACCTTTTTTAAATTAGTTAGTTCTCTATCTAAAGGATGCAATTGTTGCGAATCAGATTTCAGGGAATAAAATTTTGATGATAGCAAATATTCCTATTTTTCTACGACTTCCTTGCCTACTAATGTTTAAGGTCCATAAGATTGAGTGTAGCTCAAGCTAGATCAAAATTGGGTAGACTAGGACTGAGTCACTTTGTAATATTTTATCTTTTATTGAGTCAATTATATTAATGTGGGTCCTGCTGCAAAGTGACCTTGCACACACACACTTGAGGAAAAAATTCTGATTGTTTTAGAGTTCTTTATTTTTAATCACATCGTCCTGGACGATCCAAAAATCATCCTGGATGATCAGTTAAAAATAGAAATCCTAATTAGGGCATCCCATTTAAGGCAATTATCATTAAGCACATCATCCCGGATAATGTTATCATATTCCTTGATGATAAGCTCAAATAAAAAAGAATCAACTGCCAGATCTATTTAGACATATTATATTTTTAGACATAGTCTAGGACATCATCCTAGACGATGCAGCATAATTATGACTAAATTAATTTAGTAATTAAGGAAAGCAATTAAGGTTTGATTGCTTGATCATATTATCCTGACGATCGTAATATAATATGGGATGAACAGTTAAATAAACCTTAATTCTTTTTAGATGATCAAACATCGACCTGGTTTTATTCAGGGCGATGCTCTGGATGATCTATGATTTTTTGAACAAATCGTCCCAAATGATTGTGATCATCCCGGATGATCAGGTCAATTTTTCATTATCCATACATCCATTCAGGTCGATATTCTGGATAATCTCTGATGTTCTGAACTAATCATCCCGGATAATCGCAAGATCATCCTAGATTATGAAGTTACTTTTTCATCATCCCACTCACATCCAAGGCGATGGTCTGGACGATATTCGATGAATTGAAATAATCGTATAGGATGATATAATATCATCCTGTATGATATGAAAAAATTTCCTTTTAATCATCCAAAATCATCTTGGGTGATTGAGCTAAATTTGTACGGATCGTATAGGATAATATTCATATCGTCCTGGACGATAATATTAGTTTGTTGTAATTAAGAGCTATTCTGAAGCTCTTCTATATAAGACCTCTTATTTTACCCAAGAGTATATCCTTTGTTACTGTCTTGACCTGAGAGAGCCTAGAGGAAAGGGAGAGAAAAGAATAGAGAGAGAAAGAGAGGATCTTATGAGGGGGAGTTTATGAGGGATTTCACAAAGGTTGCTCCAATTAAGGATCTGAGTCATCTTCTCTGATCGTCTTCCCTGGTTCCTCGGGGGTTCGAGGGAGGTCTACTTCAACAACTGATCGAGGTTCTCTTCGTGCTTCAGGAGGAAGCAAAATAAGTTGAGTTCTCTGTCTGCTTCAGAAGGAAGCAAAATGAGTTAGGTTTTCTACCCCACCGGTGTTGGTGGAAAGGAGATTTCTAAAGGCTTCTCCACCTTGCTATGGGAGCAAAAGGAGAGTTACTGAGTTTAGTGCAATACTCAGAGGGCGCTTCCGGGGAGTGGACGTAGGTCAAGTTGACCGAACCACTATAAATTTATGTGTGTTCTCTATTACTATTTTTATGTATTTCTTTTTCGCACCTTACTTTCTTGTGGTAAATTTTGGTTTGACTTAAGCTTGTATTTATGATCAATTTTTTTTAAAATTACCAATTCACCCCCCTCTTGGTTAGCCTTGGGCTAGTTCACAAAGGCTTAACATCCCTAACAAACTTTCAAGTGATATCAAAGCGAAATTCATAAAATCAAGTTTTTAAAAACTTTTGAATTTTGATCCATGACTAACTCTGATAATCATAATACTGTGGAAGGGTATTCTATTACCCGACCACCTTTATTTGAATATATTTCTTTCTATTTTTGAAAAACTTGAATGTCTACATTTTTATAATCAATTGTCTGTCGCATGTGGATGCTTGTTAAAGAAGGTTATTCACCTTCGTTTGGTAAAATTAATGTCATTACTACTTCACTTCCTTTCACTGAATGGACTCTTGATGATAGGGATTTAGCTCAACTCAATATAAAATGTTTGAACTATTTTTTTAGTACTTTAAAATTGAAAGATTACATGCATGTTTCAACTTGTGCTACTGGTAAAAAATTTGAGATATATTATGTATTACTTTTAAAGGAATAAATGAAGTTAAGCATCTCGTTTGAATATTTTATTGTATGACTATGAACTTTTTTATATGAAATATTCTGAATCGATTTCTAACATGTATACTAGATTTATGAAAATTATCACCTCATTGAATGCTTTATGAAGAGAACTCACGAATTATGAAAAAGTTAATAAATTTTTTAGATGTTTGCCTTCTTCCTTTGATGTTAAGGTTACTGCAATTATTGAATCTAAAAATTTGAATACTTATTCAATTGATAACTTACTTGGATCACTCATTGCTTACGAATAAGGGATGAATCAAAGAAACCTTGAGGGAGGTGAGAAAAAAAGGAGAAAACTGTGGCGCTAAAGGCCAATGACACGGACACTATTCTTTCGGGTCTGAAAGTGATGGTATTGCCTTAATCATGAGGTAATTCAAAAGCTTTCTAAGGAAGAAGCATAAGAACCATCAAAAGTGGAATAAAGGTAAGGGTAGTAAAAATTTTAAGAGTTCTAATGATACGAACTATTTTGAATGCAAGAAGCCAGGACATGCTAAAGCTGATTGTCCTACACTTAAGGCTCATCCTAGCATGAAGAAGGGTGAGGAGAAACCCAAGTTTAGAAAGGACAAGGATAAGAAGAAGCTCTAAAAGGCATTATGGGCAATTTCTGCATCTAGCTTCTCTAAAACTGAAGCTGAAGAGGCGACTACAAACTTGTGCTTAATGGCGGAGGATCATCTTGGTTAGTCTGACCAAGAAGAGGTATGGGAACTAACCTATAAATAATTACTTAAAGTTTCTGAACAAATTCATGCATCATATGGGAAACTTATAAAATCACATTATAGTTTGAAATTAGATTTTTTAAATTTACAAAAAGAGCATAAAATTTTATTTAAATATCATTATATAATTGATAGCAATCACATGACATTACTTGATGAGTTTGATGCATTAACTAAAAAGTATATTAAATTATCTGATGCACATGATTCCTTGAAGTCATCTCATGATGAGTTAGAAAAAGTGTTTAAGAAATAAAAAAATCTTAAAGCATTTGAAAATAACAAACCAATATTGCATGCATCATATAACTTTAAAAGGAAGCATCACCACCCGAGTAGATTTGTAAATCCTTTTCCTGATGTTAGATGTTTTTAATATGACATATTAAGACATATCTCACACACTTGCACTATTCATTGTAGTACATATTGGGTGTGGAGACCAGAATTGCATGATTCACAACATAACATACATGCATTACATTCTTCTTTCCATAAGAAGGGACCCAAACTTATTTGGGTTCTTAAATCTAATATTTGATAATTTTATAGGCGTGCTCTCACAAAAGGTCTCGTGAGAGCATGTGATACCTGGATAGCGAATGCTCACGACATATGATTAGAGATGCTAACAAGTTTGTTTTGCTGGAGGCTAGGGCTGGAGGCAAGGTTACTCTTGGAGACAAAACCATTAAAAAAGTGGTGGGCGCAGGTATAATCAGAAACTCCAAGAACCTTTTGATTAAAAATGTTTTACTTGTAGATGGACTGAAACAAAACTTGCTCAATATCAGTCAGCTTTGAGATAAGGAATTCATCATAAAATTCTTGGCAAATACTTGTATGATCAGCTTAAATAACAACACTATTTTACAGGAAAAGCGGATCGACAACATTTATATGCTTGACTTAAAAATATTGAATGTGCTGCTTTATTTTGCTTAAAATATTCTGCTAATGATTCATGGTTGTGGCACAGGAGGTTATGTTATGCCAGTATAAAAATCCTTAGGAGTGTGATCCAAAAGGACCTAGTTAGAGACGTCCCCAAGCTTAAGTTCATCAAAGATCACCTTTGTGATATCTGTCAACTAGGAAAGCAAGTCCAATCCTCTTTCCACTCCATTAGAGACATTAGTACCTCTAGACCATTAAAAGTCCTTCACATGGATTTATTTGGACCCATTAGTACTGTCAGCATAGGGGGAAAAGTCAATAGTTTTATGATTGTCGATGACTACTCAAGGTTTATTTGGATTAGATTTCTATCACATAAGAATGAGTCTTTTAATGAGTTTAGATCCTTCTTCACTTGGATTCAGAAAAAACTAAGTTGTGAGATCTTGACCATCCATAGTGACCAGGGGGAGAGTTTGAAAATGACATATTTGGAAACTTTTCTGAGGATAAGAGGATTAATCACAACTTCTCAGCTGCTATGACCCCTCAGCAGAACAGGTCAGCTTAAAGGAAAAACCGAACCTTAGTTGAAGCCGCTAGAGCTAGGCTTACTGAGTATTCTCTTCTAAAGTACTTTTGGGCTGAAGTGGTAAACAAAGTTTATTATGTGTTGAATAGGGTGAATGCTAGAGCCAAACTTGATGAGACACACTGTGAGATCCTTAAGGGTAGGACACCCAACCTTTCCCACCTCCATGTCTTTGGCTATTAGGTTTTAATTCTTAACAATGGGAAGTCACACTTAAGAAAATTTGACCTAAAATCTGACAAAGGAGTGTTCTTAGGATACTCAAGTGTGGGAAAATATTTTAGGGTATTTAATAAGAGGACATTTGTGGTGGAGGAGACTACTCATGTAGTGTTTGATGAATTTGATCCTAAGCAGTCTAAAGTTGAGGATAAATATGAAGTTAGAGAGATTACTCAAGGAGTTGAAATTTTGGAGAAGATAGTAGAGCCCCAAAATAGTGAAGAAGTATGTGAGATTACCCAAGGAGTAGAAAATGAAAATTTGGAGGAAAGGGTTGATCCTACACACACCTTGCTTAGAGATTGGAGATAGTCTTCGAGTCGTC
The DNA here is from genome assembly GCA_019514585.1 of Dendrobium officinale. Classification (NCBI taxonomy): domain Eukaryota; kingdom Viridiplantae; phylum Streptophyta; class Magnoliopsida; order Asparagales; family Orchidaceae; genus Dendrobium; species Dendrobium officinale. The sequence goes on from CM033698.1 coordinate 23,274,761, forward strand.
CTAAAGAACTAATCATAGGAGACCCTTCTAAAAGTGTTAGGACTAGGCATGGATGTAGGAAGGAAGTGAACCACTCTACCTTTATTTCAATGACTGAACCCACCAACATCAATAAAGCTCTGTCTAATGAGTTTTGGATCATAGCCATGCAAGAGGAGTTAAACCAATTTGTTAGGAATGATATTTGGGAGCTTGTAGAAAGACTAAAGGGATAAAGTATAGTTGGAACCAAATGGGTCTTTAAGAATAACATGAATGATTCCGATATGGTGGTTAGGAATAAGACAAGATTGGTGGCTAAGAGGTACAACCAAATAGAAGAGATTGATTTTGAGGAGACCTTTGCCCCTATAGCTAGATTGGAAGCCATTAGAGTGCTAATAGCCTTTATTTGTTATAAGAGATTTAAGCTTTTCCAAATGGATGTTAAGAGTGTATTTTTAAATGGTGTAATAAAAGATGAAGTGTTTATATAGCAACCACTAGGTTTTGAGAGTTTCCAAATTCTAAATCATGTCTACAAATTAAAAAAGGCTTTATACGGATTAAAATAGGTACCCATAGCTTGGTATGATAGGCTTAACACATTCTTACTAAAGAAGGAGTTTGTTAAAGCGAGCATAGACACCACCCTTTTTCTGAAGAAAATAGGAGATTAATTACTCATTGTTTATATCTATGTCGATGATATACTTTTTGAATCTTCTGATAAAAGGATATGTGATGATTTTTCTAAAATAATGAGTAAGAAATTTGAGATGAGTATGATGGTAGAGTTGTCCTATTTTTTGGGGTTTAACATAATATAATTGGATGATGGAACCTTTCTAAAACAATCAAAGTATATAAAAAACATCTTGAAGAAATATGAAATGGATAAAGTCAAGCTAATTAATACTCCCATGACCTCCAGTGTTCAGTTGGATAAGGACTTGAATGGAAAATCTATTAATCAAAAGAAGTATAGATGTTTAATAGGAGTTCCAATCTATATTTCTAAGAATCCTATCGAATATTCAAGGACTAAGCACATTGATATAAGACATTACTTTATTAGAGACAATATGACAAAAGAAGATATTGAGTTATACTATGTGACAACTGAGAATCAACTGGCTGACATCTTTATTAAACCATTGGCCTTCGACACATTCAGCACTTCAAGTACTAAATTGGGTGTGATTGACATAAATGCATGAACTTGATTCTTACTGATTTCTGAATTTTATATATTGTTTGTTATTTTTTATTTATAATTTTCTTTATTTATTTTTTATTATACTTTTTATATGATTCGCTTTTGTTATTTTATTTTCTTTTATATGTTTTATTTTTTTTCTTTTAATCACTACTGAATTGATACCTTGTGCCTTATTTTTATTTTAAAAAATTTGTAGTCAATGTTTGACATCCCTAAATCAGTTAAAGGGAGAAGCACGGTTGATTATTTCCTTTCCTCTAACTTCTTTTAGTGGTGTAATTTTCTTTTCTAAATAAATTTTTTTCTTAAATTAACAACTGGATTTTGCGATTAAGATATTTTCAATCTTGCTAAAGTAATCTATCTTATATATAAAATATTCAAATTATTTATATTACCTTTAAATTTTTTATAATCATGTCGTTGGATTTATCATATAATTTTTTATTATGTTTTGTGATTCATTCTTTCTTATTTTAAAGAGTGAGTTTTTTTCTCTAATATATGGAAGATATAATCATATCTGAGAATATTTAAGAGTTTTGAAAAAGAGATATAGCTTATAAATAAATAAATAAATAAAAATGGCCAATGATGTCAAATCAAAAGATGCGCAATGACGCCCAATTGAAAAAGGTACACAAAGTGTATCAAAAATTAAAAGATGTGCAAAGTGCCCCAACCAATTGATAAGTGGCATAAAATGAGCCCACCAAAAGTAAGCTCTCATCTCTTTCAAACTTTTAAATCTTAGATGAATTCATATTCCACTTGATATTTTTCAAAGACTTGATTTCGGAATTCATAATCGTGACTAATTACTTTGATATATTATTAATAAAATATTTTTCTGGAATTAAGTTTTGAACGGATCTCTTTTTCTTTTCCAATTGATTTTTTTGATTTAGATCTTTATTTTCAAAAGACGGTTTGCCCTGGGAGAAGTCCGAGCTAGGCTAATAGGATCGATTGTTCTACCTTTTTTTGGATTTTGATGATGTTAGCTCATTGAGTCTTATAATTTTTGAATTCAATCATGTGGAAAATTTATCATATTCAAGCTTTGATTAAAAAAAAACTTTTGTTTTCATTCCTTTCAATGTTTTTAGTGTCTTTTTTATATTTTATTTTTGTATTTTTCAATTGATTTTCATATTTTTTAGGCCTTCTTTGATTATCTCCATCCATCCTTCTCTTAGTTAATTTTCTTTATGTCATCTTTTTCGTTATGTAGTTTACTTCTGTTTTGTAGCTTCTATTTTATTTTTTTTTTCTTCTCCTTTTTATGATGTCAAAAGGGGGAGTAGTTGTACTGTATTGTTCCTTGATAAAATTTGAATTTCTAGTTTCACACTATTGATTTACTTTGCTTTGAACAGCTTTAATTTTTTTTGTCATCATCAAAAAGGGGGAGATTGTTTCAAATCTGATTTTAGGGAATAAAATTTTAATGATAGCAAATATTCCTATTTTTCTACGACTGCCTTGCCTATTAACGTTTCAGGTCGACAAGATCAAGTGCAGCCCAAGTCAGCTCAAGATTGAGTAGACTAGGACTGAGTCACTTTGTAATCTTTTACCTTTTCTTGAGTCAATTGTATCAATATGGGTCTTGTTGTAAAGTAAGCTTGCACACACATACTTGGGGGAAAAATTTTAATTATTTTAGAGTTCTCTGTTTTTTATCACATCATTCTAGATGATCTAAAAATCATCTTGGACTATCAGTTAAAAATAGAAACCCTAATTAGGGCATCATGTTTAAGGCAGCCGCCATTAAGCACATCATCCCATACAATGTTATCATCATCCTGGATGGTAAGCTCAAATTAGAAAGAATCAGCCACTTGATCTATTTAGGCATGTTATATTTAGAGACATCGTCCTGGACGATGAAGTATAATTATGCCTAAATTAATCTGATAATTAAAGAAAGTAATTAAGTGTTGATTACTCAATTATATCATCTTGGATGATCGTAATATCTTACGGGATGATCAGTTAAACAAACATTAATTCTTCCTGGATGATCAAACACTGGCCTGGTTCTATTCAGAACGATGCTCTGGATAATATGTGATGTTTTGAACTAATCATTCTGGAAGATCGTGATATCATCCCAGACGATCTGGTCAAATTTTCATTGTCCAGACATCCATTTAGGGAGATGTTTTGGACAATCTGTGATGTTTTTAACTAATTATCCCGGATGATCTTGAGATCGTCTTGGACGATCAAGTTACTTTTTCATCATCTAGACTCCCATCCAGGACGATGTTCTGGATGATATTTGATAAATTGAACTAATCGGACATGATGATATACTATCATCTTGGACGATATGAAGAACTTTCTTCCTAAATCATCATAGCTGATTGAGCTAAATTTGTACTGATCGTATAGGACGATAATGTCGATTTGTTGCAATTAAGAGCTATTTGAAGCTCTTCTATATAAGACCTCTTATTTTACTCCATAGTATATCTTTTGTTGCTGTCTTGACATGAGAGAGCCTAGAGGAGAGGGAGAGAGAAAGGGAGAGAGAGAGGATCTTATTATGGGGAGTTTGTGAGGGATTTTATAAAGGTTGCTCCAAGTAAGGATCTGAGTCATCTTCTCTGATCATCGTCCTTGGTTCCTTGAGGGTTCGAGAGAGGTCTACTTCAGCAACTAATCGAGGTTCTTTACCTACTTCAGGAGGAAGCAAAATGAGTCGGGTTCTCTGCCTACTTTAGGAGGAAGCAAAAGGATTCAGGTTATCTGCCTCACCGGTGTCTGTTGAAAGGAGATTTGTAAAGGTTTCTCCCCCTTACTATGGGAGAAAAAAGAGAGTCACTGAGTTTAGTGCAATACTCGGAGAACGCCTCTAGGGAGTGGACGTAGGTCAAGTTGACCGAACCACAATAATTTTTTGTGTGTTTTTTATTACTATTTTTTGGTATTTATTTTCCGTACCTTACTTTCTTGTGGTGAATTTTGGTTTGGCTTAAGCTTGTGTTTTTTTTAAGAAATTTTTTAAAATACCAATTCATCCCCCCCCCCCCCCCTGGTTAGCCTTGGGCTAGTAATTTCAGCAATGAGGTAACAATCTAAGTAAAATATGTATACATATAAAAAATTGACTCATTTGATTTCATGCAAAATAGTATATAGTTGTGTAATAAAATATTTTTCAACCAAGATTATTTAACCTCATTTTCTCCTTCATAAGTTATACAAAGTTTGTCCCATATTTCTTTTCCAGTTTTACAACTACAAAAACACATATAGTCTTATGATTTTATTGCACATAAAAAACTATTTAAATATTTTGAATTTAATTATGCTAAGTCTTTTCTTCCAATGTCCAATCAATACAGAGTGTTTCAATTCTAATGACATCAATAAGTCTAGTTGATCTAGTATAACTTTATTATACTAATATCTATATGTGATAGTCAAGTAATTGCAAAAAAATAGACATGCGAGTTTTTTAAAAATAAAAAAGGATGTTAAAATAAAGGTGATCTAATGATAGAGTATCCTTTAGGTGTTTTTTAGTTTTCAAAATTAGCCATGATTATTTTTCAAAAAATAGTCTAAATTTTATTTTTTGAAATAGGTTGTGATACCAATTGAAAGTTTGAAAAGGTTGTTAGACCTTATTGAACTGTCCCAAGGCTAACCAAGATGTGGGTGAATTGGTAATTTTAAAAATTTCTTAGATTATCAAAAACTATTTTTAGAAAGTTTAAGCAATGATTCTAAAATATACAGTTGTGAAATAAAATGATTATTATAAAAGATTTTTCAACAATAAAATTTTTAAGTGAGATAAAGTAAAAAATATAGAAAAATTAAAGTGAACAGAAGAACACCAAATTTATAGTGGTTCAGTCCAAACTTGACCTACGTCGACTCCCTGAAGACTACTTCTCTAAATATTGCACTAAATTAAAGTGATTCTCCTTTTGCCCCATAGAATGGTAAATGAGCCCTTATAAACTCTTCCACCAACCAGGTGTAGTAGAGTACCGACATCCTTTTTTATCCTCCTAGTGAAGGCAGAGAACCTTCATCCTTTCTCACCCTCCTGGTGACAATAAAGAACATTCATTCTTTTTTATCCTCCTGATGAAGGTAGAGTACCTCGACACATTGTTGAAGATCTTCTCTCAAAAGCCTCTAGAAGAGATGGGCAAAAGTTTGAAGAAGACAAAGAGATCCCCGCTTTGGGCAACCTTATGAATTCCTCATAACTCTCCCTCACTTAATCTCTCACACTTCACTCTCATAATCTCTCCCAAACACTCACACTCAATTTCCACTCTCAAGAGAAAATCATAGCAAAAGCTTTGAGTGTTAATTTTTAGGACTCTTATATAAAAAACACAAGAAAAGTCATCCAAAAAATTGAAAAGTACAAGTGAACCGACTTCATATCATATAGTATAATCGTAAATCATATATATGAATAGTTCAAAAATCCAGGTGTGATCCTGTATAAATCTTATTTTGTACTCTATTAGTCATCTGTACAAACTAACATCATACTATACGAACAGTTCAAGATTGAGCCTATTCATTTGGTACGATCTTATACAAATCTTATCTCATACTCTATTAGTTATATGTATGATCTAACATTGTATAATACAAATAATTAACACAAATCATGCTAAGTTTGATGCGAATGTGGATGACCCGATTTCGTACTCTGTTAGTTGCCTGTAAAAATTAACATCGTATAGTAGAAATAGTACAAAAACAAATGAGTTCATTTTGGATGAACTGGTATGCATCCAATTTTGTACTATATTTGTCATTTATATGAATTAACATCGTACAGTACGAATAATATAAAAATAAAAGACGTGTTTTGATTAACTTTATTTTGGAGGAAAAAATATGACAAATTGTCTAGTACGATTATAAATTATACAGTATAATTAGTTTTAAAATTTTAAGTTTTGTCTCTCTCCCCCAGTATATGTGTGCACAATTATCTAATTACAATCACACTCTCTCAGACTTAAGAAAAATAAAAAAATAAAAAAGAAAAAGATTTACAAACTTCATTATATGAAATCCTAATCTACTTTGTTTTGAAGTCTTCAGTTGTCTAGAGTATGATTTCCCTGAAATGTTAGTACACACAAATAATAAATAGAAAATATCCAGTATATGCTAGGAAAAATGATAAAATTAATAGAATAATAATATTTTACTATTATCAAAAAATACATTCTCAAGATGGATTCTTGAGTTGCAACAGGTGGGCTGATGGTCTTTGCTTTAAATATTATGATTAAGTGTTATCCTCTACTGATAAAAAAATACAATGATACAATAATTGGGAGTTATAAGGAATTATTAACGTGCTAACGAGCAAAGAATGATGACTCTATTTATTGAGCCAATGATTACTAACTACATATTATTGACAACAAAAAATATTGCTTAAGCTAGGACTTCTTAGTTTATTAATATAATTGCTAAAGTGTATGTTACTGATTCATTTTTTACTGTATGGCTTTACTATTCACTATTTACTGATTTATTATCACGGCATGAATTTACTATTACTATTATGGGTTTATTGATATTGATATGGATATCGATACTATTACCGATGATACTGTTTACTGATTTACTATACTATATTGATACTATCACTGATACTGATACTGATGCTACTACTGATATACTATTACTATTGATGCTACTATTATTAACTCACTATATTATTTACTATTTGACTAATTATGTGACATATTGAGCAAATGATTATGATACTGCACTGATAGTGATATATAATTTATTATTATGATTAGTTTATTGCATTGATATTACTGCTTCAGGCTTATAACATTTATATGATTAACAATAATATTTACTGATGCTTTGGTTTTATCAATATATATGATTCCATTACTGATTATCACTGATTGATAATACTAATATGATAACTATTTTATGGTTTTAACACTTATACTAGTTTATTGGTTTTCACACTGTACTACTTTATCAATTTCCATACCATATTATTTTACTATTTATATATTCTATTATTAGTATATGTGAGCTTCACTATTTTTTCACAGATTCATGATCATATAAATATTATTATTATGATTTGACTACTAAAATGTATATTGCTCCTTTATCATATTTTAAGTTCAATTATAGGATTTGGTTTACTTACCGGGCTCTTGAGTGTATTATATGTGGTTAAGTAATTTTAGGTTAGGATAAGAGAGTAAGAGTGTGAGATTGATCAGGATGCTTCATATTAAAATTTTTTATTATTTTAGCTTTTCTTTTGTACTTAGGGTAGGATAGATATATTATGATTATATAGATCCTGAGTAGTGTACATGATTAATAATTTTATTTATGCTAGTATTTAGATTCATAAAAGAAATTAAGTAGCTATGTTTGTGTAAATTAAAAGATAAAAAAATAATTCTTTCAAATTAGATTCTAGGGCGTGACATAGAGAACCTTCATATGGACATGTTTGGACCTATTTATATAACTAGTTTAGATGAAAAAATATTTGGATCTATAATTATTGATGACTACTCAAGATTTACATGGGAGAGATTTTTAGCACATAAGAGTGTGTTTTTTGATAAATTCAAGATCTTCTTTACTTAGATTCAAATGAAGTTAGGATGCTTAATTTCTACATTTCATAATGATTACGATGAAGAATTTAAAAATGAAAAATTTTAATTATTATGTAAGGAATTTGAAATAGGTCATAATTTTTTAGCCACTAGGACCCAAAAATAAAATGACATTACTGAAAGGAAGAATAGAACTTTGATAGAGACAGTAAGGGCAATATTGGTAGAATATAGCCTACCAAAATATTTTTGAGCAGAGGTAGTGATTAATGCCTATTATATGTTGAATCGAGTAAATATTAGATCAAAGCTGAGTAATACACCCTATGAACTACTAAAGGGGAAGACATCAAATTTATCAAATCTACTTGCTTTTGGTTGTAAGTAGTTTGGCTTGTTAATGGTAAATCTCATTTAGGAAAGTTTAATTATAAGGTAGATCAAGTTATTTTCATCGATTATTTCTCTGTACGTGAAGCTTTCAGGATTTTCAATAAAAGATTCTTAGTTATAGAGGATGAGTCACATAGATCTACTAAGACTAAGATAGATATTGATGATGGGGCTGAGATTACTCATGGAGTATAAAGTATTGACCAAGAAAATAGATAAGATATTTTCCCTAAAGAATGGCGGTACTCGTTTAGTTTGCAATAATTAATTTTTTTTAAATAATTGAAAATGAAAAAAATTTAAATTTCTATTTGAACTAGAGTGCTACGGCGTTAGGCCTAAAACACATTATTTTTTCAATACTTATAAATAATACATTTTTTTAATGAATGAGGAGAGAGAAAAAGAAATTTGGATTTTTGGCCTTCGAATTACTTTATCACTTTTACAAAATTATTCAAATTTAAGTAGGTGATTCTAATTCGATCTTTATTTTCAAAAATTTTAATTTTGATCATTGACTGCTCTTGAAAATTGATTTTACTATATTTTTAGCTTTATTACACTTTCACTTTTATAACTTTTTATATGATATCATATTGATTATTCTAAAAATTTTGACTGTAATATTTTTGAATTTTATAGGGTAAAATAGTTAAATTTTATATGATTTACATTGTATAGAAAATTGATATTTTTATTTAAGCATATTATTAATATAATAATTAAAAATGGAAATATATATTTTATTTGGTAATAGTTGGTCACTATTTTTGTTATTATGATGTGAGTAAAAGATAAGTAAGATTGGTTGACCTATTGGTTGAAGATTTATTGACCTGTACAGGATGATGGGCCGATGAACTTTCCTTTAAATATTATGATTGTGCATTATCCTCTACTAATTCACGTGATACAATGATATAATAATTTTGAGTCATAAGGAGTCATTACTATACCAAAGGACAAATAGTGATCACTATGTTTACTAAGCCAATAGTTACTAATTATTTATTACTGACTACTAAAAAAAGATTATAATAGTTAAGACTTTTTACTTGTTTAAGTATAACCACTAAATAACATTTTACATATTCATTATTACTATATGGCTTTACTAATATTGCATTGATTTATTGTCATTATACATATTTATTATCATTGTATTAATTTGTTGTTACTACCATTCATTTTACAGATGACCCTATACTGATACTACTATCGATATAGTCATCGATATTATTTGATAATACTATTGATTTATTATTACTATTATTGCTATTGATTTTTTTTTTTTTGAGAAAATGCAAGATTGCATTAATTAAGAAAGAAAGGACAACCTAATACAAGCTAAGAAAAAGAAACTAATGATTCCTTTTTCAATATGAAAAAGGGACCTTATTGAACAAAAAATTGTTAATTTAAACTTATTATAAATGATATGAAACCCACTACTTCCTATTTTGAACTGTTGAGATGCAGGGGATACCAAAGAAATAAACAACCCGAGGGTTAATTAGTATCCCAGAGTTCCCATCCAGTTAGAGAATAAGACTTTGTAAAGATCCCATAATCAATTAGAATAAGTTTAAAATGACAAACTTGTAGAAAAAAGAAGCAACAAAAGCTAAAAAGGAAAGTACACTTTAACAAAGAATTCCAAAAATCACTTAAGAATATCATTGAAGGATATTCCATAAGCTTTTTCCAAATCCCAAGGCCAGAAATCAGTGATATCATTATTCCAAACCTTTTGATAATATGCTTCAACTTCAAGTATCTATCCGCTTTGATGTTGTTAACGGGATAATCATTATTCATATTAATGAGATAAAAGGGAAGAAGAACCCCTTATACCGTTCTTCACTTTGAGTTCAGCCATCTTCCTTCTAGGTAGATCTTTCACCGGTCCTAATGCTTGAAGTTCCTTGAACAATATGTGCTTAGATCTCGGGGTCTTACTTTCCTTGACAACTTTTTTAATTGAAGTTTTCTTAAAATTCAAACTCACAGCCGACAATGGAGAAGATTCTCTAAATAATTCAATACTATTTTTTATTTTAAGTTTAGAAGCTGAAATAAAATCAGCATTGATGCTGGAAGCAGCCATCATTACTTCCTCCTGAGGATCTGAATTATTGAATTCAAATGCTGGTTTGTTAGTTCCATGTATTTCAGCAACCTTATTTGGAACGGATCGGTCAACATAAAGTGAAGCTTTGCAACCACCTCCCTTAATATCTTCCACGATTTCAGGGATTTTGAATTCAGGATTTGAATTCAAATTTTTGCCGATATTAATATCTGCTCCATTAGCTCCCAAAATAACATTTTCTAAAAAAGGAATATTGCAATTCTTTTCCACGGGATCTGCCAAAAGAATAGGGAATTCATAATTTGAATTCTGAACTTCCTGAGATTGTTCCATAATTATATCAGGAGACTTATAACTTTCCTTAACCTCCTTCGTAATAATAGGGATTTGATTTTGAATTTTCCTGCAAAAAATGGATCAACAGCAGAAGAATCAGCTCCTTGTCTAGCTGTCATTTCACCACTTTCGTTGATTTCAGCATTGTCCCGAACAGTCAAATGAACAGCATGAACTTCTGGACTAGTAAACCTGTTTCCTTCAGCATCTTCCACGGCAGCATTAACAAAAACATCAGCTGGTTTCTCCAATGCTGAAACAATTTTTAAAACCTTTTTTTTTTGAAATAATCATCCTTTTGTTTTTGAACTTTACATGCATCCAAGGCCCATAAGAATTATTCTCAGTTTGAGACGAACTGAAATGGACCTTATTAACAAGAGTATCTTGATTAAGTGTTGAATTAGGACACATAGAATCAATATGTCGAATTTTATCACATTTGAAGCAAAAAGATGATAGATTTTCATACTCAAACTTTTGAAAAAATCTACCATAAAGTCCTTCCACCCAAATTCCAGAGGGGAGCTTAGAATTCAAATTAGCTCGAAGGCAAGCTCTAACAAACTCCCTTCTCCCCCATCTAAACATGTTACCATCCAAAAGTAATGGAGTGCCAATTCTAGAAACAATTATAGTGATATTGGATTCATCCCAACAATGTAATGTCAAATGAGGAAGACGAACCCATATCGGAGATGAGATCCCATCAAAAGAATTAGGAGAGAAGGTAGGAGACCAATAGTCTAAACCTACCACAAATCCTCCTACAAGCCACAGACCTCCATTCATAACTTCCTCCTTGGCTTCTTGAGATTGAAATGAACAAATGAGCCAATCTAGACCAAGCAATATAATATGAAATCCTCCAAACTTCGACCATTGTTTCCTTAATTCAAATGAACACTTAGAAAATAGATAACTTTTTCTAAGAATTTTAACAACTAAGGAATTGCTCAAGATTTGAGCAATAGATTTTTTCTTTTCCTTGTCAAGTATGACAACATTTTCATCCCCATTATCATCATGAATCTCACTATAATTAATTTTAATGTGAGGTTTTTTAACCCACACATTAGAATTATCCAAATTTGAAGAAGAACTAGGAATTTTGATATTAACCTTACTTTTGTTAATATCATGGTCATTCATCAAGATATCAGCAAAACTTCCTCTTGATGAAGATGCCTCCTTGTCATTAGCTCCCAAAATGATATCCATCAAGGGTTTTGGCTTATCATTCAAAAAAGAAATTACTTCTTTTCGTTTGCCTGAAACCGGCAAAAGTTTATGCATAGCATTCGAATCTCCCTCTCTTATGACTAGTGGAGTTTCCAAAATCCGAAAAGGAGAAATGTGTTTGAAGGAGAATCTACCTCTTGAATCCAACATGATTGAATTCGTGGTAGATAGCATTTTTTTGGTGTTCCGATCATCCATGGATGACCGGCCACCTTCTTCCATCTCCAACAATGGCACCCAAATCTTCAAAATCTTCTTCCAAATCCTTCCTAAATTTGTGGAGCTTCTCTCTCTTCAAGCCGTGACTCCTTCAAAACCAATAGCTTTCAACAAAAAATCCCTAATCTAATAATAAGATTAGGGTTATTGCTATTGATTCACTATACTAAAATTGAGCATGTAATATACTAAACATGTGATATACTGAGCATATGATTAAGACATTGATTTAATACTGTTGTAAAATGATTAGATAGCATACGTACATCATTATAAGATTTTACGACGTTGATATAATTCCGATGGTCTTTATCGATGCTTTATTTTTTTTTGCTTTATATGTTTTTTTATTGATTAATTGTATTGATATAATGATTATTTTATTGATTTGACATCTATCATGGTTTATTAGTTTTCCCACCATATTGCTTTACTAGATTATGTTTCATATTATTTAATTATTTATAGATTATACTGCTATTATTATAAACTTTATTATTTCTGCACAAATTCATAATCATATAAATATTATTATTATGATTTGGCTTATGATATGCATATTCCACTTTTATCATGCTTTGAGTTTAGTTGTAGGATTTGGTTAATTGTTGGGTTCTTGAGCTCATTATATATGATTAAATATGTTTAGGCAAGGCAAAGGAACAGGTGCTTGAGATTGACCAGGATCCTTCAACTTTTGGTTCTTATTATTTTAGTTATTATTTTATACTCAGATAGGATATATATGTTATGATTATATAGATCTTGAGTAGTGTATCTATTTTTTGGAAAAATAAATACATATGTATATATTGATTTTTTGATTGATAGTTTATTTCTAAAAAATTAGGTAGCTCTGATTGTATAAATTAAAAGATAAAAGAAAAATTCTTTCAAATTCGATTCTGATGCATGATAATTGGTATCAGAGCAAAGTTATTTGAAGAATTGATTTGTTACTAGAGCTCTAAGAATTTATTGAGGGTTAGGTAGATTGGATAATGTAAGGTGCATTATTTTGCATCCATAATTGATTGTATAAATGAATAATATGATTACATAAATTGTATGAGTTATGATAATAATTGATTGTTTGAAAAGTTTTTATTCGTGATTTAATTTTCAATTTGGTTTATGTTTTGACCATACAACTTTATTTTATATTGATTCTTATGCTTGAATCTGGGAGATTGTAATAATTCAAATTTTTAAAAATTACATAAAAATGAAAAGAAAGGTTAAATTTCTACTTGAACTTGAGTGTTGCAGCATTAAGCCTATAGCGCATAATTTTTTTTAATACTTGTAAACAAACACAATTATTTTTTTTCAATGAAGGAGGTGAGAGAAAGGTAAATCAAGATTTTTAGTCATTGGATCACTTTGCCACTTTTAATTATTTTTTTCAAATCGAAGTAGGTGATTCTAATTCTATCTATGTTTTCAAAGATTTTACTTTTGACTACTAACTTCTCCTCAAAACTAATTTTACTATTTTTTTAGCTTTATAAAAGTTTTACTACACAACATTTTATATGATATACTACTAATTATTCTAGATATTTTGACTATAATATTTATGAATTTTATAGGGTAAAATAGAAGTTATTAAATTTTGTATGATTTATATTGTATAGAAATTTTATATTTTTATTTAAGCATACTATTATTATAATTATATTATATATATATATATATATATATATATATATATATATATATATATATATATATATATATATATGATTAGGTAATAGGTGGCCACTATTACTTTTATTATGATATGTGTAAAAAATAATAAATACTGATTGACTCGTCAGTTGAAGATTGATTAACATGTACAATATATGGGCCGATGATTTTTTCTTTAAATATTGTGGTTATGTGTTATCCTATACTGATTCACGTGATATAATGATACAATAATTGAGAGTTATAAGGTGTTATTACTATGCCAATGGGTAAAGATTAATGACTCTATTTACTGAGTGAATAATTACTAATTATTGATTACGGACTACTAAACAACACCATAATAGCCAAGACTTCTTACTTGTTTAAGTGTGACCACCGAAATGCATTTTTATCGATTCATTTTAACTGTATGGCTTTACTGATACTATATTAATTTACTATCACTGTATATGTTTATTATTACTATATTACTTTACTATTACTGCCACTAGTTTTACTGACAATACTATATTGATACTATTACCAATATATATATCGATTATATTTGATACTACTACTGATTTACTATTACCATTACTATTATTGATTCATTATACTAAATCGAGCATGTGATATACTAAGTACATGATATATTGAGCATGTGATTAAGATACTGATTTGATACTAATATAGAATAACTGGATAGCATGTGTACATAATTATAGTATTTTACTGCATTAGTATGATTTGATAGTCTTTACCGATGGATAAATTTTCCACTTTATATAATTTTTTTATTGATTGATAGCATTGATATGATCATTATTTTATCTATTTAACACTTATATTGGTTTACTTGTTTCCTCATCGCACTACGTTACTAGCTTTAGTACCGTATTATTTACTATTTATAGATTTCACTACTGTTGCATATGAGCTTTACTATTTCTACAAAGATTCATGACCACATAAATATTATTGTTATGATTTGGCTACTCACGTACATATTGCTTTTTTATCATGCTTTGAGTTCAATTGTAGGATTTGATTACTTGTTGGGCCATTGAGCTTATTATATATTGTTAAATGATTTTAGGTTAGGGCAAGGGAGCAAGAGTGTGATATTGAGCTGGATCCTTCAGGTTAAGGTTCTTATTATTTTAGTCTTTTGTATTCAAGACATGATAGATATATTATAATTATATAGATCTTGAGTTGTATGCCTAATTTTCTAGAAAATGAATATAGATGTATATATTGATATTTTGATAGACAATTTTATTTCTACTGATATTTATATTGATAAAATAAATTAGGTAACTCTAATTGTATAAATTAAAAGATAAAAAAATAATTATTCCAAATTAGATTCTAGGGGTGACATAGTCATCCTAGGGAGCTCATTTTAAGAGATTAATCTATAGGGGTTAGGATTAGGCAAGGTATTAGGAATGAGGTTATCCATACTGCATTCATTTTTATGATTGAACCACTACTGTAGATCAAGCCTTAAGTAATGAATTTCAAATAGTGGCCATGCAAGAAGAGCTTAAACAGTTAATTAAAAATGAAGGATGGGTTAGAATAAGTTGGAACCACTGATCAGAGTTAGTTGGCATCAAATGGGTTTTTAAGAAAAAGTTGAACGACTCTGGGTTGGTAGTAAGAAATAAAACAAGGTTAGAAGCTAAAGGGTATAATCAAATAGAAGGTGTTAATTTTGAAGAGACATTTCTCCTGGTAGCTAGGTTAGAAGACTTAAGAGTTTTATAGTATTTGCATGTTTTACCATACATCGAGCTGAATAATTTCTTCAACTAGCTCTACAGGCGAATATGGCTCCACGGCCACCAAACCCTAGGTTTTTCTCTTCTTTATTTTCTCATGTCTAGCTTCTCTCCAGCCTTTATAGTGATTGGGATTGAAAATCATTTAAGTGGAAAATGCTTCTAGATATTGATATAAAAATCTCAAAGTAAGAAATGTTAAACCAACTGCCTACTTATAGAAAGAGTGATCAATATCATAACGTGTGCAATGTCGTAGCACTTTCTTAACTATTTCGCAATGCTGCCACTGCATCGCCATAGTGCTCCAAATGAGCTTTATACACATGATATTTCTTACTTTTTTAGCTCAACTATAGACTCTTTTGATCTTAAATAAACGTCAATTGACTTAAAAAGTTTCAAACACTTAGCGAACTCAATGACGAACATAAAATTCTTGTGAGGATTGGGTCGGGTGGACTTGTTTTGTAGCAACAGAAGTCACCAACTTGCTTGCTCAAGTTATTAACTTGTTGGATGAAATCATCAAATTGTATCACTCTGATGAGTTTAGCATGTATTTGATGAGTTCACGATGTCTCTAACGAGTTCAGTTTGATTTCAATGAGATTCACTCCAACTCTGGCAAGTTCCTTATGAATATGACATGTTCAACATTATTCTAGCGAGTTCACTATAACTCTAATGAGTATAGTATGATTATGGCAAGTTCATGATGACTTTAATTTTCAGTCTCTAATGAGTTCAGTAGGATTCTAGCAATTTACTATACATATGATAAGTTCATAGTGAATCTAGAGAGTTTTATAATTTTATTATTCTTACTCGTTTAGGTTGCCTTCAACTTTTAAACATATTGACAAAAACATGACCAATGAAATATTTGAGTGAAAAAGTAGGGGGGTAAATGCGCCCAGCTTCAACGAGCTTTTTTGGCATTTGTTCTTGGCTCGTCTAAATTTTGTTTATAGGAAATCGGCTAATAATTGAAATTGTTTGTGCATACCATGCTAATGTTCTGCTTGTTCAAATTTTAATTGAACATCGAACGTTTTCAAATAAAAGAAACTAAATAATGAACCAAATAAGATAGAATTATTATATTCTGAAGATGTAATAAAACAAGCTTATGATGATTGTGCATTATCAGCTCTTTTTTTTTTTTTTTTGAGACATTTAGATAAATTAAATCAAATTCAGACACTTAATATATAACTGCATCTTATTCTGAGGGGTTATTTGATTGCATGTATTTAGGAGGAAAAGTAATTCAAATGTTGGGGTTTTAGAAATTTTTGTGATTAATTTAATAATTTGAAGTAAAGTAAAATATAGAGTATAAAAGAAATGCATTCCAAATACCCTAGGTAGTGCATTTTGAGAACATTTGAAATTCCTATGATTTGGACAATTTACAAAGACACTGCAAACGTAATGTTGTTGCCATCAGTCACCGGCTGCCGCCCCCACCGGCAGCCACCGCCGCCGCCGACCGCCAACCACCCCAGTCCAAACCTTCTTATATTTTATATTGCATTCACTTTACTTCACAAAAAAAAAAAATAAAATCATATATTTATTTTACATTCATTCAAATAATTCTAAATTATCCTTTTTATAGCATATATATTGGGTGTCTTACTTGGCGAACAGGATTCTTGGTATTCCTATCTTGGCCATCTTTCAGACGCAAAGAAGCAACCTTATGTTCTTCAACCCGAAGCGTGGCCATCTTCCCTCGCGCTTCTCTTTCTCCCTTTATATATATCTCCCTCCCCGGCCCCTTTCTCGCTTTAGAGCCCTCGTGAGCTCATTCGTTCGCCAATACAAGGCTCTTCCGATGAGAAGTTTCTGATGGGAGCTCAGAAAAGCATCCATGCCGGAAAAGGTGCGAACTTCAAACTCTGAACCCCCCTGTCTTTCTATTTCTATCTTGCCCCCCTTGGATTATGTTATGATTTGTTCAACAGCGAAGATAGATTTCAATGTGGACCTAACACACAAGCTATGCGGAGCTCTCTTAGTTCCATCACTCGGGTACTTCTTCCATTCTCTGATATTCTTATATGCCTTTTCTGTTCGATCAAATTGATGGAACTGTTGTTGTCTTTGATCGGTGTTCAGGAATTCTAGCAGTCCTTTTTCACAGATTGTTGGCAGGTTGGATGCAGTTTTTGGCTTAGATTTGATTTTCCTTTTTCGCTTAGAAAGGTTTCTGGTTTTGTTTAATGAGCGTATGATATAAAATGGCAGGGTTAGCATTAAGCATCCCGACATTTTTGGAGGAAGTGAAAAGCTTGATTTGTTGTGGGATAAGGGTCTTCAGGACTCTAATGTAGTTGTTGCTATTAGACGGCCAAGGCCCGAGTGGCTGTCCCAGCAATCATTCATCATTCAGGTTATTGTAATTCTACAAAAGCTTTACTTCAGCATTTTACAGTGCGTGTGCTTTGAGATGTAATAAAAGTGAGGAAATAAACAGTCATGTTTGGAATGCAAATATATTTTACTTCATTATTTGATATTGGGTGTGCTTAGTTTCAGTGTAATTAATAGGTAATCGGAGTTAGGAAATGTGAGCAAATCTATAAAAATAAAAATAAAAAAATGTGAGCAAATCTATTTTTTTTATTCAAGTTAACTTTTCATTTCCCCCCCTTCAATCCCTTCAAACTAATTAGGGCCTAAGAGCTTAGTGAAATGAGTTCCACTTCAGCAAATGTATTTGTTTTATTGAAGTTTACTTTTGGGTTTTGTTGATTAATTCTTGGTAAGTTTTCACACAGTTCTTACTTCTCCTAACCCATGCAATGCTTTGTGCACAGCATTCAATCACTCCAGAGATTGCAGTACATGGGATGCCAGTCAATAGATTATCCCAAATGGGGAGTGGCGGAATCAATATTTCCCGTTTTTCGACTGGAGTTGATCTTACCGAGCCTCCTAGTACCAAGTGGAGTACAAAAACCAACATTAGGTTTGAGGTATGTGGATCTACTCTATGGAAATGATTGAACCATTTAATGCATTTTCCTGGAGAAATTGTTATGCTGAAAATCTGTTTTTTATGAGAATAATATCAGCTTGAAGCTTTCTTCTTGATTCAGCATGTCAGTGTTATTAATGATGATGGCCGACCAATAAATCTAGATCATGACGGTTTTCCAATAACTTGCAGGTATACTGGTTTGTATAAGTTATGTTATTTGAAGTAGTATTAGGAGTATTTGCTGTTTGTTAACTTATTATTAATTCTTAACTCTCATTTGCAGTGGCACTTCCCATGATAACATGGTTGTATTAAAGCAGGAGTCACAATACGCAGTTGCTGATGATAATAAATTTTTCTAGGGTAAGTGATATTCACATGTATTTTCCTGTTTTTAGAGGTTAATCTTTCTCTAACCCTTTTTCATCAGTTGAATTTTCAAATAGAACAAGGCTTGCCTCTTCTATCGAAGTGGCTAATTTTTAACAGATTTAAATTTGTTGCTTCAAAAGGAGTTAAAATAGGGCCTGCTTTACTTGTCACAAGGTAAGGGAGAGAATAATGCTTTAAATTTCAATTTCCATTTGCAGATTGTATCCAAAATTTCTAACTCTTCTGTTGGCAGCCTGACAGGCGCTTCTATTGTAGGGGATATGGCACCTCATCAAGCATTCTCCATTGGAGGATTCGGCAGTATTCGGGGATATGGAGAAGGTGCAGTTGGCTCTGGAAGGTCATGCCTGGTTATGAACACTGAATTTACAGTTCCTTTGGTATGCAAGTTTTCCCTTTTGTAGCATTTTTTTTCTTTAATTATTATTGCTATCTGAGTTTCAAAGTTATCTTGACAATTTATTCTTTGCTAGCCACATGTCATGCACGATTGTCCAAGTAATACGAATAGGAAGACCAATGGTCTTTTTAGACTGTCGAGCACTTTATGTTGACGTACTTTATGAGCACTCCTACTTTGTTTCAACATATAATGCTTTTTCACTCTTAGGAACGAAAGTTATTGGGTCTAAGCCACTTAGATTTCTATTCAGTTTTTTCTCAGAGCCTTCTTATATTTCCTCTCTTAGCACATGGCATAGAGTCTTCTTTGGTACCTATCAGCCAAGACCAAGTTTTCCTCGATATTATTTTTATTTCTTTTTTTTTTTTTTGCAGAAATGATATTTATTACTCTCCTTTTCTTAAGTATCGCCTTCACCTATGTGCATAACCCCAACTTCTTTTTCAACTTCTTTTTCATTTCTCCACATGGCGTCTTCACTTCAACACTTTGCCATCCCCTTTAATAGCTGGCACATATTTGTAGCAATCCTTTTGGAACTTTCACTCCTATATAATCCATCATGCAAACACTATGGGGATTTTTTTCTTTTTCCTCCAATCTACACAGGATTTAATCTCTTGGCCAACCCTACAAAGATGCATAGGGAGCCATGAGCCATAGTTTTCCTCCAACAATACTATTCTTTTTATTTATTTGAATGTATCATTACAACCAAATATAATTCTCATTGAATAGTCAATCATCTCCCTCTTGCCACAATGGATGCAAACCCAATTGCAAAACCACTATAAAATAATTGTTTCTATGTGATGCATTTTTTTTTCTCCATTATCAACACAATCATTGTTCATGATTTCTTTGGGAGTAGGTTGATTTTTAAGTGATTTCTTGATCTTTCCTTGAACCTGGTTAATTTTTATTCTTTAAATGCATTTTTTTTATTTAAAGAGGGTAAAAATATTTTTCACAACTTTAGCATTGTCTATGAGAAAATAAGCTCAGGATCCTCTGAAACATCATGGCCAATAATCATTATTCTCATTTGCTCACTCCGAAAATAAAAACTCAATTTATATTTCCCAACAGAAGGACGACAATGCATTATCATCTTGTAGTTATTCACCTAATTCTTACACCTAAATCATCTCGCGAGTGCTATGGGATCATTTTCTATATCTAGAGTTGTGTCAACTTTAGGTCAACTAGGATCAAGACTGGTGAACTTCATAGCAAATTGTGTATCAACTTCATGTCATCACCTTAATTATGATCATGATAAATCTAGTTGATAAGCAAAAACCAAGCACAGGCTAATCACTTATAATGGGTTTCTACGACTCTAATGATCTGAAAAGGTTCTTGGGTATCTCTAACTTACCTTTTGATTCTTTTGCAGGAGCAACCAATCATAAGTGTAATTTTCTTTAAATTTGAGCTCCTAATAAATATTGACTATCATGTGTCAAATATTAATCCTTTCTAACTCTGCACTATGTGCCAAATGTAATATTGAGTTTATTCGTTATCAATTTTCCTCTTAGAAATCCTTTCAAATTCATTTTATGTTCTCTTCTTATCCTAAAAAATGTTTAGATTTGAATTCTAACGAACAATTGTGGCTTAATCCCCTTTCTCATATCCCAGTTGAAAACTAAGGTTTGGTTATCCCAGTGATCTTGGACCCCCCAATCAACTACCAAAGGCGTGGTCCTCCAGATGAACCACTTAGACTTCCCATTCAATACCGATGACTTTCATTCTCTCACAAAACTTCTCAACTAACAACCAAGGAGTCTTCCGGTAAGTCTCCTTAACATCCTATTGTCGAAAGCTTAAGTTCTAGCAAGATTATATGACTCATTTTTGGGACACCAAATGTCTATTGCAAAGTGATTCCTAGGCTATAGCAACAACTTAGGTAGAAACGATAGGAGGGCATTAAGTTCTATGGGAACGATTCATGTTGAGCCCTTTGTTCATATATTTGATTTTATATATTCCATTCAGATCGCATAGTCATCAGATGCACATTTAGGAGAAAAGAAGAAACACAATAACTTATTATATATAATAAGAGCTGGAAAATGAAAGCAAAATTTATTACAATTTACATCTATGCTTTTTGTCTCATATATTATATTTATTTTTCTATACCAAATAATATTCAAAGGAATGCTTTTCAAGTAGTTACAAATTTGAACAAACAAATTTCTTTGTGTAATAACCTCCTTTAGTCAACTGTAAGTCATGATCATAATATCTCAGATTGCTTATTTTCTTTCTATCACCTCTTCCTCAGTATCGTTGCTATTGATTTAAGTACAAGTTTCTTCTTCATCTCAATAACTTTTAGTGGTGAGTGACTTGTTTTGCTATTTGTCAAAATAGATCCTTTTTGTTGTTCCTTTTATTGTTCGAAGCAGTTGATTATTTCACTTCGCTTTATTATTTAGGAAATCATTTTCATATATCGCTACTTGAAATACCCTTTTAATTTAAATCTAGGATTGATTTTTTTGTAGTAACCCTCATCCTGCTCTTTCATTTTGTCAAACTACTTCTTATTGTGCTTTAGGTTCTTCTTTAAATCTTTTTTTGCATTGGTTATTTGAACATATATTTTCTCGAGATGCTTGACCATAACATCAATCTTTGCTAGGGATTTATTCATCTTCATAGTCATATTTTGCACCACATTCTCGGGCCTTCTATACGTCCTCTTTAGTATCATTTAATGGCACTTAATTTATTGGCTAGCATGCATTGTGTTGTGCTTCGAAATCTTGTCGATCAGCTGATCATTGGAAGTCTTCCAATTAGGTTGTGATTTGATCATAACTGCAACATTTAGTCCCAGTTGAATGAAGTTCAACTTCCCATGGGCACTCTATGTGTGGTCTTTATTATGCGGGATCTATCATCATCAACCTACCAAATTATTTCATTAAGACTTTAGATAAATTCTACTCATGAGCTTTTCACGCTTAGGCTGAGGGGGGAGTCCTACTGTTCCTCAAAATTTACTTCTTGGCCACAATTGCAATTAGCAATCTCCTCGGGCAAGCTCAGTGGTTCTGATGCAGAGTCCACTTCATCCTCAATATTGCTTCCTACGTCATATCAGTTCTATCCAAGTAGTTCTGAATGTATTTAGGTTTCGTTTGAGATGACTTTCTTACTGCTTCTTAAAGCAGCTTTCTAGTACAAAAATTTAATTTTTGTACTAGAAAGCTATTTTAAGGAGCAGTAAGAAAGCTGTCCCAAATGAAGCCTTAGTCTTAATCTCGTCCAATCTGTGTCACAAGATAAATTTCTTTTGTCACATCTTTCTTTCCTTCTTCTCGGGCACCCTCTTATTCTTCTTTGTTTCTCCAACTATCTCTAAGGAGATGTTTTCAGTGTTAGTTTCAATCTCCTACAGCTTAGTTTCAGCAGCATCAAACTTCCATGGTATAATTAGAAAAAAAATCATACTCTACTTTTGTTTTGCGACAGGTCTCTTTGTTGTTAACTTTTTGCCACTCTTTTTGTCACAACAATGATGCTCAAGTCTCACTCTCCTTTGATGGCTTGGCATCTGCGATGAACGTGAAAATAGGCTCAAGAATTCTTCAAAATCAACACCAATTTTATTCCCTTGCTCCAGGAGGATAAATATATGATTACCTCTACAATTTATAATTTCTCCATATACATCATATTTGTTGCATACTCTGATCCAATGCAAAATTTTCAATTTTCATTGTTGGGAACAAAGAAATATTTCTTTCTGTCCGTTAAGAGATGTTTATAATCCATTAGTTGCCAGTAACAAGAGGTGATGTGTGACAAACAATGCAAAGTCTTTTAATCCTTTTATCTGGAACAGAGAAATGAACTGAGGAACTGACCAGGCTATGCCACTCTAATCTAAAGTCATCTCCACTCTCTTGAGTTTGAGATCCATCTAGAGATGTTTTTCTTGAGCTATTGCAGCTCTTTCTCTTTCACCTCAACAACATCGTCTCCACCTCCCCATACACCTCTACGATTTGATGAATTCGTTACTCTGAGGCCAAGGTCTTGTGCTGAGACATCTCCTAGCAACTCTGATTCCTCCATTATCTTTGCTTTAATAGGAGGGTCACAATGATCAGCCATCTCAACATCATTTGCTTGATTAATGGCTTCATTGCCCTCTCTTCTTCCAGCTGTCCTTGGTAGAGCTGACAACAACTTGATTTAGACATTTCATCAAACACCTTTAGTGCATCTACTGTAAGGAAAAAGGAACGCAACAGAGGGGGAGGGGTGTTAATTGGGTGTGCAATTGGGCACTTTGAACTTCTTTCAAAATTCACCAATTTAAATCCCTCAATGTTCACACAACGAAACATAAAATGTATTACTATAAGAAACATGTGAAAACTAATAAATGATGCATCCATCAAAACAATAATCAATCAAATAATCTAATTATATAACAAATGGTTGTGCAATTTTCGGGCCGCGGAGGGGGCGGGGAGGGTGATGGTGGTGTTGAAATGGGTGTGCTATTGAGCACTTTGAACTTCTTTCAAAATTCACCAATTTAAATCCCTCAAAGTTTACACAACAAAACACAAAATATATTACTATAAGAAACTATGTGAAAGCTAATTAAATGATGTATCCATCAAAATAATAATCAATCACATAATCTAATTATACAACTAATGTAGAAGTCAGGTTAAATGATTTACTTAATATGAACAAGCTAATGAAATAAACAGGTGTTTCAACCACTATTTTTATGATTCAATATTTAATTATATTAGATCACCCACAGTTAATAATCTTTAAATTAAATTTACGCAAACCACCACACAAGTATCTAGCGATATAAATTATGACATTATGCATGGTAATTTTACTTGTAAATACAATGGGTTTAATCTATTCAACTATACTTACTGTATAATTGATTCATTGTAACCACTAATTACATAACTATACAAATATTAAATATGATGATATGGTAATTTAATTACAATGCTAGATATGGGGGCATAAAACTTTAAGCACAAGTGAGATAGTTAACTTTATGCAAACTTAGCACTATAATGGCTATATTATTCATTAGCTGAAAATTCTACCCAAATAGAAATGCTACTAAACTAAACTAAACTGTAGAACCTGAGACATAAAGAATGTTTATGAGGTTTGATTAAACCTAAGGCATATATCCTTGATGGTGGAGAAACCTAATATACCATAGTTGTTAATGGTAAGGATACCCAAATATCTAATTTTAAGGGACTTAAGCAGCCCAATGACTCTCGTACATGGGGAAGTACAACTCTTCTAGATGAAAAAAAAAAATCAAAGCCTTTCCAAAAGCTTAGCAAAAGAAAGAAAAAACAAAAAAATTGATTTTACAAAACTTAAGGCTCAGATAATATAGCTACATGAAAAATATGAGTAAAAATCAAAGTAAAGCTTTGGAAGCAAGTTTACAACTATCAGATTGCTTTGTACAACTCCTTTTGCTTGCAAATGTTGAAACCTCAAAGAACACAGGCTTGGGAGGAATGAATTTAACCTTGAATATGATGGGAAGAAGTTTTCCAAGAGGGTTTTTGGCTAGAAAGAGTGATTTCAGATTTTGAAATTTAGCTAATCTCAGTTTAGATGTAAGATATTTAAGAAGATCTTTAGCCCGATGATCCATTGTTTAGCCTGCATTACAACTTCTCTAAAAATGACCAATTCTAATTCACCATCCGAAGGAACATTTATCCTATCCATCCAACCCTAATAATCATAATCATCATTTGCCTTATTTAGACTATTTGGGTTGATTTTATAAATACTCATTCTTCATTCATTCCTATCTAGTGTGACATGAGGTGTTAACTTTATTCTATACCTAGGGTTGTCAATATTTGACGACGACAACAACAACAACAACAATCTTTTGTCCCACTACGTGGAGTCGGCTACATAAATCCTTTTTTACCATTGTGTCCGGTTAAAAGTCAAAATCTCATTTAAATCTAATAAATAAAGATCATTTCTAATATTTTCTAACCAAGTCTTTTTAGGTCTACCTCTACCTTTCTTAACATAAGTCAAATATAATACCTCAACTTTCCTAACCCGGTCATTGGATGGTCTCCGTTTAATGTGACCAAACCATCTGAGGCGACTCTCTCTAATCCTATTTTCCACTGAAGTTACTCCAACCTTTTCACATAAATGCTCATTTCATATCCTATCTTTAAGGGTCAAGCCACTCATTCACCTAAGCATCCTCATCTCTGCCACACTTAACTTAGTATTATGCTTCTCTTTTAATGGCCAACATTTGACACCATAAAGCATTACAGGTCTCGCCACCATCTTATAGAATTTTCCCTTAAGTTTGAGGGGGACTTGTCTATCGCACAATAAGCCCGATGCATTCCTCCACTTCAACCATCCAACTTGAATTTTGTTGATAATATCCCCATCAATTTCACCATCACTCTGAACAATAGATCCAAGATATCTAAAACGTGTAGTCTTATTAATGACTTGATCGCCCAAAGTCACAATCCCATCACTAGGTCTATTGCTACTAAAATTACACTCCATATATTCAATTTTAGATCTACTCAAGCGAAAACCTTGAGACTCTAAAGTTGACCTCCATAATTCGAGTTTACCTTCAACTCCCTCTCTAGTCTTATCAACAAGAAGAATATCATCAACAAAAAGCATACACCAAGGTACATCCTTTTGCAAATGTCTAGTGAGAACATCCATGACTAAAGAAAAAAGATATGGACTTAAGGTTGATCCTTGATGTAATCCAACCGAAATAGGGAAATACTTGGTCAAACCACCTTGTGTTTGAACACAAGTAATAGCTCTTGCATACATATCTTTAATGATTTGATAAGCATTATTAACTCCTTTCTTTTCAAGAACTCTCCATAGCACTTCTTTTGGAACTTTATCATATGTTTTTTCTAAATCAATAAATATCATATGTAGATCCTCCTTATTCTCTCTATATTTCTCCATCAAACCTCTCAATAAATGTATGGCTTCCATAGTAGACTTATCCGGCATGAATCCAAATTGATTTTGAGAAACATTAGTATCACGTCGCAATCTTCGCTCTATAACTCGCTCCCATAGTTTTAAAGTATGACACATTAACTTAATTATTCTATAATTCGCACACTCTTGTGCATCACCTTTATTCTTAAAAATAAAAATTAACACACTCAATCTCCACTGATCTGACATCTTTTTATTCTTCAAAATTGTATTAAAAAGTTTAGTAAGCCAAGAAATTCCTTTATCTCTTAAGCATTTTCACATCTCTATTGGAATATCATCAGGTCCAACAGCTTGTCCACATTTCATTTTCTTTAAAGCCTCTCTAACTTCAGTTTTACTTATACGCCGATAAAAACAAAAATCTTTATTTTTATTTAGGGTGATAAAGTCACTAAAGTCAATCGTTTTTTCACATTCTTCATTAAAAAGTTTAGCAAAATACTTCATCCACCTTTGTTGAATATCATCTTCTAAGAAAAGTATTTTTTGATCTTCATTCTTAATACGCTTCACTTGAACTAAATCCTTACTACTCCTATCTCTTTGTTTGGCTAACTTATACATATATCTTTCTCCCTCCTTAGTATCTAATCTATTTTAAATCATTAAAAGCTAAGCTCTTTGCATCACAAATAGCTTTCTTAGATTTCTTACGAGCCTTTTTATAGCTTTCCCAATTATCAAAATTTTACATCTATACCAATTTTTATAACCAATCTTCTTATTTTTTATCTTTTCTTGCACATTTGGATTCCATCACCAGCTATTTTTACTATTAAGAGCTTTTCTCTTCGAAATTTCAAGCACATCTTTTGTAATATTCTTAATATCACAAGTCACTTTTTCCCATATAATAATGGTATCCTCATGCATAGACAGAATATTAAGATCTAAAATCTTACTCTCAAAAATACTTGTTAATATTCTTGAAATGCCTCCATCTAATACTAGAAAATTTTACTTTATTTTTTATTTTTTGGCTCTTTATCTTAAAGTCCAAAACTAATAATCGATATTGAGTACATAAATTTTCACTCGGAATAACTTTACAATATTTGCAATCTAAACGATCTAATTTTTTATAAGAAAATAATCAATCTGCATTTTACTATATCTATTTTTATAAGTGATAAGATGCCCATCTCTTTTCTTAAATAATGTATTAGCTATTAAGAAGTCATAAACTAAAGAAAAATCTAATACAGTCTTACCACATTTATTTTTCTTTTCAAACTCATGGCCACCATGGATACTTTTAAAATCATCTACCTCTCTACCATCATGTCCATTTAAATTTCCTCGAATAAAAACTCTTTTTTCAAGAGGTATATTTAGTATTAATACTTCTAAGTCATTCCAAAATTTTAATTTTGAACTCATATTCAAACCTACTTGAGGAGCATAAGCACTTATAATATTAACAATCTTAGCATCAACAACAATCTTTAAAACTATAACTCTATCTCCAATTCTGTTAATTCTTATAACATTATCCTTCAAACTCTTATCTATAATCACACCTACACCATTTCTAGTACGACTCCTACCCGAATACCATAGTTTATATCCTAAACTATTAATCTCCTTAGCTTTCTCTCCAACCCATTTAGTTTCCTGAATGCACAAAATATTTATCTTACTATGAATCATAATATCTATTAATTCCATTAATTTTTCTGTAAGGGAGCCTATATTTCAAATTCCTATCCTAATTTTAGTTTCATGGACTAGCTTCTTTGCCACATTCGTCTTTGATGTGGGAACCCTTGCCTATTTAACACTGCACCCAGGCGCCGGTGCAACGGCCCTTGCACGCTTGTCACTGTATTCAGGCCATACAGCGCCTCGCTTCCAGGGGACGCCTTAACATTAACACAATTTTTTTAAAGGATTCATGTCATGATTATTCGACAAGTTTTACGCTGGCTATCGACTTCCTAACGCAACGCTCCACTTTTCTCATCTAGGACTTGGGACCTGACAACGGTAGTGTTGGTGTCAATATTTGACACGACCTAAAAATTCGACGTGAAACAGACCTGAAATTTTTTAGTTAGGATCAACCTGTTTGGCAAACTGGTTGATTTTGGGTTCCAAAATTCAACCCGTTTAAATAATCAGGTTGGGTCCGGGTCAACCCGCTAACCCGAAGTTGACTTGGATTTGACTTTTCCTCTTCTTACATAGGCGTAGTCCGTGATTATCTTATTTTTTTGTGGTCAACCCGCTAACCATGCTGTTGTATATGCTCATGCCACTTAATTTTTTTTTTCATAATTATCTTATTTTTTGTAGGTGTCACTCTCACCATGATTCTAATATTGTTATTTCTCAATCTATGAAGCGTAGTCCCATCGATAGATAGAAAGGCTTATGTAGTTTGTGGTATTGAATAGGATCCATGAAGAAGTTGGGAAGGAGAGGTATTGCTTAGTTTTGACACGGGTTTGATAGCATGCCGCCTTGCTTACTGTTGGTAAGGATTTCAACATTCCCACATGTGCGATCTATTAGACAAACCTCCATGACCAGGATCTCTTATGTTCATTCAGAGTTTAATACTTGTCAAGGCACAAATTTCTTGCAAAATGGAAGTCTAACCCAAGAATGATAACATTTTATTTTGGTTCACCTTTTGTTTCTTACGATGACTGCCATATGGTAAGACAATTCATGTAATTGATCCATACTTGGCTGTGAAAGGCTTATGGAACTGGTAGGAAAACTACTAGGTCATAGGAAAACAATTCATGTAATTTGGGATTTTCAATAAAAAAAGAGTAAACAATACATAAATTCATTGCTAATATCAAAACCGTGCAGACAACACTTAGGTTTCATTTGGGATAATTTTCTTACTGTTTTTTTAAAACAATTTTCTGGGTTCAAGAAATTTTTGTACTAAAAAATTGCTTTAGAAAATAATAAAAAGTTGTCTCAAACGAAGTCTTAGTAGGTTCAAATGCCCTCTCTAAAAATTGGAGTCAGAACAACAATGCACAGATAAACACGGTCCTTATTCCTGGAATCAGAAAAAATATAGAGAGGAAGAGGAAGCTGATGGGAATTTGGAGGGAGTTTTGGGAGACTGGGAATCATTTACCGAAGTTACTCTTTATCAAATGCTGTGGCACCTCTGCTTATATATGAGACTGATTGAAGTATTTCTGATGTAGCAAAATCCATTGATTGCATTCCTCATCACCATAGAATTCATTCATGACTACGGAGTTGAAGCTATGATGACATTTCACCAAAATATTGTCATTATTATTGAGACTTCCTAGTATTTCCCATAATTATTTTATTGTGCATTTCTCAACTTTTATACACTTTCCGTCCTTATTTCACATTTTCCTGGCTCTAATAGCGTTGCTTAGTACAAATTAGGGTGATACCTCCATTGAGCCCAAATCGGAAGAATTTTTTTTTTTTTTACCTTCATATCTCTTTGTAAATTGTCCTTCGCCACATTTCTTTTCTTTCAACTCTTCATCTTCTTCTTTCTCCTTCCTGTTCTTCGTTATTTGGTATCAAAACTCATGTTTATTCTACATTAATCTTCTACTCTTAGACCCAAGCCACTATTTTTCCATAATTATTGGTGTTTGTGTCTCTAATCTTATACTTGATTATGTGAGGGCAATCACTTCCATTTCCAATTTGATTTTAAGCTGTTCAAGAATTACCAACTAATGACATAAATTTACCCCTGCAGTCAAAACGGTTGGAAGGGGCTTTATTCATGGATTGTGGAACAGACTTGGGATCTGCTCATCTTGTTCCTGGTGATTCTTTCTACTCTTTTGAATATTAAACAAAAAGATCGCCTTAGGCTTCGTTTGGGACAGCTTTTTTTCTGCTTCTTGAAGCAGTTTTTTAATATAAAAATTAATTTTTTTACACTAAAAAATTGTTTCAAGAAGATATAAAAAAGCCGTCACAAACGAAGCCTTAGCCCATTTTGATTATTCTGATTCTTAATTAATCTGATTGAATGTTTAGGTTACCCTGCCATTAGACAAGGAAAACCAGGACATGGAGTTGGATTTGGTTATGGGCTTCGCCTAAACTCTCACCTCGGCCAATTTCGAGTGGACTATGCTGTCAATGCCTTGCAAAGAAAGACCGTATATTTTGGCATCAACAGTCTTACTGCTTGAGAAATGCTTTCTCTGTGCATAAACCACTCAGAAGCAAAATGATCCCTCTAATGGAAGGCATTTTTCATTATGACTATGGAGGTTTTATAGTGCCTTCTTCTCAAGTTGAAATGGAATAAGAGGTAAGCCAACTCTGGAGTAGCGTTCTGGCCTGAGGCCAATTCTTGCATATAGTTACATGTAAAGTTCACATTCAGATTACAATTATTTCCATACAAATTATGTATGAGGTATTTAAATCTCAGCATTTATGATTCCTGCTTTGATTTTGATAGGGGGATGTTTGCTTGGAAATATTGAGTGTAGTGTATTTTGTCTATCAATGTTTTAATTTTTTGATGTTTGGTTGAAATCAAATGAATTACAAAATAAAATTGTGGCATTAGAAATGTCCCAAATATTGTGATATAAAAGTTTATTAATCTTGATGCAATTTGGCTTCTTATTGTTTGATGCTAAAATTAATAAAGGTGGTGACTAACAACTTAGAGCTTTACTGCTGGGTGATTTGAAGTTATAGTCTGATTTAGGCATTTAAACCAATGGCTAAAGTGCCCAACAGTTTAAATCAAGTGGCTTTGGCCATTAGGCCTAGTTTAAGGCGTCTTTTCAGCTACAAATAGAGGGTGATGAGTGGATTGGGCATTGAGTTGAATAGCTGGTTTTTTGGCCTACTAGTTTGGGTATCACATAATTTATTGGTCCTAGAGAGTCAGTTGTCTGATAAGCCTCATTTAGGCTGCGTTTGGGACGGCTTTTTGGTTGCTTCTTAAAACAAATTTTTAGTAAAAAATTTTTATTTTTTGTACTATAAAACTGCTTTAAGAAGCAATGAAAAAGCCATCCCAAATAAAACCTTAGAGGCTTTGAGCACCAAATGTATGGAGCTAACCTTAAGACTTGAGTGGTTGGGATTGTGATGGTGAGTAGATTGAGATCTTTTGTGATTTCTTATGGAGGTGAATGAGTAGAACTCATTTTGTAAAGTATAGCTAACCACTTATGCAAATATCTTTTCCAAAAAAACAATACAATATCCTCAATGTTACTCTCCTTACCATGCTACCAGTATAAAGCCTATTCATGACTATTAGAAAGCGACCCTTAGGAGAGTGCCACATGGTCAAGCTAGTAGAAGGTTCCTCATATATTTGAAACCTTAATAATGATTGTCACTACTACTAAAACTTCAAAATCCTTAACATATTTTAGTGACTGTAATTGTTATGATATTTTGTCTATCAATGTTAGTGTTCCTACATTATTGAGAATGAATATATGAAATGATTAGATGGTTTGAGTACACTTGTGCGTATTAATGTTGTAAATTGCTTTGTTTTTTATGAATATTCGCCCATGGTGAATATCGAATAAACTATTGAAGCGAAAGTGAGAGATGTGATGAGTGTCTCGAGGAAAATGTCAATATTATATGATTTTGAACATCAATACTTACAGGTGTTTAGTGACCTCGGACTTGCGGGGACCGTAGAGGTGATGAGATTATTGATATTCAAATATCGTTGATATTGTCATGATCCATTATTCTTTTTCTATCTTAGATGATGTGGAAGTAACTAGTGAATTCTTACAAGTTATGTCACTCTTAATTAATGATTTATTAATAAGTGACAAGTTAAAATTAACTGGATGGATGGTTAGGATCTCAATGTGGAAGAGACTTAAGGAACCTTCCACTTCTTTCTCCATTTACTTTTTTTTTGTAATAAAATAAGTTGTAATATGGACATACTTTTTAATTGAGTTATTCTTTTTATGAATCTTTATTTATAATTCCTTTTAAGTCGGGTGTTAATTTGAATTTTCATGGATTTATTTTTTAAAAATTTTCTCAATTATGTTTTTCTCCAACTTTTCTTGGTGGACTATCAAAAGTAACCATTCAATGCCCTAGGGCATCAATCAAATAATTTTAAGTGGTATTATTGACATGCCTTAATATTATGGGTTCTCAATCATTGATATTCAAGTATCTAGTGCTTGGCATTGCTTGGTGCCATAAAAAAACTTCTTATATTTTCTTATGCCAAATGGTTTAGCCTTCTTAGCCCTTTTGATCAATATTGGCCCAAATTTCATCATTGGGTTGGAATAGATTTGGTATCAAAGCTTAGACGTTTTGGTCCTTTGGTAAGAGTCTACTTACACGAAGAATGTGGGTAGAATAAGCTAGTCTACATGTATCTCATGATTGTACTACCTAAAGTTAATAAAGTGATAGTGGCTTTTTCTTATAGATTGCATAAAAAGATAGGAGATGGATCATAAGGAAACATCATATTGCTCGAGATTGAAGTCCTATCTCTTAGGGAGGAGATAACATCAAATAGGCAAGCTAGTACTTAGGATGATTAGAGGAAACTATTAAGACCTACTACATGGGACAATGACACCCTTAGTGATCACAATAACACATTCAAATTTTGGCAATAATCATGTATACTCCTACCAAGTTAATTATACTAGAAGACCCAAGGCTATAATAGTTTCTCAAATCAAACCAATCTAGCTCACAAGAGATGTATCTCTTCCACAAGTTAGCATAGATTTACAAGACATTTGATGTTATGGTGTAATTAGTGATGTGGAAGATAGTGTAAGCAACCTTTATTTTGATTAAGGATGTAGAGCATTGACACAACTTAATAATAAATCAAGTTAGGAGGGCTTTAATAGTAATATTTCATGGGAAGAGTCTATCATTAATTTTTGAGATGACTGCATCATGATGGTGGCTTATTGCTAAATATGAATGCAATTAACATATTCAATAGAATATTCCCATAAAGGGGTATGAAGTTAAGTTTGTGGCATTGCCCATTATATGCCTCAAATGGTTCCTAACAAGAAGCATGACTGCTTTTAATTTTAGAAAATCTTAATTAATTTAATTTGGAAACTTATTTATTTTTATATCACTTTACACAAGATTCTAGTGCGGTGGGCAACAATGGTATAAGCTAAGCATAAATCACACATCAACTAATTAATTGCAAGTATATAAAGTTTAGTGTAAACTAAATGCAGTCTATTTGAAATTCATGAGATGATTTATTGTGTTTAGATAACATTAATGAAAATAAAAATTTAAAATAAATTAATAACTTGGGCACAAAGAGGGATGAGGATGAAGGAAAACATGAGACTTTGTAAACAATGACAATGATGAAAATGAGATATGATTATGGGGTGAAATGTTTGGCAAGGACTATGCAAGGTGGCTTTGTAAAACTTTGAGGTATTCCATGAATGAGGCTATGTGAGTATAAGGCTTCACTAGGAATGAGGCTAAGTGAGGCATTAGGAGGCTTTGGGGACTACATGATTCTTTAGAGGATTATGAGATTCTTTGGGATGAGGCTATGTCAGAGGTCAATGTCATTGAAAATGAAGATTCATGCTATGAATGAGGCTTCATGTAAGCTAGATGTATTTTGAATTCACCCAATTTCTCTAAATATTATCTTGCATTTTTTTTTTCACTTTTAGCTAAATGCGAGAAATATAATTGTGTTTGTGTGTGCATTTTTTATATATTGCAACCATAATACTTGCAAACAAATAGGCCAATCAAGAGTCTCATTATTCTTGTTGCGGGCTTGAATATGCGCGGCGATAGAGTTTTAAATATACGTCCTAGCTTTGCATGGATATCCAGCACACACACAGAGAACACAAGATTTTTTACGTGGAAAACCCTTGAAAGAGGAAAAACCACGAGGCCTAGCCCAGTTAAAAATGATTCCACTAGAATTTGAGTTGGTTACAAAAGGCTGACTCGCCTCTGAGGGAGATCATGTTACAAATAACAGCTGTTCAATAGAAGTTTGGGTGTCTGGTGATGGTCTGGCAGAGGTTCGGGCCTTTGATGATGATCTGGCGAAGGCGAGGGCCTCTGGCGAAGGTGAGGGTCTCTGGAGAAGGTGAAGGCCTCAGGTGGTGTTCCGGCGAAGCTCCGACTGTGGTCCGGCGAGGCTCCGGCGGTGGTCCGGCGAGGTTCCGGCGAGGTTCCGATGGTGGTCTGGCGAAGCTCCAGCGATGGTCCGCGAGGGTGAGGGCCTCAGGTGGTGGTCCGACGAGGCTCCGGCGGCGGTCTAGCGAGGCTCCGGCGGTGGTCTGGCGAGACTCCTGCGGTGGTTAGTCGAAGTTCTGGCGGTGGGAGGAGCTTTCTCCTTCTCTTCCTTCTCTTCTCCTCTTGTCTTCTTGCTTGGCCCCCTCTTTGTGAAGAATGAGGGCTCTATTTATAATTTTTCTAGAGTGGCATAGCTCGTAAATAGGCCTGAGATCAGGGGCGAATAAGGAGTGGTCGAATGGACGGCCGATATTGAATCCTACAATCATGCACCGTTCGTCAGACATTTAAGGGCTTTAGTGATGTCGGAATTCGGTGATCTTGGGCTCGTTGGATTCGTCTCGTCGAGCCGTTCGATTCGAGTATAAGCTCGTTAAAATCGGAGACCGTTTGGTAACACAAATTGTGATTCGAACCTTCCAACAACACTTCGAGTCTTCGATTTGGGCTCATTTGGGCTCGGATTGAGTCGAATTTGGTGTCGTTGGATTCGTATTTTCGAGACACTCAATTTAACTATAAGTTTGTTGAAATCGAAGTTGAGATGGCTTCCAAATTAATTTTAGAAGTTTTCAATTCCATTATGCATTGAGATTCGTGCCCAATCAAGATAATTTTTTGACGATGTATCAGTTGCCCCCTATTTTCGGACGTCAAGGCTCCTTAAGTCTGAAAATACTAGTTCCGACATTTGACAGTGGCCGAATCGCAAAAATTGCGTTCTGAAAATTAAGTGCTTGCTCAAATTTGATTGTAGAGGTCTCGTTAAGCTCCAAAAGTGTCAAAATTGAGTCAGGAATGTCGAAAAACGTGTCCGGGGACCCCAAAAATGTCGAATTTGGACTTTTCAGGACGAAATTCAGGCCCGGAATGGACCGGGCGGCCGAACCGGCCGGCTGGCCGCCGCCGCCGGCGGCGCTGAACCGTGGCCACCCGCGCTCGCGCTATCACGACCCAACCCGACCGGGACGAATCCAGCTCACAACAGGGGTGTCAATTCGGGTTCACGGGTCGGGTTCGGGTCGAACCCGACTTGACCCGGGATTAAACGGGTCGACCCGAACCCGACCCGTTTAGCTAAACAGGTTCATAATCCGAACCCGAACCGGGCTGAACCCGACCCGGGTCGACCCGACCCGCCAACCCGCCAGATAATTTTTCCAGTTTTTTTTTTTTTACTCGAGCAAATTATTGAATAATTGAATTTAAGAGAAATAATAAAATTTTAAATGCATTCACAAATCACAATTTATTACAAGTTACAACAATACAACTTACAAATTTCAAGTTAAAAATTATATTACAAATTTACAAATAAAAATTTACATGTATTACAACTTAAGTATAAACATTTAAACAACTAAAAAGTTTAAAATAAGTATAAACTAAAAAGAGTAATTGTTCCCTATATCAGTATATCTCTTGCACAGTTGCACAGTTGCACTCTCAGTATCAGATATAGAATCTCCTGGGCTGATAATTGATCTCAGTTGATCAATTCTCAATTTCTCATCAAGTGATCAAGTCCATCATTCACCAATCAGTCAATCACCTATAAATATTAAAATACTTGCAAGGCTGCAATGTTGCAAATGAAAGAAAAAACAAATAAAACTATAAAAGCAATAATTCATTGATAATTGATTGCTAATTTGCTATTTGCTAGTTGCTACTTGCTAGCAACCAAACTACCAAAACCAAAGGCCAAAGCCTTAGGCTCACTGGCTCAGGGTGAACCTAGTAAAGAATGTTTGAATAGTTGCTATTTGAATGATTTATAATTGTGCAACTTATGTAGTTTTGATGATTCCAAACATTATTGTTCAAATGTATAGTTATCTCCTATCAATTTCAGAAGATTTGCACTTGCTCTTGTGTGTACTAACATTTCAGGAAAATCAGACTCCAGACTACGAAAACTTCAAATCAAATTCAACATGAGACTTTGAATTAATTTTCAAAAGGGAGTGATTGTAATTGAGTGAATAAAATCTCACACACACAAAATAAGGAGATCTTGAAATTCTATACTGATCGTACAGGACGATATTTATCGTACTGGACGATCTGTCAGTTATCTCCTATAGAGCACTTGGAACGAATAGAAACTTGCTTGAAATTTTTTTTTTCTAAGTCCTATTCGTCCAGGACGAATTTTAATATCGTCCCGGACGATGGGTTCTCTGTAAAATTTCGTCCAGACGAATTTTACCATCGTACGAGGCGACCAGTCCTCTGGAAAAATTTCGTCCAGACGAAAATAATTATCGTACCGGACGAACAGCTCTCTGGAAAATTTTCGTCCAGACGAAACCAAATTATCGTCCCCGGCGATTGGTCCTCTGGAAAATTTTTCGTCCAGACGAAATAAATAATCGTCCAGGACGATCGGCTCTCTGGAAAATTTTCGTCCAGACGAATAAATTTTCGTCCAA
This sequence comes from Dendrobium officinale, assembly GCA_019514585.1. Taxonomy (NCBI): domain Eukaryota; kingdom Viridiplantae; phylum Streptophyta; class Magnoliopsida; order Asparagales; family Orchidaceae; genus Dendrobium; species Dendrobium officinale. The sequence goes on from CM033698.1 coordinate 23,311,869, forward strand.
ACGATAAACCGACTTAGAACAGTTTTCAGCAGTTTCTAGAACCGACCTTGTAATAACCGTTCGTACTGGACGAACCTAGTTCGTACAGGACGATCAGCTGTACGAAGTCATTTCGTACACATATACAAATTGGGTCGTTTCAGATCGTTTAAGTAAAATCGTCCAGGACGAACCAGGATCGTACGGGACGATCCACTGCGTACAGAATTGAAATTATGCAGTTTTTGGGCGGTTTTTTATGTCTTTTGTATAAATAGTCCAAATTAGACTGCCACCCAATCTTTTTGTCATTTGATCTTCGTGCCTATTGAGAGAATAGCCAAGGGGAGAGTGGAAGAGAGCATTCAAAGGAGGATTCCTACCATTGGAGCAAGAAGGGTTCACTTGGATTGCTAAGGTAAGAATCTCTACTTGTGAAATTGGATTTCTTCACTCTTTTCTTTCTTACTTCTAGATTCGTGTGAGAAGATCATTCAAGAAGGTCCGGTTCTCTGCCGACACTTGGAGAGTGTGAACAGACGTTGGTTCTCTGCCTACACTAGGAGAGTGTAAAAGGATGAAGGTTCTCTGCCTACACTTGGAGAGTGTGAACAGCCGTAGGGTTCTCTGCCCACACTAGGAGAGTGTGAAAGGACGACGGTTCTCTGCCAGCACTGTGGATTGTGTAAAAGGACGACGGTTCTCTGCCGCACCGGGGAGTGGTGAAAAATGTGTTTTGTATAGGCTTCTCCGCCTTGCTGTGGGTGCTAAAGGAGAGTCACTTTGTGGTATTAGTGCAATACTCAGAGGGTGCCTCTGAGGAGTGGATGTAGGTCTGGTTATAGACCGAACCACTATAAATCTGTTGTCATTTACTTTATTGCTTTTACGTTTCCGCATTTTAAATTTCAGTTTTAACAACTCTGTGGTTGAAAAACATTTTTCTACAAACTTTAAAAAGAAAATTTTATTTCGGTTCAACTTTATTATTAAGAGGGTTTAAAATTTTTAAAACTACCAATTCCCCCCCCCCCTCTTGGTAGCCGTGGGACATTTACTTAGGCTTAACAACCTAATTACTAGACTCAACAAGTGGTATCAGAGCATAGTTTCAAAATCATAAGATTGAACTACTTTTTGATTAACGTAGATGGCTACATTTGGAAACCGAAACACACCTGAGGGTTACTCTATCACTAGACCTCCACTGTTTGACAATATTCCTTTTGATTTTTGGAAAACACGCATGTCTACTTTCTTACAGTCACTTGATTATCGCATGTGGATGCTAGTCCAGGAAGGTTACACAAAACCAACTAGATTAGTTGATGGAATAAGGGTAGATACACCCTATGCAGATTGGACTATAGAAGAACGTGACTTAGCACAATTAAATGCGAAATGTTTAAATAGTTTCTTTTGTGCTTTAAAATCTGAAGACTACATGCGAGTTTCCACTTGTAAAAGCGGAAAAGACATATGGGATAGACTTTGTATTACTTATGAAGGGACAAATGAAGTTAAAGCAATCAAGACTCAATATCTTGTTACATGACTACGAATTATTTCGCATGAAACCTAATGAATCTATATCTGACATGTACACAAGATTCACTCAAATTGTCACATCTTTGCATGCACTTGGTAGGGAATTAACTAATGCTGAAATGGTTAATAAGATTCTTCGTTGTTTACCTACTGCATACGATGCTAAAATTACTGCAATTACAGAGTCAAAAGATCTGAACATTTATTCTATTGACAATCTTCTTGGTTCACTCATTGCTTACGAGCAAGGAGTAAGTCAAAGAAAGATTGATGCAGGTGAACCAAGAAAGGACAAGAATATTGCACTAAATGTGGAAGAGTCAGAAAGTGAACACTCACAACCTGAGGATGAAGATGATATAGCACTGATGACTAGACAATTCAAAAGCTTTTTAAAGAGGAAGCAGAAGAGACGGCAGCAATGGAATAGAGGTAAGTATAACAGAAATGGCAAGGTTTCTAATGAAGTGATTTGTTATGAATGCAGGAAACCAGGTCATATAAAGACTGATTGTCCAAAACTCAAAGCCACTCCTAGCAAGGAGAAGGTAGAGGAGAAACCAATGGTAAAGAAGGGCAAGAAGAAGTTTCAAAAGACTTTTTGGGCGGACTCAGCTTTAGACTCATCTGAGACTGAAAAAGAAGAAGAAGTCACCAACCTTTGCTTAATGGCAGATAAAGCTGAACAATCAGATCAAGAAGAGATATGTGATTTAACCTATAATGAATTGTTTGAAGTTTCTGAACACATGCATGATGCATATAGGAAAACAAAAAAGATGCATGCTAGTTTAGTTTTAGAATTTGAAGAGCTTAATAAGGAACACGAAATCCTTAGGAAAGATCATGCTTTAATTGATAGCAACCACATGAAACTACTTGATGAATATGATGACTTGAATAAAAATTTTGAGAATTTAAAATCATCCTATGCTGAACTTGAAAAAGAATTTGAAAAATTTAAGGATGAATCTGAGCATAAGATATATAGAGTAAACTATACAAATCGAATCTTGAAGGAAATGAATTCATTTTACAAGCTTACTATAAGAGCTCTCGAGGATAATAGGAACCCCCCTAAACTTGAAGATTTTACAAATCCTAAATATTATCCTAAATTCATGAAATCCCTTAGAAGACAATCATATGAGAGAAAACATAGGAATATTTTTCCTAATGTTAAATGTAACAATTGTGGATTTTTGGGACATATATCTCACACCTGCACTTTAAAGATTAAACCTAATTTGGTGTGGAGAATTAAGATGCATAAACCTAGACATATCATACATGCATCTGATTATAAATTTCATAAAGGTGAACCCAAACTAGTTTGGGTTCCCAGGTCTAACATTTGAGAATTTTGCAGGTATACTCTCACACAAGACCTCGTGAGAGTATATGGTACCTGGACAGCGGATGTTCTAAGCACATGACTGGAGATACTGCTCAATTCATAACGCTGGAAGCCAGGAGTGGAGGCAAGGTTACACTTGGAGATAATACCACAAAGAAAGTGGTTGGATCAGGTATGATTGGAAACTTGAAAAATTTTTTTTATAGACAATGTTTTATTAGTTGAAGGCTTAAAACATAATTTGCTTAGCATAAGTCAGCTATGTGATAAGGGCTATAATGTAAAATTTTTACCTACTAGCTGCATAATTAGCCTAAATGGAAAAATTGTTTTAAATGGAAAAAGGGTGAACAATGTCTACATGCTAGATTTAAATTGTATTCAATCTCCTACTGCTTTTTGTTTGAAAACTGTATCTGATGAATCATGGCTTTGGCATAGGAGACTTTGTCATTCTAGTATGAAAAATCTTAGAAAAATTACCCAAAAGAATTTGGTTAGAGGAATACCTAAACTAGACTTTACTAAGGACCACCTATGTGATGCATGTCAATTAGGAAAACAAGTGAAATCCTCTTTTAAGTCCATTAAAGATCTTAGGACCAGTAAACCTTTAGAAATTCTTCACATGGATCTTTTTGGACCTGTAAGCACTGTTAGTCTAGGATGAAAGGTATATGGATTTGTTATAATAGATGATTTTTCAAGATTCACCTGGGTTAAATTTCTTTTTCATAAGAGTGAATCATTTGAGGAATTCAGAAATTTTTCAACTTGGATACAAAGAAAACTAGGATGTGAAATAATTTCTATACAAAGTGATCATGGAGGAGAATTTGAAAATGAAAGATTTGAAGATTTCTGTAAAGAAAAGGGGATTGATCACAATTTTTCTGCACCTAGAACTCCTCAACAAAATGGAGTAGTTGAAAGAAAGAACAGAACATTAATAGAAGCCGCCCGAGCAATGTTAGCAGAATACTCACTTCCTAGATATTTTTGGGCTGAGGCGGTTAGCACTGCATGCTATGTTCTGAATAGGGTGAATGTGAGATCAAATTTAAATAAAAAACACCCTATGAGTTGCTAAAAGGTAGAACACCAAATTTGTCTCATTTGCATGTATTTGGTTGCAAGGTGTTCATACATAATAATGGAAAATCTGCCTTAGGAAAATTTGATCCAAAATCAGATGAAGGAATTTTTGTTGGATATTCAAGTGTTGGAAAATCTTATAGAGTATTCAACAAAAGAACTTTAGTCATTGAAGAAACCACACATGTTATTTTTGATGAAAATGGAAACATGGAAGAGCCAAAAGTTGTTGAAGAAGAAATTGAAGAAAACTCCCAAAAGATAGATAGATTAAATTTGGAAGAAAATGTGGAAGAAAATTTAGATAGAGAAGACCCTTTGCCTAGAGATTTGAGATTTTCTAAAAACCACCCAAAGGAATTAATCATAGGTGAACCAAGTGAGGGTGTTAGAACTAGGCGTGGATTAAACAAGGAAGTCAATCATTCAGCCTTTATTTCAACTGTTGAACCCACTAACATTGATCAAGCACTTTCAGATGAATTTTGGATATTGGCCATGCAAGAAGAGTTAAATCAATTTGTAAGAAATAAAGTGTGGGAACTAACTACAAGGCCAAAAGATCAAAGTGTTGTTGGAACCAAGTGGGTGTTCAAAAATAAAATGAATGACTCAGGAGTAGTCATTAGAAATAAGGCTAGATTAGTAGCTAAGGGGTATAATCAAATTGAAGGAATTGATTTTGAGGAAACTTTTGCTCCTGTAGCTAGACTTGAAGCAATTAGGGTTTTACTAGCCTTTGCCTGCTTTAAAGGTTTTAAATTGTTTCAAATGGATGTCAAAAGTGCCTTTTTAAATGGAGTAATTGAAGAAGATGTTTTTGTAGAACAACCTCCAGGTTTTGAAAATTCTAAATTTCCAAATCATGTTTTCAAATTAAAAAAGGCATTATATGGATTGAAACAGGTACCTAGGGCTTGGTATGAGAGGTTAAGCACCTTCCTACTTGAAAGATCTTTTGAAAAAGGAAGTGTGGATACAACTCTCTTTTTAAGGAAAATTGGAAAGGATATACTTATTGTTCAAATTTATGTAGATGACATCATCTTTGGATCTTCAAATAAACATCTTTGCGATGATTTTTCTAAAACAATGAGTAGTGAATTTGAGATGAGTCTAATGGGAGATTTAAATTACTTTCTAGGATTTAGCATTAAGCAACTTGAGGAAGGTACTTTTCTTAGTCAAACCAAATATATTAAGGACATCCTTAAAAAATATGAAATGGACAATGCTAAACCTGTTAGTACACCAATGAGTTCTTCAGTTCAGTTGGATAAAGACCTTAAGGGAAAATCTGTTGATCAAAATAAATTTAGAGGGATAATTGGATCTTTACTTTACTTGACTGCTAGCCGACCAGATATTATGTTTAGTGTTTGCTTATGTGCTAGATTTCAATCAGATCCAAAAGAATCACATTTGACAGCAGTGAAAAGGATTTTAAGATATCTACTAGGAACTCAAAACTTAGGAATTTGGTATCCTAAGTTTAGCTCTTCATTTGAAATTATTGGTTACTCAGATTCTGACTTTGCAGGCTGTAGAGTGGATAGGAAAAGTACTTCTGGAACATGTCAATTCATTGGAAATTCATTAGTTTCATGGTCTAGTAGAAAACAAAATTCAGTAGCACTATCTACTGCAGAAGCAGAATACATTGCATTAGGAAGTTGTGTAGCACAAGTACTTTGGTTAAAACAACAGTTGATTGACTTAGGATTAACTATAGGCACTATTCCAATTTATTGTGACAATACTAGTGCAATTTGCATTTCCAAAAATCCTATTCAACATTCTAGAACCAAACACATTGATATAAGGCATCATTTCATAAGGGATCATGTATCCAATGGAGAAATTGAACTCATACATGTTTCAACTGAAAATCAACTTGCAGACTTTTTTACAAAACCTTTAGCCTTTGATACCTTCAGTACTTTAAGAACAAGGCTTGGTGTTATTGATTTGAATGCTTAACCAAAATGTCTTTGCAACATTGATACTTGTTGTGTTTTGTTTTTGTGATTTTGTGAATTTTGTGTGTTTTTGAATGAATTATTTTTGGATTTATGATTTTGTCTTATGTTTTCTGTGTTTTTTTTATTGTTTTTTTTGTTGATTTTGTTAAATTAAAAAATTTAAAATTAAAAATTGTTTTTGGAGAAAATCGTCCAGGACGAAAATTTTCATACGGGACGATGTGTAAAGAAACAGTTTGCGCGAATTTAAACCGTTTTGAGAGCAGTTTTTTTTTTTTTTTAGATCGTCTGTACGATCTGTGATCGTTCAGTACGAATTTTTTTCTTTTTCTCAAACGTCGGGACGATTGAATGCAGCGGTTGAGTGGATAAGACAGTTTCTAATACGAACTTCGTCTGTACGAAATTTTTTTCGTCTGTACGAACATGTGTCAGTTCATTGTAGGGGACGGTTTTCAAGAGTCATTAAAACGAAACACTTTTCAATCGTCTGTACGAAATTTTTTCGTATGTACGATCGGTCAAGTCAAAAAGCCTGTACGAAGGGTCGCATCGTAAGTTGTGTTGAATACGAAAAGCCGTTACATTTTGGACGAATTGGATCGTCTGTACGAAATTACTTCGTCCAGACGAACGATAATTTTTCGTCCAGGACGAACGTATCGTTTTTCTTTAAATATGAAGGCTTTCAAACTTGACAATCACACTTTCAAACATCTTTTTCAATCCCTTTCTACATCAAATCAACTATGGCCTCCTCTAGCAAAAGACAAAAAGTTTTGGCGAAGAAACCTAACAGGAATGCCCCAGACAACTTTCTTTCCAAGGCAAATGAGGAATCTTTTCCTCGTTTTGCATCTGTAAAAATCACTCCGTCTCGCATTCTTATCCAAACAGAGTTGAAATTTAGGGTATTACACCTCTTCGCCTCAACCCAATTTCATTTCATTCTTTCTCTTATCCACTTATACAATAAGCAAACCTACCATTACTTCCTAGCCAACATGAGTTTCAATTCTGACCACTCTATCATTAGTTCTTTTGTTTTTAAGAAAAAAGTTGAGATCACCAAGCACGACCTTGGTGCATTTTTAAACTTAAGAACTGAAGGATATAGAGCCCACATCCTAGCATCAGAAAACACCTTCAAATGGTTTGAAATCAATAGGGTAATTAGAGAAAATGCAATTGACAATCATGTTGCTAGAGTGGCCGGTATGACCCAAGATGCCCGAATCATCCAGCATATCCTTAGATCCTCAATTATTCCTAAAGCTGGTGATAGGATTAACATTACTCCTCTCCTTTCTTGTCTAACTTTTTTAATCATGAAAAAGACAACCTATTGATGAAGCCCAACTCATCCTAGATCATATCTATGGGCTTTCAGAAATAGGACATCCTGATCAGAAGAGGAAGAAGAACATTTCTTTAGGGCACTTGATTACTTATATTTTGGAGAAGAAGTACAATATAGTGCATCCTGATGAGGAATATGAAGAGCAAGTTTACTACAACGATACATCATTCAGACTGCTCTTCAAGGAGGAAAAAGAAAAAGAAAAAGCACATGGCAGTGCTTCAGAAAAAGAAGAAGAAGGAGTGCAAGCTTCTGCTTCTCAATCAGATTACCAGAATCTGATTGAGAGATTTAATAGACTAGAGACTCACATTGATCAAAGGTTTGATCAATTTGATGCTCATCTTACGCAGCAGCAACATGACATTGGTAATATTAGAGATGAAGTTCATGAAATAAATACCAATGTAATGTTGATGGCCTCCTACTTCAACCTCTTTGGCGGCATTCCTCCTCCTCCTCTTCCAGAACAGTAGAAGTTTTTTTTTTTTTTTGTGTGTCTGTTGTATTTTTTTTTGTTTTGTTGTTTTGTTTTTTTTTTATCTTATATGTGTTATTGTGATTGTTGTGATGTGTTTGTTTAAGTTAAATGCTTTTTATATTTTTTTTAATCAATAAAAGTTTGTTTGTTTTAGATTTGTTTTGAAATGTGGCTAATCTTTATGAATTTCATTAATATTGTTTTTAATCTACATTGTGCTCAAATTCGATTGTAATGTGAGATTATCTATATTAGAAAATCTAGACTTTCTAAATTTATAATTTGTTTATAACTTGTTGTATTTAGAATTTTTTAAATTCATGTCTATTCATTTAGACTACATAAAATTTAATATTGTTATTGCAATTTTGATGTTTTCTTATTTTGTATTTCTATGCTCAAATGATATTTATGCACCTAGAAATATTTGAAATGTTAGATTATAGATTTTGGAAAGAATTGGTCAAATTACTCTTGAACATTGTACAAATGTACAAAAATCAAAAGGGATTCACAAAAATTTGCAAAGTGAAAAAGAGGCACAAAATAAGCCCAACCAAAGAAAAATGCACAAAAAAATGTGCTCCAAAACTTTGAAAAGATGTGCAAAGCACCACATGAGGTAATTCTCTTCTTTCCAAATTCGTTTAATCTCTTAATTCAAGTTGATCTAATGTTCATTTATATTCTATTGAACTTTGAAATATAGAATTTTTTTTACATCTCACTTGTAATGATTTTCAATAATCAAAATGTCTAAATTGAATCATGTCTTTGATAAATTCTTCTTACTTACAATGTTATATCATTTCATAAATTTTATGAATTTCTATTATTGATCTAATATCTTTAGTTTAAAATTGCATACCCTATGTCAAATCACAATTTAGATTAAATTTTACAAATGAATTTCATATAATTATTTACATTTCTTGTCTTTTTCTTCTTCAATTTTTGTTGCTGTCAAAAAGGGGGAGAAATTATTATGTTTGTGGTTTGTGTTTTGTAATTATGTTTGTGTTTGTGTTTTTGTGGTTTGTGTTTTGTGTTAAAAATTTTTGAAAAACAAAAAATATTGTTCTTTAATGCCTCCTTATTTTAATGTACTCATAAATTCAGGGGGAGTTTAGGAGATAAGAGATTTGTTTTAACTTGAAATCATACTAACAATAATTGTTTTGCCATCATCAAAAAGGGGGAGATTGTTTGAATAGTTGCTATTTGAATGATTTATAATTGTGCAACTTATGTAGTTTTGATGATTCCAAACATTATTGTTCAAATGTATAGTTATCTCCTATCAATTTCAGAAGATTTGCACTTGCTCTTGTGTGTACTAACATTTCAGAAAAATCAGACTCCAGACTACGAAAACTTCAAATCAAATTCAACATGAGACTTTGAATTAATTTTGAAAGGGAGTGATTGTAATTGAGTGAATAAAATCTCACACACACAAAATAAGGAGATCTTGAAATTCTATAATGATCGTACAGGACGATATTTATCGTACTGGACGATCTGTCAGTTATCTCCTATAGAGCACTTGGAACGAATAGGAACTTGCTTGAAAATTTTGTTTTTCTAAGTCCTATTCGTCCAGGACGAATTTTAATATCGTCCCGGACGATGGGTTCTCTGTAAAATTTCGTCCAGACGAATTTTACCATCGTACGAGGCGACCAGTCCTCTGGAAAAATTTCGTCCAGACGAAAATAATTATCGTACCGGACGAACAGCTCTCTGGAAAATTTTCGTCCAGACGAAACCAAATTATCGTCCCCGGCGATTGGTCCTCTGGAAAATTTTCGTCCAGACGAAATAAATAATCATCCAGGACGATCGGCTCTCTGGAAAATTTTCGTCCAGATGAATAAATTTTCGTCCAAACGATAAACCGACTTAGAACAGTTTTCAGCAGTTTCTAGAACCGACCTTGTAATAACCGTTCGTACTGGACGAACCTAGTTCGTACAGGACGATCAGCTGTACGAAGTCATTTCGTACACATATACAAATTGGGTCGTTTCAGATCGTTTAAGTAAAATCGTCCAGGACGATCCAGGATCGTACGGGACGATCCACTGCGTACAGAATTGAAATTATGCAGTTTTTGGGCGGTTTTTTATGTCTTTTGTATAAATAGTCCAAATTAGACTGCCACCCAATCTTTTTGTCATTTGATCTTCGTGCCTATTGAGAGAATAGCCAAGGGGAGAGTGGAAGAGAGCATTCAAAGGAGGATTCCTACCATTGGAGCAAGAAGGGTTCACTTGGATTGCTAAGGTGAATCTCTACTTGTGAAATTGGATTTCTTCACTCTTTTCTTTCTTCCTTCTAGATTCGTGTGAGAAGATCATTCAAGAAGGTCCGGTTCTCTGCCGACACTTGGAGAGTGTGAACAGACGTTGGTTCTCTGCCTACACTAGGAGAGTGTAAAAGAAAGAAGGTTCTCTGCCTACACTTGGAGAGTGTGAACAGCCGTAGGGTTCTCTGCCCACACTAGGAGAGTGTGAAAGGACGACGGTTCTCTGCCAGCACTGTGGATTGTGTAAAAGGACGACGGTTCTCTGCCGCACCGGGGAGTGGTGAAAAGATTGTTTTGTATAGGCTTCTCCGCCTTACTGTGGGTGCTAAAGGAGAGTCACTTTGTGGTATTTGTGCAATACTCAGAGGGTGCCTCTGAGGAGTGGATGTAGGTCTGGTTATAGACCGAACCACTATAAATTTGGTGTCATTTACTTTATTGCTTTTACGTTTCCGCATTTTAAATTTCAGTTTTAACAACTCTGTGGTTGAAAAACATTTTTCTACAAACTTTAAAAAGAAAATTTTATTTCGGTTCAACTTTATTATTAAGAGGGTTTAAAATTTTTAAAACTACCAATTCACCCCCCCCTTTTGGTAGCCGTGGGACATTTACTTAGGCTTAACAACCTAATTACTAGACTCAACAAAGAAATATCATTTGCAACAAGTCAACAAGTCCAAAAATAGTGCCCTCCAAATTTACAACTGGTAATATGAATTTAAGGCTCTTATCAATTTAAGTTAATAGTATCTGCTCAAGCCATTAAAATCATTTATACCAATTTATAAATTGGTTGCATCTAAATGTGTGTTGCATCTAAATCAGTTTACTAAGTTCTTCATCACAGCCATTAAATATTTAAAACCAACCAAACCAACAATAGCAAACTAGCATTTAGCATTTAAAACCAACCAAACCAACAATAGCAACAGAAAAATCCAAAAGAAGCTGCAGTTTTACAAGCTTACATTCCTTACAACACTTGCTCATTAGCAGAATGAGCATAATCTGATTAGCCTAACTGTCCAAGAACTCTCAGTTTTCAACTTTTTCTAGTTAGTAGCAGAATTATAATACTTCAGTAGAAATGTAGAATGGCACATTAGCACTTCAATGATTCAATCTAAACTCAAAGTCTCAAAGGCCAAATAGCAGAATGACAACAATCCGACAACAGCAGAATGGTAGCATGCAACAAGCCAACTGTCCAACAGTCCATGAGTCCACCAACACCAACGGTCCAACACCAACACCAAAACAACCAGACCCACACTCCCACTGTCCCACACGGCCAATGGCCCAATGCCATCAGCAATATAACCAAGATACCAGCTAAAGCCTAAATATGAGATAACAAAATGAAATTATTAGAGTATAACTGCACATCCAGAACAACCCATAAGTCCAGAACAACCCATAAGTATATACAAGTCCCAAGAGATATAAAAATAAATAGAGAAAAGCAGTGAAGTTGCAGAATACAATTCTCCAACAATAACTATTAGAGTATAACTGCACATCCAGAACAAATAATGAAGTTGCAGAATCGCCTCAACATCTCCAAAAAACCAACCAGCAAAAGCAGTGATCGAAGAGATATACAAACGCAGCACAAAACAATCAAAACTCCAGACTCCCAAACATTTAACACAACTATATAACTAATAATATTAGAAAAGTGCCTCTAAACTTTAAGATGCAATGTTCGTTGACTCATTATCAACTCCAATTTGATTTCCTTCCACATCCAAACCCATTATGTCATCAGTCACCGCATCAAGCTCAGTGTCTTTGGCATCTATTACAAATGCACAAATATTAAATTATTAAGAAGTTAATTGTATAACTAACCTATAAGAGTATAAGTTATATAATAATTTTAATTTATTACCTTGCTCACTGTATAACCAATCTTTAGTGCATACCAATGCTTCCACAATATCATGTTTCAAAGCACTTCGATATTGGTCGAGAACTCTACCACTATTGCTAAAAGCACTTTCGGATGCCACAGTAGAAATTGGAATGCATAATACATCACGAGCCATGCTTGATACCTGAGGAAATCTGTACTGATTAAGTTTTCAATATTGTAAAAAATATCTAATTCGCTATTCCTATCTAACTTGGTTTCGTCCAAGTATACTTCAAGTTCAGACTTTCTATTTCTTGGCATTGTTACTTCTACTTCAAAAGTGTCATAATCCTGTGCAAATGAATCAAATGAGCATATATTTCATAATGGAAAGAGAGCAACATGTAAAGTAGTTAAGTAGAACAGTAGAACCTGAAGGAATTGTGACTTAATCATTGTTGTTGATTGAGTAGTTGAAGGAGTCTTTTGTGAAGATTGGGATGTTTGAGTTTCAGAAGTTGAGGTATCCTCAATTGGTCTTGAGTAGTTTGCAAATAGGGATTCCAACTTCTCCTTTACTTTATCAAGCTCAGTTATGTAAGTACCCGTATACAATTTCTTGTAACACCATTCAACAAAGTTAAATTTATATCTAGGGTCAAGGATGACAGCAATTGCTAAGAGTACACTAAAGTCTTTCCAGTACTTTTCAAATTTCGCAAGCATACAAACTGTCATTCTTCTTATATACTCCAAGTCGGAAGACATCTCATTCTTCAATGAGGCATATGCAGTAGAGACACAAGGAAAATATAGATTTGCAGTGGGATACTTAGATCCATAGAAGAGACAAGTGATTTCATAAAACGGTGCTAAAAACTTGCATATATTCACACATTTTTCCCACTCAGATGCTGAAGGACAGCATTTGTAATTGGAGTCACCCAATTCCAAATGCATAAAAGCACGTCTGAAATAAATTGCACTCTCCAACATAACAAAAGTAGAATTCCATCTAGTTGGCACGTCTTGTCTAAGGCCTTTGGTACTTTCAAGAAAACTTTGCCTCGCGCAGTCAAGAAACTTCTGCTTTCTTAATTGAGAACCCTTCACATATTTAATGCTCTCCCGAACCTTCAGAACACATGAATCAATTTCTTTCAAACCTTCCTGAACAATAAGATTCACAATATGTGCACAACATCTCATATGGAAAAATTCACCATTGCATAGAAGACCATTTTTCAAATTCAAATGGTTCCGGAGAAAATCAACAGAAACAATATTTGCAGATGCATTATCTAAAGTGATGCTGAAAAGCTTATTATCAAGTTTCCATTCATTCAGAAATAATTGGAGTTTCTCAAACAATGCTAAGCCATCATGGGGGGGTGGCATGAAACCAAAATTTATAACTTTTTTCTGTAACCTCCAATTCTTATCAATAAAATGTGCAGTCAAGCAAATAAAACCATCCGTGTTGATAGAAGTCCACAAATCTGAAGTCAAGGAAACTCTACCCTTACAACTACTAAGAAGAGATTGTATTTGAACTTTTTCCTTAACAAACATTTTCTTGCAATTTTGTCGTGCTGTATTTCTAGAAACAATATGCAAATCAGGACGCAAATAACGAAGTAATGATCTAAGACCAGCCCATTCTACACATTGGAATGGCAAATCATGCATAATTATGCATGTAGTAAATAAGCTGCGAAATTCTTGATTATCAAACTTATTTTCAACCACAGACATAGATGCACTTGAGTTACTTTGAAGAATAAGTTGACCTATATCTTGAGAGCTCCTTTTCTTACAATTTTGCAAGTGACGTCTCAGATTTCTTGTACCATTTTTACTATCACTTAAATATGTAGCCCCACATTTCTTACATTTGCAACGTTGTTTTCCATCCTTTGCAAGGGGCAACATTTCAAAATGTCCCCACACATTAGAAGTCAATCTCCTTTTCTTTTTTTGAGCTATTCCACTTCCACTAGCATTATTAAGTTCATCACTATCATATTCTTGTTCATTATCAGTAGGAATGTGCTCATTATGATCAGAAGGGTTACTTGCAATAATTGTATTTGAATCCTCCATCTAAAAAAAATTATATAACTCCACATCACAACTCCATATTATAGGATTGTATAAGCATAGGAAAAATAGCAATTAATTGATTAAAACCATAAATCATCACAGCAATTTAAATGTAAGTTTTATGAACTAAATAATTAATATTTACTAATCATAAAGCTCAAGTGAAGCAGTGGACATTTAACAGAAAATCAACAACATCCAAGTAGCCATTACTCCATTAGGCAGTAGCCAACACTCAACATGAAAGAACCAAGTAGCCAAAGGCCCAAATCCAAGTATCCAACAGCAAGACAACAGCAAGTGTCAACAACACCAAGTGAAAATGTGAAATACTGAAATAAGTCAAATAACATGTCAACAAGACAACAACTCAGTTACTATTTACTAAGCAGTCAGCAGGCCGACAACAGTCACAAGTCACAACACAATGAAATGAACCATCCCGGCTACTTCCAAGTTCCAACCTTGCATAGTTGATAGTTCCATACTCAATTACTCAAAATAACCAACATAAAAGATAGCAACAAGAACAAAAAATATTTAATGTTCCTGATTTCAAGACTTAAGTTCACAAAGAAACCAGAAACCCTAATCAACATTTCAGCACAAGTCTCAAATCAGCTAATCCTCTACCTCCATCTATAGATTTCACGCATTTCAGAAATCACGATTCACGGCTCACCAAATCTGCAAATCGATAAAGCTCAAATGCTCAATATGGCAATACCTCAAACAGACAAACACCACGATAGTGAAAACCGCAAAACTTGAAATTTGCTACAAAAACAGATAACAAATCTTCGAGACTTCGATCCAAAAACTAAATAAATAAAAAAAACATCGACCGTCACGAACGACCGTCCAAAACAACAAAAGTTCATGAAGTATTGAAGATATTACCGACCGTCACGAACGAGAAAGCCAGAAATGAGGAGGATTCGAGATTTCGAGAGCTCAAACTGCTCGATACTTCGATTTCGATAGCAGAAGAGGAGACGAGGAGACGAGCTGACGAGAGATTGAGAGAATGAAAACCCTAAAACAGGCGAATCCACTTATCCTCGAATGCGACAATGCGTCTCTCGCTCGAAAGTCGAAATCAGTATATAAATATAAACCCTAAAATCTAATTACTCACGGGTTAGGCGGGTCAAAATCGGGTTGGCGGGTTGACCCGAACCCGACCCGAAATTTAAACGGGTCACAAAATTCAACCCGAACCCGACCCGTTTACTTCACGGGTTGACCCGAACCCGGATTTTTTGGGTCGGGTTCGGGTCGGGTTTTCGGGTCGTGTCACAAATTGACAGGCCTAGCTCACATCGGGTTAGGATAGAACTTTTGAAAATCCAGGATCTAGTTTTGGAATTTGCTTCAGACTTTCTTCCAAACATTAAATAGACAGAAAAACACGGAGCTACTATAAACATCCAACTACAGAACAATTCATCTATCTTTTCTTTCATCAAAACAATCATCTACAGATACAGTGCATGGCTGCAGACAGAAAGAACATAACAGAAACAAAAAAGCCATGACTGTACAAAAATCAAAAGTATCAAGTACCTAATCTCAGATCAGACTCTGAACTGTTAATCCAAGACTTCCTTCCCCTTCCCAGAACCTAAAAACCACGCAGAAAATAAGGATGAGCTAACAGCTTAGCAAGACATCTCTCACCAATCAAAATAATCAGAAACTTACATCAGAAAACATATCAGAAAAGTATCCGTACAAAATTCAAACAATCGTATATAAATCGTATAACAGACAGAACAGATAACAGATCAATCAGAAATCATACATCAGATACAGAAAACTGGAGTCATATCAAAATTCGAGTTCAGAACAGAGATCACAAAGCTTCAAATCACAGATCAGATAGGATCGTACGGAATAAATCAGAATCGTACAGAAATAAATCAGAAATAATCACATTACAGCTTTATAGAACAGATAATTTCAGAACAGAACTTCCTTCCAGATATCAGAACATCCCCTCTTCCCCTTATGGCTCCCTTTTGTGCTTATAGCACCAGAACTTCCCCTTATAGCTCCCTTTTGTGCTTATAGCACCAGAACAGAACAGATATACAGAATTTCAGATTTCAGAACTTCCCCTTATGTCTCCCTTCCCGGACCTAGACAACAGAATCATATAGGATTCCGGCCCCTTATAACTCCCTTCTGATAGCATACAATTAATCAATTCATTCAATGTATAATTCAGGACAAAAGCAGAATTCGTACGAAAAATCAGCGGCATAACGGTAGTATACGGAATTTACACAAAATTCACAGATTCAGAAATTTACCAAATTACCACAGAATATCCACAACAACATTATAAGACTTTCATTGTACTGACAAAATATTTTTCAACATCCTGATAATTTGCAGTTCAATTAAAATACCGCAAAATCCAAAATATCCGGTAAAAATCTTCCAGAAAATACTCAAAACGTGCACAATTATCTTCTCATAGACATACCAAAAGTTACGCGGTAAAACCTTTGTCAGAAGAAAATAATACCAGAAATTCGCTAACGGAAATAAAATTCGGAACAGAAAACGCGTCAAAAATCTCATTTCTAAAAATTTAGAAAGACGGAATGTGCCTTACCTTGAGTCGGTCAACTTCTTTAACTATGGCGACGGACGAATACGAACCGGAGTCGCTCAAAAATCCACTTTTTCCTCTTTTCCTTTGGTTTTCTCTCTGCTGGGCTTTCTCTCTCTTAAAAAACGACATTAGTCGGATATTTGTCAAGCAGGTTCGTCCCGGACGATGTCCCGATCGTCCCGGGACGATCTTCTCTGGATCAAATCGTCCAGACGAAAATTAAATTCCAAATTTTCGTCCCTGGATGAAACTCTCTCTCTCGATTCGTACCGACCTATCCAGGTTCGTACAGACGAAAATTACAGATTTCTTCATAATTTCTTCACAATTTCTTCAATTCGTACTAACAGTTCGTCCCGTACTAACCAGGTTCGTACAGATGAAAAACAGCACAAAATTTTTTTTAAGGGTTTCACACGCGCGCCCACTCCCTCGCGCCGCCTGCGCGCTGCAGCCCGGCGCCGCCCTCCATCGCGCCGCCGCCCGTGCTCCTCCCTGCGCGCGCGCCCGCGCCTGGGCTGAGCTCGCGCTGTTTCGCGCTTCGCTTGGTGAGGCAGTTCGGCCCATCGCCTCAAGTGGGCCCCACCCTATTTAAAAAAATGATTTTTGGCCGAAAAAATCCGAGAAAATCCCAAAAAATTTTGAAAAAATTTAAAAAAATTTAGAAAAATTGGGAAAATTCGAAAATGCTCAAAATTGTCCTCTTCTCCTTTGAACACTATAAATAGACCCCAAGGCCTTCAGAAAAGTTGCCCCTCTTCTCCTCTTCTCTCTCTGTCCTTACAATTGAGGCTTTCCCTTGGTCTTCCAAGGCCCCTCTCTTTGCAAGGATGTACGAAAATTCTCCCTTCTCCATCTATTCTTACAATTGAGGCTTTCCCTTAGTCCTCCAAGGCTCCTCTCTTTGCAAGGAAGTCCGGAGATCCCCCTTTATTTCCTCCAACACCCTTAAGAGAAATGTCAGGTGATCGTCTTCCACCAAGAGATCCTACGATCCGGGGTGCCCCCATCGCACCGTATGATTGCGAGCAGAGGCCAAATAAGGAAGCAAGGGTGGATGAGACAGCGTCGACTGTTACAAGTGACTTTCTGATTCTCTTTCGCAAGAATTATCATTTCCCGAATGATGTTAAGGCAATTGTTCCTAAGAGGTCTGATCGGGCTAGCCTTTCTCCTCCCGGGTACTTGACCGTTTCTAAGACCCACTTGCGGGCCGGGTTACACTTTCCACCTCCTGCCGATTTGATTGAAGTTTTACAACGGTGTGGGGTAAACTTATCCCAATTTTCATTTAGAGCGATGTCGGTGATTTTGGGATTGATTGCACTCTTCAGGGATCGAGGAGCTACTTTAACACCAGAGCACCTTTCACGGATGGGTCGATTTACCAGTGACATGAATGGGCGTGTAACCTTTAGATCAAAATGGTTGGATGTGCGTACTCATGATCCTTCAAATAAATTGGTCAGTGCATTCTTCTTTGTGAAGAATGATTGGGGCTTGATAGAGAAGTGGGGAAAGATGAAGGATCTGCCTTTCCCTCTGCATGTCAGGGAAGAAGACATAATGAGAATCTTGAAGGTTCCTGATCTCGATCATCTTCTATTTGAGGTTCGTCACATGAGTAGATACACCGAGGAAGAGTTTTTGTTCAAGGTTGGGCTGTCGTTCCATGCTGGAAGGTTTGATGCAAGGATATTGAAGTCGTCTTCTAAGGTTCTTGAGCCCCCTGCCCCAACTTCAAAGGTGGCTCCCAAACGTCCGGCAAGAGGTGAAGACCCCCAGGTTTTGAAGAAGAGGAGGTTGGAGGGGACTGCGATAAATACCGACAAAGCTCTACCTGACTCTTCCCCATCCAAGTTGCACATCCCTGCAGATGTTTTGAACCATCAATACATCGGACACCGTAACACTGGCAATTTGGTGAGTAATATATCCCAATGCTTTTTTCCCCTTTTCTTCTGGGGTGAATTCTAATAAATTTTTCTTCATATTTCAGTTGTCACGTCTTGGAATCGAGATTAATGACTGGAACAGTGAATTTGTTAAGATCAAGTATCTTCAATGAGAGTTCAAGAGGAAGTATGACCATAGGGTCAAGGAGGCGAAGGTGTTTGAAGAGGAGTTGAGCGAGTGTAGGACTGAGTTGGCCAATACAATGCACTCCGTATCTCTTCAAAATCGGCAGGCAGATCGGCATCAAATACATCTGGAGGAGGCACAGACGACAATTACCCGACTTTTGAAGGATCAGAAGGCCTCTGAAGAGAAGATAACATCGCTTGTGGCAAAGGATAGGAGGTCCCAGACTCTTATAGCTGAGAAGGAGGCTGCTTTATCTGGCTCAGAACCTTCAAGAGTCATTGAAGATTTTAAGAAGTCCATAGCTTTCAAGACTATCATTCAGGATTACGTTCAAGAGGCTCGGGATCATGTCTATGATATAGAAGTGAAGGCCTTGGAGCAGCAGTGTACTGAAGATGGATTCATTCGGGGCTTTTTGAAGGGGGTTCGCCTGATGCAGCGGAAGACCGGAGTTCAAGTCGAAGGGGTGACCCCTAGCCAGGCTTCAGATGACTTTCCTTCAGGTTCTGATGGCGACGAGATAGAGAGTGAGCTTCAGAAGGTCCTTGATCTTGATGCGGATGATGAGGTTATAGATATTGAGTAGGATTTCTAGTTTATGTTGTTTGTATTGCTTTTTCTTTTTTAGTGATTGTGATGTACCTGATATTTGTGTTGATGTGTGATGTCTACTTTGATTTAGTAGTAGATTGTTGATGTATTTTTATCTGGCTTAAACATTCCAGTACATTTATTCAACTTGAGTGAATTTTATTTATGCTTGCTTAAGGTACTTGCATTCTAATTTGTATGGAAGAATCTAGGAGGATCCACCAAAGATGTGCGACCTATTCAAGGTTGTATGCCAGAGTCCTGCTCGATGATGCCAACCTGTGTGGAAGAGGTTGAAAGAGTCCATCAAGGATGTGTCACCTATCCGAGGTTGTATGTCAGAGCCTTGCTCGATGATGTTAACCTTTGTGGAAGAGGTCGAGAGAATCCACCAAGGATGTAAGATTTATCCAAGGTTATATGTCAGAGCCCCGCTTGATGACGTTAACCTATGTGGAAGAGATCGGGAGAATCCACCAAGGATGTAAGACCTATCTGAGGTTGTATGTCAGAGCCCCGCTCGATGACCTTAACCTGTGTGGAAGAGGTCAGGAGAATCCACCAAGGATATAAGACCTATCCGAGGTTGTATGTCAGAGCCTCACTCGATGACGTTAACCTGTGTGGAAGAGGTCGAGAGAATCCACCAAGGATGTAAGACCTATCCGAGGTTGTATGTCAGAGTCCCGCTCGATGACGTTAACCTGTGTGGAAGAGGTCGAGAGAATCCACCAATGATGTAAGACCTATCCGAGGTTGTATGTCAGAGCCCTGCTCGATGACGTTAACCTGTGTGGAAGAGGTCGGATCGAATCCCCCTGGGATAGATCATCTGGTGACTGAGCTACAATAACGATTGTGTATTGCTCGAATCAAGGATATTGAAGTTCACAGCTTGTGCGAATTTATCAATAAAATTTTACTCGAAGAAGATAAAGAAACAATGTCTTACTGCATTAAACAAAGGCATAGCTCCCTAAGATAACTTAGGGACGAAGAAGCTACAAATATCACAAACAACATCCAAAATTAAAGACAAACAATACTAAAGGCACACAATACTAAAGACATACAATACTTAAAATGAGTAGCACCACTGTGCTCTACGCAATTAAAAGTCGGCAAGGCGTTGATGTGCCCCCAGCAATGGTTTTGATCTTCCCCACTATTTGACGATTGTTTACCGACTGCCTTTGATGTTGATTCTACCCCCCCAGTTGGACCAACCTCATCTCGGGCTATTCTTGATGAATTGTCGGAGATATCCTTGTCAGATTAGTCTCTCAATTTCTTCCTTGAGCTGCCAACATGCTTCAGTAGTGTGCCCATGGCTACGGTGGAAGTGGTAATATTGCTCCTTGTTTCCGACGTTGGGCTTCAAAGGGTGTGGCCATTTCACTGTGGGTCTCCGAAAGGATTCTGCTCATGTGGTTCGAATGCAAAGGGTATGATCACACTATCCCGTAGGACAAAATGGTAGTAGTCCTTTACACTCGGCACAAGCAGGACTATGGAAGAGCAGATGGAGTCATAGTTACGATTAGCCATGGAGGATAGCGGATTTCACCTACCGACCTCGATGGATAATAATATCTATAACCCAAAAGTTCACGAGATTTCCCCTATTCGATACATCAGCATCGAATAGGGTTTATTTGATTGTGGGGATCGGTTTCCTACGGGCGCAAGCCCCCGTAGTTAATTATATCTTAGACCTTAATCTAAGAAAACTCTCGATTAGGGATGTTAGATTATCTTCTCGAATGGGTTTAGTGTAAGGGGATTTCTAGGCTTCCTAATCAAAGGGGAATGTCCCCACTTGGTTCAATCAAATCATGCGTGGTTCAGTCAACATCCGGCCGGCTAGGAGAAGTGGAAACTAGAGAAAAAAGAAGAGAGGCAAAGCATCTCAAGAAAACACGAGAGAAAGAAGGAAGTGACGTCATCTGTGTGACGCAGACGGGTAGGATTTATAGTCTCCGAAAGAATGGAGAACTTACCCACCAATAAGGTGTATAGTGGTACACCTGTACCACTCACCTTTGGACCCTAAATCTATAAAAGATGTAGTGTTGTGCACACAACACTAATATCTACAGCCTAACTAATGCAGTTCTGGACTTATTCCTTGTCTGACAAAGGAAGCCAGCTAAAATCACCTAATCGTATAAAATCCATGTAATCCAGTCCATATGAAGGGTGGGTAGTTTAAACACTGAGATTTGGGATCGACAACTAAAGAAATCTCTAATTGATCCCACACTTATGAGTGGCATAATGCTCCTAAAACTAATGCAATTAAATCTTAATTTTAATTAGTTACTAATGCAATTTATGCTGGTTAAAGTCTCCAAATCAGATATGCATGAATTTTTAAAAAGGTTTTATAAAATAATTTTTTTTGAATGACTAAACTTCCCCAGGTCCGGCACTTCATCCTCATAGGCCAGATTATCCGGACTCTACCCGCAGGCGGGGAAATTTGTCTAATAGAAGAGAGAATGCGTGCATGCCACCCCGGACGATTCCGGCTATTCCCTAAAATCGTTATGGTTTCTATGTGAATTAATCTTAAAATTTTTATTTAATAATTATGAGTATAAAAAAAATTTTATCCCTAAAGAGCCTAGCGGTCAGACACAAGCACATGCAAGAAAGAAACCTATGAAAAGCATGCTGGTTCTACTGCGCAATCAGAGTAAACAAACAACAGTAAAAAGAACAAAATCTCACGGAAAAGAATGTCCATGGCAAGTGCCATACAATATTACATCACAGAGTACAGTAAGGAATGGTGGCCGGGCTCCACCGACAACAACCCGGAAACGACGCAAATCTTAAAATAAGGCATTTTTATCTCTTCAGTCTTCTTCTTCTCTTCCTTGATTCGTCATTGGATCGTCTTCGTTCTCCCTTCTGGCTCCTCGTAGTGACTCCTCTAAAAGGATGTCTAAATGAAAAAGGAAACCCCTTGTAGGAGTTTACTTTTCCCTTTAGACTCCTCGTAGTGAGTGCTCCAAAAGGATATCCAAATGAAAAAGGAAACCCTCTGTGGGGGTTTACTTTTCCTTTTAGATTCCTATCTCTTTAAGAATGCCTTATTTTAATGATTTTCACAAAATTTACTATCAAATACATTTCAACAGAAAGAAAAGAAAATCTAGACTCTCCTGCAGGGGTTATCCTAAGCAGTTATAATAAAAATCCATCCAAGCAGTTATATAAATTGAAATGCGCACATTAATCACTTGGCCGTGCTCTGATTATTGGGGGCTAAGCAGCTGAAGCAGGTACCTAAAGCAGTTATACATAATTTATTAATTTTTAACCCCCTTTTAGCAGTATTATATGAGCACGGCCACCTGCAGGAAGACAGCATTAGTATAAAAGAGCGTGCCTAACCTATGGGTATTCTAACATCACAACCACAGTGCATAAAGAAAAGCTAAAAGAGAGCAGTACAGAAACGACACAGCAGAAAAGCTACAACAGGTAGCAAAAACAACAACCAGCACACGGGTCACATGCAGAGCGTCACAACAGAGTACAGAAAAGTAAAGTAGGACTGAAAGTTCGTTCGGGATGTTAAGCCCTATGAACTTAGTCCCAAGCTAACCAAGAGGGGGGGGGTGAATTGGTATTTTAAAAAATTCTTGAGACAAAGAAATAAATTCACAAACTAAATCACACCACCAAACTAAATGCGGAATTTAAAAGTGCGGAAGCAAAAATAAGAACACAAGATTTATAGTGGTTCGGTCGACAGGACCTACGTCCACTCCTTGGAGGCACCCTCCAAGTATTGCACTACAAAACGTGACTCTCCTTTAGCCCCCACAGCTAGGCGGAGAAGCCCTCACAAGAAACTCCTTTTTGCCACCCCGGCAAGGCAGAGAACCTACCTCCTTTTGCTTCCTTCTGAAGCTGGCAGAGAACCACAACCAAAAGCAAAACTCCTTACCTCTACCGACCCTTCCATGGACGAGAAACTCCAGACGAAAGACAAGCAGAGCGATCCTTGAGCAACCCTTGTGAATCCACTCACAAGCTCCCCCTCACAAGATCCTCTCTCTCTCCCTCTCTCTCTTTCTCTCCTCAAGGTCTTCTCAGGTCAAGGCAGCAGCCAAAGGTCTCTTAAAACGTTGAAGAAGAGCTCTTTAAATAGAAGAGCTCAAGAGGAGCTCATTAATTGCAAGTAGCCGACTTTATCGTCCAGGCCGATAAGGACATCGGCCTGGCCGATTAGTACAAATCAAGGAAGATCGGCCAGAGCACAGCCCTGGGAACAGTCCTGGACGATTGAAATTTGGCCTGATCGTCCAGGCCGATCTCATGATTGTCCTGGCTGATTAGTTCAAATCAGAGGTAAATCGTCCTGAGCATAGCCCTGGGAACAGTCCTGGCCGATTAAAATTTGGCTTGATCGTCCAGGACAATCGCACGATCGTTCTGGACGATATGATCGTATCAATCATCCTTAATTACTCCCTTGATTTCCTGATCAATTAAGGCATAATTTGGTAATTTCGTCCAGGCCGATCCTGGAATCGTCCTGGACGATAATTTAAAATTCAGTATGCCTAAACTGTCTAAGGCGGCTATCTCTTTCTATTTTGAGCTTATCGTCCTGGCCGATACACGTATCGTCCAGGCCGATATGTTAATGTCGGCTGCCTTAATTAAGAATCCTTAATTAGACTTTCTGTTTTAAGCTGATCGTCCCGGACGATATAAATATCGGCTGGGCCGATGTGGGCAAAAACAGAATTTCAAAACCTCTCAAGTGTGTGTGTGAAAGGTTACTTAGCATCAGTCTTTTTGATTATTACAAGTAGACTCAAAAGGTGAAAAATAAAATTACAGACTGACTCAACCCTAAACCTATGCGATCCTGGACTTAGCTTCCTCTTGATCGTCCGATCTTCGATTCCTGAAAAGTTAGAAGCAACAAGTAGTCCGAGAGAAACAGTGTTTGTCAATCATCAAAATATAAGACATGCAAAAGTAGATTTGTAACAAGGACAACAGCCTAACCTAATGCTAATAGTCGTGTCCTAGCAAACTCATCTACGTGTGTGTCGGTTGTGTGGTTTTGGTAGATCCTATATAGGATGATTTAGTTAAAGTTGTTTGTATTTTTTTTTTGTTGAAAAAGGCAAAGGAAATTTTAGTTGAAATTCAAATCTTAATATTTTAAGGTTGATTTTAAGGATGATTTATTTTTAGTGTTTGATTAATTACCACCTTTGTTTCACACCGAGGCCGTGAGGTTTATTTCACCCTCCTTGGGGCTAACTTAATAGCCTCGTAGGCCTGGGTTACCCAGTGATAATTAACTTTGTTATTATTGTTTTAGTTTGTTATTAAAAGAAAAGAAAAAGGTGTATTAAATATTTTATTAATCAAATTGGTTGATTGGTTTTAGGAGTTATTCTAAAGTTTGATATTTAGAAGTGTTTTATCCTAATGAATTTTAATTTAGTATTTGATCTCCTAATTAAATCTACCTCTTTTATATTTTAGGTGGGTTAGAAGTTAATTATTAGATTAGTTAGAATTGATTTAGGTTTGTATTTTGGATTTTAAAGTTTAATGATTATAGAATGTTAATAATAATTTAATTAAGAATTAAGTGTTTAATAGATTTTAAGAATTAGATTAGGATTGATTGGTTGATTATTAGTGAATTAAGAAAATAAAAATCTAACTCTAGGAAAACGTGTCACTAAGTTGTTGTTTTAATGTCTCTATCCTATAGGGAGCATGCACCCTAAGTCTATATTTTCTAAGACTCGGTCCTTAATTTTTGTCCTTAGATGTCACTAATATTTGTAGGACTAAAAGTGGTGTTGTTCTTCTAATTCCTAAGACTTCTACACGGATGTCAAAGGATTTAGGGATCTAAAAATAAAACAAAAGCAGTCCTAAATATAATTGAAGTTTCTAAGGCCCTAAGGGTGGGAGGCGTACAGTCAACTAGGCCCCTAAAGGTTTCTTTCTAAGTTTTTAGAAAGCTTACAGCACCGGGGGCTACGACCCGGTGGTTCCGTCCGTAGCGCCCCTACCAGATGGGTAGGGACGACTGATGCTCGGATCCGTTTGTCCTAGCTCCAGCTCCAAATGCTCCTTATCCATTGCTCTCCAAAATAGTACCTCGCAAGACATAGAAAAGACATGTATTATAGCAGTTCTATAAATAAACAACAGTGTAAAGAAATGAAAAATACAATAAAAACTAGAACGTACCTTTTATTATCTATCGAGTCGTATGTCTGTAGATTCTCCTTAGTTTGTAGGTGTGCGGTGCCAAGTCACAGAAGGAGCAGTGAAGAAACTAACAAAACTAAGCAAAAGACAACTAAATGCTAAGAATATAAAAAGAATGAAAATCGAATACAAAAAGGGGTGTAGGCATTGTTGTTATTGGATACACTTCGTAGCAGTCAAGTGCATCCTATAATGACAACAATGCCCTTTGATGTTCCCACTCCAAATGAGGCACTTGATACGTTTGACATACCTACCCACGACACTCTAAACCAAACCCAAATCAACGAAGGGAAATAGACTTCTAAAACTGAACTAGAATAAGACTCTCTATTTGTTTTAG
This sequence comes from Dendrobium officinale, assembly GCA_019514585.1. Taxonomy (NCBI): domain Eukaryota; kingdom Viridiplantae; phylum Streptophyta; class Magnoliopsida; order Asparagales; family Orchidaceae; genus Dendrobium; species Dendrobium officinale. The sequence goes on from CM033698.1 coordinate 23,337,849, forward strand.
ATTCATTCAAAATTCTAAATTTTTTTAGATGTTAACCTTAAGGATAGCTAACTTAAGTAAGGATTAATTTTGCTCCAAAAAGTCACTAAAATATCCTCCACCACAAAGCTACCTAGAGCTTCAATTCTCTAAAACTCATCCCTAGCAATACATTTTAAGAAAATTTAGTTCAAATTGGAAGGCGCTATGTGTACCCAAAAGACACTAGAGAGACCCTACTAAACAGGTCTAACCACAAAGTTATAAATTCAAAATTATTTGCACGAGCTTCTAAATGAACCACTACACAACATTTTACCAAAAGAAACCCACCAAACTTTCTCTTATTTTGACCTGAAATCCTACAACCAAAACCGACAATCGAGTGCCTCTCTTTTCATTTAGAGTGGGGTAGAAAAACCCAAAGCTTTCCAATAAGAAGGTTTTATAAAGACCTCTCATTGCAAAGCATTCATCACAAAACATTCACAAAAATCTTCAATAAAACCTTTCGATGTAAAATAATTAGCCATATCTTTCTAGCATGAAATCAAATATAAAACTTGTAACATTTTCTAACAACCTCTATTCTAAAACTTCACACAAGAAACATTCCAAAGATTGCATTTAGACAATTTCTTAACGAACTAGCTTATCATACAAAAATTCTAATGCAAGCAAAGTAGACTAAGTTTTCTCTTGTAACACTCTACTCGACATTTAATGCGCACGATTTTAAGTAAAAAAAAAAAAAAAAAACATGATCCTTTTAAGACTTGCCCCCATTCTCATTTGAACTATATGTAACATGACATGAATTAAGCATAAATCTCTTATACTACTTAGCAATTACTCATTCTCAAATGTCGTAACTTCAACATGCTACTAGCTCATGCCATATGAAACCATCTAATTCTAGAAATACACATAAAATTCCCTCAACCAACTATAACTTAAAGAGGCCAAACAAACACTTGATGTGCCAACATAAGGGAAACAAAAGTCTATTTCTTACTTCAAGAACAATGCATATAATCAAGCAATATTCATCTTAATAAATTTCAACAAGCTCAAAGATTTTTTTTTTTAAACGAGGAAAGCATATAGACATTTTCCAAGATTTACTCTTACAAAAGTAGTTCGGGGCATGAAACAAAGGAGAATATGCATCTAGCCATTCTCTAAATCAATTCGAGGCACAAGACTAATGAAAATTTGCATCTAACTTGTCTACTAATCAATTTGGAGCATAAAACGATTGAAAATTTGCATTTGGTTCGTTCCCAAAACAATTTGGAGGCTAAAACCATGAAAATTCTGCACTTATTTCATTCCTACAATAATCCGGAAGCTCCAAAACAACGAAAAAACTGCAACTAGCATTGTTCCCAAATGGTTTAGAATCTCAAAACAGCAAAAATCTGCTTTCAACATGTTTCCGACAGTATTTTGGCGCCCAAAAGCAGCAAAAACTGCACTTATTTTGTTTCCAAATAAAACTATTTGGAAGCTAAATAGAGAGAATTCGGCACTTTGGCGAGGAATGACAATGCTTGCATCGAATACACATTGGGCCTTTAAGGACATTTTTCTTTTCTTACCAAAGCTATGTAATTCTTATCAATATAAAAGTATGAATCTAACTATATCAAAGATAGATCACTAAGCAAGGATAAAACCATTTTTGATGTTGCACTACTAAAGTAAAACAAGGATAAGGTAAGCAAATCTACCAACTAAACATCCTTCCAAATCAACATACCACTTATTCTTCGTGGCACTAATAAAGATGACGAAAAGGAACTTTCAATTAACATATAAGTGTAGACTTGCATTCAAACTTTTGTTCTAAGTAAGCTCTTTGGAGACATTTCATCAATCGTTTGATACGCAACACTCGCAATCCTCGCAAAACCTTCCATGATTCATGTAGTAACCAATTCAATAAGAAAACATATGTGTATGCGCATAGAAAAGAAAGCTAAGGGGATGTCAAGTTTCAGATTTTTTTTTTTTTTATAAACTTCTCAAAATATAACCAATCATAGATGCTTGTCGATAAAGGGAAGTAGAGCACGCATGTTTTTTTTTTAACACTTTTCTAACAAACTTTGTGAAAGCGTCACGAATGCCCATTAGTTGGGGAGAAAGCGCACACATCCCTTTAACTTGAAACCATAAGAATGAATATCATCATAACTTACACAATCTTGCACTCAATCCAAACATTTTTCAAGGATTGAACTATGCATAACCTTTCAATAAATCCTTATATTTCACTAAATATCAAATATAAATAGGCATTCTTTGCCAAAAATAAATAAATAAACCAAATCTGCATGATTTTGTTGGGAAGAAGAGAAGTTAACCCATCTTCTTTACTATGCTAATGCAAAATAGGACATAGACTTCACAAGATCCGCTCATGTTGATCGAAATAAAATCTCCAACAAGCTCATGAATTTTAATCGAGAAATGGCATCGAAATGCAATTTTGGATGCGAATCATCCTCAAATACTTCCAAACAAGTTTGACGAAAACTCATGCATTCATAAGAGGATTTAAAACAAAGAAATGTCATACTATTCAATAAATTCTTCTCTTGAGAGAGAACACATTCTCTTTTTTTATTTTATACAAATGTATATTTTAATAAAGTCTATCATGCACACATACCACAAGAGGTAAGACTTTGACAACTACAACTAACCAAATTTCATGTTATATAAAGAAATGGTTTCGACGTCTCAAAACATATGATTTCTTACACATCGCTATATAAAAATTTCTCAAATATTGGAGGGAAAAGTGCAAGACTCCTAACCAATGGCCTTCAAAGAAAATAGCATAAAATTTCATGCTCCAGATCGTAATGTGTAAAATCTAGCATATCATTTTGCAAGAGACCTAAATTTCATATTAAGCTTATATACTACTAACGGCCATAAAACAAAACCTCCTTTTTTTGTTTTGAAACATGATACAGGTTTCTTCACCTTTTTTTTTAACTCATCCAAACAAAGCAAAGCAAAATGGAAGACATTCCTAAAAGGAGAGAACACGTATAAGGGAATAAGAATAAGAAGGATCAAATGATAGTTGAGTCTATCAAATAAGATAAGCAGAGAATCCTTGCCAACTACATTGCATATTGTGTAGTACAAAGAATGAGCAACAAATAAGACAGGTGCAATAGTTGTAATGCTAGCTAATGTTCATGCCTTTCTCTTGGAAGCATTTTATCAAACACCTTGGGTGCAACATACTTGTAAAGTTGTATAAAATAAACTAATATGAGAATCAAGCTTCTAACTCATACAAACCTGAAAATACTATTACTAAACTATTGTAAATTAACCAAGCATATAAATCAACCATCCTTCAAACAATTTTCTCCAAGAAATAAACTCTATTGAATAGATATTCTCTTCCATGGAAAATAAAGCAAGAAGAAAAATAGAAATGCCATAACCCAAACCATCCCAAATGCTTTGAATCAAGAACACTTGATTCCAGAAAATTTTTATAACCAAATACATGCAATCAGAGAAAACTTAAGATGAGAAAGCTCCCACTAGGAGCAACAAAATTTCACATAGAAAAAGCAATGGAGCTCTCTACTGATTGTTCCAATACAGTAGAATAATACTATACCTTTGCAAGTGCGTTTGATAGGGAAACTTGCTTAATTCCATAACTCAGTCACTTAAGCAAATCGCAAACTTAAGAGATGAAACACTAATCGCTAAACCCTGCTTGTGGATTAACATGCATATTCACCTCTATTTGAGATACTGATTTTGCTCTTCTCAAGTTCATATTGAAAAGCTCAAGATGAGAGAAACATGAAAGTGTGAAACATCATGAAGAAGAAAGGGAGGGAGAAAGAAGATCAAGAGAAGAAAAAGAAGAAGGGGAAATTTGGAGAGGGAAGGAAGGAATGAAGAAGAAAATGGAGAAAGAATAAGGGGAGGAAGAAGATATACCTGCTGTCTAGAGAGTGAAGGTGGGCTCGTGTTCGGACCTGGAGTTAAGATCGGACGGAGAAGAAGTCCGTTAGCCTGGGTCCTGGAGTCCGGCGACTAGGCTTGCGTCGGGCTCAGCCAAGGGGTCGTGCGGCTGCTAGGGGCGACGGGATCAGGAGTCGGGCCTTGTCTGTCGAGGCCTCTACAAACCAGAGAGCAAATCGAGAGGGGAGAGATCCTCGGCTCTCTTGGAGCTCATGAACGAAGGAGCCAGAAGGGGGCTCGGGGCGTCTGCGAACGGAGGAGACGGAGAGAACGGGAGAAGGGAAGAGGCGGAATCGATCCGCCTGGGCTCACGCGAGAGAGAGGAGGAAGGGGATGCTGTCGGCTCCTTGGCGTTTTCGCGAACCAGAGAGCACAAGAGGGAGAGGGAGTCGGGCGTGAGGTCGGGAGCGAATGCCTGGGAGAATTGCGGACATGGGAGATAATCCCGTTGTTTCTTCCTCTCGATCCCGATTTCAACACCAAATCGTGTTCTGTCCCTCTATCCTCCGTCGGTCGAAGACTGTATCCTTCCTAAAGCGAGCGTATCACGCGCCTGAGCCTTGCAACAACGACAGAGCTCGTACATGAGGAGATCGGAGCCGTTGAAGCAATCGCTCGATCTAGTAAATTAATTCAAATTATACAGAAAGTCAGAGGGATCTCGCCAAAATCAAATTGAACCAAATCAAGCCAAATTTAGCCAAGATCGAGTTAGACTCGAGTCCGAATTTGACTCAATTAGAATTCGTCCGGGCTCGAGCCGACGCAACGAAATTAATTGAACGAAATTGGGTTCATAAATAATAGTCAATTTAAATCAAATCGAGTAAGCCGCGGTGAAATAAAACTAATCGAGTCTAATCGAACATATTCGAGTCTGATCCGGCTCGAGTCTGGTCGAGCCGAGCTCGAATTGGGCTCGACGGGGTTCAATTAGATCGATCGAAAGAGCTCGAGCATGATCGAGCCAAAATCGAGGTCAACATTCACGTTCTCCTGATCTCGGATGGCCATTAATACATTTACTCGGGATGTATTGAGTGGTGTGTACTCCTTTTATTGGCGAGGCTGTCATCGCGGCTGTGAGGATCGAGGAGGAAGATTGTAATATCCTTGCTTCTTCTTTTGTGAGGATGGATTCTCCATTTCTGAAGGATTTTTACGCTTTCCATTTGTTTGTTCAAATTATTTCATGTGAGCATTAATCGCTTCGTTGGCGGACATTTGGGCCTCTACTTGATGGATTAGATCCGCATATGAATGAACCGTTTCTCTCATGAGTGCAGAGTAAAAGGGGCCAGGACGAAGCCCTCCGAGAAATACACCTCTAAGTAATTCAGGATCTACCATTGGAATTTGTCGGGCTTCCGTGGAAAATCTTTGAAAGTATTCTTTGAGAGATTCACCCTCATTCTGACATATCCCTGAAAGATGGGAGGAGTCTTTAACTATTCTTCGGTTGACGACAAATTGTTCTACGAATAATTTGGCCAATTTAACGAATAGTGGAATGGACCGGGCAGGCAGTGAATAGAACCACGTCCGAGCTTGCCCTTTAAGGGTGGCAGGAAAAATTTGGCAGAGTAGAGCATCCGGGGCCCGCTGTATATGCATAATGGTGTGGTAGTGATCGATATGTTCGTAGGGTCTAAAGTCCCTCGTAAGAATCAATATTTGGGAGTTTGAATCTTGCTGGAATGGGGTGTCGGAGGACAGCTTCTGTGAAAGGTGATGACTCATGAAGGTCTCGTTGACGAAGAGATTGTCTTATATCTCATATGGGGAACTCTTCTCGGACTAGCCTCCGCAATTCATGTCGCAGGGTATTATGAGGGACTTCAGTGATGTGTTGTTGGTCTAAGTCCTCGGGAACGTCCGGAGTCATGTAATGCCGGTGGCCTGTGCGCGAAGGATGGGTAGAGCTTACCATGTCAGCAAGCTCATTCTCTAGAAGTATTGTAGGGCGCATCCTTGGCGGAGGAAGGGGGACCTCGACATGAAGAACATCTTTGAATCATGGCGGGTCTTGAGGGGGAAGAATATCTTCTTGGGGTACTAGTGCCGGTCCTCGAGTCTCTCTTAAGAGTTGAAGGATCTCATTCTGAGACTCCTCCATCTTTCTTATTCGCTCTTCCAGGGATGACCTTGAAGTCCCTTCTCCGGGAGGGTTTCGGCCATCGGGGTGAAAAGAGGCAGATGCATGTCGTCCCTGATTCAGGGACTAATTCCTGGATTGATGTGAATTGGAGCGGGAGGCTCCATGATGCGATGGCTACGGCTGATGGCCATTGAAGGAGTACTTAATATAGTGGGATTGACTTTTCCCACAGATGACGCCAAACTGTTGCGGGCTTGAATATGCGCAGCGATAGAGTTTTAAATATACGTCCTAGCTTTGCACGGATATCCAGCACACAAACAAAGAACATAAGATTTTTTATATGGAAAAACCTTGAAAGGGGAAAAACCACGAGGTCTAGCCCATTTGAAAATGATTCTACTAGAATTTGAGTTGGTTACAAAAGGCTGACTCGCCTCCGAGGGCGATCAGGTTACAAATAACCGCTGTTCAATAGAAGTCTGGGTGTTTGGTGATGGTCTAGCAGAGCTTCGGGCCTTTGATAATGATCTGGCGAAGGCGAGGGCCTCTGGCGAAGGTGAGGGCCTCTGGCTAAGGTGAGGGTCTCTGGCGAAGGTGAAGGGCTCAGGCGGTGGTCCGGCGAGGCTCCGTCGGTGGTCCGGCGAGGTTCCGGCAGTGGTCCGGCGAAGCTCCGTCGGTGGTCCGGCGAGGGTGAGGGCCTCAGGAGGTGGTCCGGCGAGACCCCAGCGGTGATCCGGCGAAATTCCGACGGTGGTTCGGCAAGGCTCCTGCGGTGGTCCGTCGAAGTTCCGGCAGTGGTCGAAGAGGAGCTTCCTCCTTCTTTTCCTTCTCTTCTCCTCTTCTCTTCTTGCTTGGCCCCCTCTTTGTGAAGAATGAGGGCTCTATTTATAGTTTTTATGGAGTGGCATAGCTCGTAAATAGGCCTGAGGTCAGGGGTGAATAAGGAGTGGTCGAATAAACGGCTGATATTGAATCCTACGATAGTGCACCGTTCGTCAGACATTTGAAGGCTTTAGTAATGTCGGAATTCAGTGATCTTGGGCTTGTTGGATTCGTCTCGTCGAGCTGTTCGATTAGAGTATAAGCTCGTTAAATTCGGAGACCGTTTGGTAACTCAAATTGTGATTCGAAACTTCCAACAGCACTTCGAGTCTTCGATTTGGGCTCATTTGGGCTCGGATTGAGTCGAATTTGGTGTCGTTGGATTCGTATTTCCGAGACGCTCAATTTGATTATAAGTTTATTGAAATCGAAGTTGAGATGGCTTCCGAATTAATTTTAGAATTTTCCAACTCCATTTTGCATTGAGATTCGTGCCTGATCAAGATAATTTTTTAACGATGTTTCAATTCTAAAATGTATGAAAGTATTTAAAAAGGAATTTTAGTGGTGCTTTCCCTAGCTATGGATATTAGCATAGTGGGTGTTTCTCTAAAGTGGCTTACTAATACTTTGAATGTTAAATTATGGGGAATCGATAATAATTTCCCATAGTATAGCATATTAGTACTTTAACCTTACCCAATAGAACCTCAATTGCTAGTTGTTAGAGCATGATCACCCTAATGGGTGATGCCCAAAATATTCTACACATTGAAACTATAAACTCATCACCATGACCCACTAGAAAGCTCAGTAGAGAAGATGCCCATAATTATTATAGAATTATGATGTACAAATTTAATACCAACTAGGGAAGACAAATGTCATCGTTGATGCCCACAAAAGAAATTCCAACTTTGTGAGGTGTTAGCTAGCTAACAAGGAGGTCATAGTCGATTAACTAAATAGACTCATCAACATGTAGAGGAAATACCTTTAACACACTTGGTAGATCCGCTTTTCTTCGACACACGAAACCTCCACAACCTACTCCAAAGCCGATTGACCTCCTCTCACCCGATCCTTTTGATCGATTGCTTCACGAACCTCTTCCTCTTGTAGCCAAATTCGCAAAACTCCACAGCTTGATCCTTATGGTCTATTCGATCTTTGATCACGTGAGAAAGCCGAACACAGCCCTCTACTGAACCTCCCAGCTCTCCCTTTATCGTCACAAAACCGCATATGCCGATTCTGAATCAGATCCCAATGTCTTCTCTGATCGAATCGAACTGCTCTGACCACAAGAAAATTTCTATCCTTCTTGTATCCAGCTCGACACCCACAAGCCTCCTATACTGAACCATAGCAACTGAGGATGGACTATTCGAACCTATATCACCTGTACTGATCCCGATCTTCCATTGTAAGCCGAATAAATTGTCTGCATCTTTGTTACTATCACAATTCCACTTCAACCAAATCCTGATCCCTCAATCTCATGCAAATCTTTGGTAGCCGACTCAACTCACAACCAAAACCAAATCGTTACCCCACTTACGACTGAACTCCCATCCATCGACAACCTCTTAATATGACCCCAGGCCTCATATCCATCTTCACTGACCGCCTGATCTTCGACGTCTAAGCCACAACTGACGCTATCCATGCCCAATCAAACCCTTCAGCCATCCAATCCCTAGTACTAAACCAGGCTCGAACTCTAGATCATGCAGTGAGAAATTTTTTCTAACGATGCTCTACTGTTTCTCGCGTGATTTTGATTTATTTGTATTTTAAATATTTTCTTTCAATCAAATCCATATAGTCTGACATTATACTTCCCCTAGGAGCAGACTAATGTCCTTCTATTAATTTAAAAGAAGGAAGACTATAATTCAATTTTCTAATCAGGTGTAGCATAGGGAATATACAAACCATCCCGAAAAACGATTCACATATTATCCTATCGACCCGATTAGACTAATGAATTATTAATTTATTTCTATTATCAAATATAGAAGATTTTTGACTTGCCTGTGAGAGCGGATCAATCATTTACCTATCCTTCGATTATGGAAATAACTTTTAAAATATATATAAAGAAATGATCTACGTTCACAGATCTTTCTCCTACCTTAGAAAGGAAACTAAAATAGGGTTTAGATTATTCTGGGTTCTAGACTCCCTATAGGGGCAAACCCTTATAGTTAATTACATCTCCTAAGAGAATACTCTCGATTTAAATGAAGACTAATTAATTTTAAAATTATATACAAATTTAACTAAATATTTGGGCTAATCTAAATTTTTATGCTCAGGCTTTAGATAATAATTTCTAACACTAAATTTAGAAGATTTAGAGTTGATTAGAAAGAAGAATGTGCAGAGAGAAGTGTATACGATCTGGACTTACCATCTGCCTAGAGTGGGCTGCCAGCTAACAATCCTAATCACAACAATTCACCGATGAATGCAAGATTTGAGATGGCTCTATCCTAGGAATCAAGGAATAGTTAAAGAATTTTAATCTAATGCAGGATAATATGCTTACAAAAACTGAAAATCTACACATATGCTGATGATGCATGAGACAATTGTATATATAAAAGAGCTGATTTTATTAATATCACATTTATAAGTTACATCCCGGGTCTGTAGTAAAGTAACGGTGGCCAGGCCCCACCGACAACAAACCTGGGTTCTAAGCCTATAAGAGAATAGAATTAAATACAACTGCTTATGGTATTCAGGCTCCAAGTATTCTATGAAATTCCAAAAAGGAATATCCACCTGGTGGAGGGTATTACTTTTTGGAGCCCCATTTGTATACGTATAATCAATTATTTTTAATTCTTTTACAGACTCTAGACACTTTATAGACTCAATCTATATACAACATATCTAAGAAAATAAGGCTTTACATTTTTTCTTTACAAGTACATAAGACCCTAAGAACATTCTACTTTGCAGGTAAATAAAAGCAGGGAAATAAAGCAGTTATATAACTATGCATGTTATGACTGCGTTGTGAACAATTATAAATACAGGAAAATAAAGACAGAAAAGTAAAGTACACAGTCCTCACTTATTCACTCTGCTCTCTGGTGCACTAACAAAAAAATAAATATGCATGCTATGAAGTACATGGAAGTAAGCAAACACACATGGGTGCCCTGTAGGCAAGACACCCGCAAACAAAACCACCGGCCTATCCTAGGCTAGAGTTGATTGTCCTAGCAAGCATCTAAGTGTGTGAAAAAGGTCGTGTGGCTTGGATAGGTCCTATATGAATTATTGTTTAAATTGCATGTATTATAATGGTTTATTTATTAAAGGCCAAAAGGGAATTTAATTGTAATTTAAGTTGAGTGTATTTGAATTTTAATTTATTCCACTTTTAGATGTTAAAGTTATTTGGCTTAGTTTTAAATAACTTATAGATTGATAACTCCCTAAGTGCAGGAAGTTATCAATTTATAAGTCTTAGGACTTTCAGAATGAACACTCGTCTTATGGAGAAGATAAGTGTATATTTTGAGAGTCCCTAAAGTTTTATTAGAGAGAGAAAGGGACCTTGTAAATGTAATACCACGTACCCTCTCGAAGGAATCTAGTATGTGTATAAGGTCGGTGTATTATTAAGGGTTTGAAGATCTCCAAATACAAATGTATTAGTGCCTTCCTAAAAGAAGTCGTGCATAATACATAGGAGATCTCTTTGTTATTTATGCGTATTAAAGGCCCTTTAAATCACAATGCCTAAAGCGCTCCAAAAAGGAATCAAGCTTTAGGCATAAAGGCTTTAATCCATTTAATTTAAATTAATAATCAAACTTGATTGATTAAAATAAATTTTAATCAATCAAATTATCAAATTAATTTATTTTAAATGAATTAATATTTAAATTAATTTTAAATGAATTTTATTATAATATTTAGACTTTTTAAAGCATTTATTGAATTTTTAATGATTTGTTGAGTTTTTAATGAAATTAATTCAAAATAAATTATTTATTAATAAAATTAAAATTAGAAATTATTTAAATGAATAGACTAATCTCTGAATTTTATTGATTTTAAAATGAATTTTAATGTATTTTAGGATTTAAATATTATTTAATTAATTATTTATAGAAAAATGAGTTATTTAGTGGATTATTAATGAATTAATACTTAAAGTTTATTTGGAAATTCTATTTTAATTCAATATATTATTCTCTGATTTTATTAAGTTTTATTTGAATTTTTAATGAATTTTGGAATTATTTAGTATTTTTAATAAATTATTAAGGAAATTACTTAATTAAGGAATTATTATTGAATTTTTATTTAGGAAATTATTTTAAAACTAAAATTAATGTATTTCTGATTTTGTTTGATTTTAAATGGATTTATTTTATATTTTTAGTATTTATTTGAATTTTATATGAATTTTAAAGTATTTATCTAGTTAATGTTTAATTAAGGAAATTTAGGAATTTAATTAGGATTTAAATGGGATTTAAGTTCAAAATTGATTTTAGATTGGTTATTTATTTAGTATAGGGTTTATTAAAATATATTTGAATTTTTAAAGATTTTTATTTAGACTATTGTGATTTGTTTAATTAGAGTTTAATTAAGGATAGATTAAGGTTTAATCATGACTTAATGAAGTTTGGATTTTAGGTTTTTTTTTTTTTATATGATTATAGAATTGATTTAGAGTTAATTGAAATTAAATGAAGTTTATTTTAGATTTTTTTTATGTATTTTATTTGATTTATTTAGATTTAGTGAATATTAAGACCCTTAATGAAGGATAACCTAGATCTACTAGTTGTTTGAGATCAATTAATGTCAAATCAAAGTATATTTGATTAAGGGGTTATGATACTAGTTTTCTATGTTTGAGTTTCATCCCAAAAGGGATGGTATATAGTTCACCTAAGATTTGGCTAAGTTAATTAAGACCCCACCTTAATTATTGTCCTTAATGTCGCTAAATTATAGGTTTACAATCAAAGTATACTAACCCTTTGACACTAATTACTATCACACCATAACATAGAAATCATGAACAAAGAAAAATAAAAGAGATGCTCTAACTCTCTATGGAATGAAGGTCATGAATTATCAAAGTTATAAATCATATGGTGGTCTATATATTTGATTATTCAATCATGAGGAAAAATGTTTGTTTAAATAATTTGACATCATTCTAGGATATAATAAATATCCTAAGATGATTCTCAAATTGATTTTTAGATCAAGATCATATTCATTTTGAAAGTAATTTAGAAAAAGGCATATACTAACAATACTAAATTACAATCAAAGTATATAAAATTTGATCTAACACTTATTTTATTTTTTATTTTTTAGTGGAAGATGACTCCTCACTGATTCCATAGAATTCTTATATGCAATGAATTCAATTTGATTTGACTTGCATTTGAATTTACAATAATTTAGGTCAAATCAAGACCCAGATTTTGTAAATTCAAATATTAGAGATTTGTGTATCAAATAGACTTGAGAAAATTATGGAAGATCAATCTTAGACTCTATTACACCTCTGCCAAATTTCAGCCAAAAATTATTTATATATTTTTATTTAAAAATAAAGTCAGATTTTTTGTATTATTGAAATTATTAATGAAATATTGATTAAATAATTTTTAATTATTTTAAAATATAGTATTTAAATAGACGAACAAAACGAGCCCAAGAACTCCAAATTTGGACAAGAAATGAAATTCTGCAATTTTAAAGGTCTGGGTGATTTTCTGAATTATTTTGAATACTTTAAATATCAGTCAAACGGCGGCGCTGACCAGGACACGCGGCGCACGCAGGAAAATCCATGCAGACGGCGGCGATCGGGTCCACTCAACCAGCTCAGCCAAAATTAAGACCGTCAGATCTACCGCGGGTTAGATCTAACGGCTGAGATGAAACCTGCGGTACCGAGATCGATCTAGAATGACCGAACAGTCTTATGAGACCCCGCAGTTTGGTTTGACGGCCGGGATTTAGTCCATTGTCAGCACGGCTGAGCCAGGGTTTTAACATAATATAATGACTCGCAGATCAGGTGTGATCGTAGCCGTTGATCTAAATATAATAGATCCAACAGCTAGCGACCTATCTTCTTCCTCCGTTAAAACCGAAAACCCTAGATTTACTTTTTATTTCGTTTTAGCAAAATACCCAATCGAATATTCTGAAACTTTTGACAGAGCTAAGATTTGGTCTAAGAAAGGATGGGGAGTAATTTCAAGCCATTTGATGCAATATATAGGTTATTATTTAGGAAACTAGATAAACACCTAGGGTTTAGAATATACCGTGATATAATCGATGGATTTGAATGTTCTAAACACCGATGAACTTGTGGATTGTCCACGTGTTGATTCCTTGAAGACCTTGAGCTTGAAGGATCACCGGAACTAGATTTTGGGAAAGTTGAGGCGAGTTTAGCTTCGGTCTCCCTTGATCTTGTCTCCGGCAAGCTCCAGACATTGGGAAACGATGGGAAAATGAAAGGAGAACTCTAGGAAATCAAAACGAAATCCCAGGAGCTCTGGAGATGCACTGGAATGAGAATAGAGTCCCAATCAATCAATCTCGCCTCTCTACCCTATTCCAGCTGCTGGAGCCAAAACAAACGGCTGTGATACATCAGGGATAACACTTGGATGATTGACACTTGGATCAGGTGGTTAGGTAGCAGGGGAGAGGACTATACTGGCTGAGATGAGCTGGCCACTCTCTCGACTTGTCCTCACATGGGAGAGGACCATCTGAGGTGGCTGAACTGATTTGGCTGATGGGTTGGGTCAAGCTAGCTCCAGAGAAGGTTCTGGAATCGATTCTATGGGCTGGAAGGGCCTAGTTCATGCTGGGGAGTTCGAGTTTGAGGGGATTGACCACTAGAGCTCACTTGAGCTCTAGTTTGACTGTTTGACCGATCAAGGATGGTCAAGGGAGTTGGGTTGGCACCCAAATCATTCCTAGAATACATCCAAATGGCTGGATGGACCTGGATTGGGATGAATAGGTTAAGTTGAGTATGTTGACCGTTTAAGCCTATTTCTCATGCTAGAGTTGACTGTTTAACCAGTTAACTGGTCAAACAGCCAAGGTAACATTGTGGGAGGATGTTTGAAAGCTTTTGAGGTGATTTGTGAAAGGATTTAAGAAATCGAGGACATTGCATGAGTGTGATTGTGTACGAAAGGAGATTTGACCAAGTATCTTGACTTTACCAAGTCTAGGTCCAATTGACCCGATCAACTAGTGACTAGACCAATGGAATCATTTGCATTCAACTCACTAGGAGAATGATTCAAGAAAGTTTGGTGAAGTTCTGGATCAAATTGGAGCTCAACTGGGTAGGACCAATGTATGTATAATCAATCGAGCTAGTTTGAATAGATAAGACTGGTCAATCACATGCTTTAGAGAGTTGGTGATATGTAAAAGTTGATATAAGAGATTTTGATGAAATGATTTAGAGCTTGACTGGAATCTAAGGATCAATATACTACACTAAGCAGTAAATTGGGATTATTTCATGTAGTATAGGGTTGTAGATGATTTGAGTTGATGATAGACCATTTGATATGTGATTGAGAAATAGAATTAGTAGAATAATTGATTGATTAAAAATAGGGCAATGATTGAAGGATGATTAAAATACTTGACTTTGATTATGAACTAGATGATTGATTGAAGATTGGTGATTGAAGCTTTTGATTGATTTGCTTGAATTGGTTTGAAATCTCACTGAATTTTAGGTATAGATTGAATTGAATTAGGATTATATAAGATTTAGATTGATCTAGGATTAGGATAAATCCTAGGATCTAGGTGGGTTTAAAGGGTAGACTGGTCTGGAGGCAGGATAGATCCTAGGATCTAAATTAGTTTGGAGGGTTTGAAGCATGGATTTGATTGAGATCTATATAGATTGAGCTATGAATTTAGTTGAGTTTGAATTGATTTTAGGATCCTATTAGAGACCTCATACAAAAATGAGGTCAACACATGCAACCAACTTCCTTAAGCCACAGATCCCTCTGACTTCCTCAAGCAACACCTCCACCTACTTCAGCCTTCACCTCTCCACTATAATAGCCTCAGTACACTCCATAAACAACAACTTCATTTAATCTCCCTCCTTACTTCCTACAAACATTCAAAACCTCCAGCCCATGCTTCCTCTTTCTCCATTTTAAAAAAAAAAAATCCAGACTACCTAGCCTGATTGCCCTTGATCCACTTCAATAGCTAAGAAATCAAACAAGTCGAGGTTTACACCTGAAGTAGGCCAAACTTCCACCTAGCCAAGTTAACCTCCACTCTCAATCTGAATTCCCTAATGAGTGACAAGTGGATAGTTCTTTGAGTGACAAGAAGGTACAACTTCTTCTTAAAGAAGTAAAGGACCACAACAACTTCTGTCGGGGTATGCCAACATTAGGTTGCTATTTGTAACACATAATAAAGGCATTTGTGGCATTCATATAGTTTATCAGAACTATGTACCATTAATGATGCAGGGTACTCATGTGATGCATAATGCATTTTAAAGGTAATTAGTACCTATATAGACTATGAGTATTTCTATGTATGATGAGGTGTTGTAGTTTTTGTTTTTTGTGTATTTGAATCTATGTATTATTGTTAGGCTTTTGAGTTATGATATTATAATTTTGAGTATATATGAATCAAGCCATTTCTTACATTATTATCTATAAAAGGATTTTATGCTATTAGGATTGGTGATAGTATAGGTCATTCCTTGTGTTATGTCCCATAAAAGAATTTTATGTTATTAGAATTGGCAGTAGATATAATAATGATGGCAGAAGCGATAATTATAGTAGGCATAATAATGATGATAAGTGTAGTAATAATAGTAAGTATGATAATTAATGATGTTAGATAAAATTTTGGTTTTATATTTGAATTTAGAGTTATGTTTATGTATTTTGTTATCTCCTTGTTATTCCTAAGTATAATGTTATTTAATGAAATATTATTTATTGAATTTTTTACTATTCTTGCATTTTCTTCCCCTGAAGGAAATGGTCTCTTGAGTGTGAGTGACATGACCCTTGGAGACTAATTTTCAAAAAGGAATGTTGCAATTCCAATAATGATTGCTTATGAAAGCAATCTTCTTCATCATTTATTACTTTAATGATTAGTCTACTTTTCGCTATAAAAATTTTATTTCATTTTGTTTTTACTATTATTGTTTCTTCTTTATAATATCATCTTATAGAGTTTGTTACTCCTATTTTTTTATGTTAAAACACAAAAAAATATATTTTTATTTGAACTTACAATTGTTAATTAAAATTAATAGTTATTCATAACGTAGTGAGTATTTAATTGAATGGTGAAAAAAAATTATTTTTAACTCATAAAAATCATCCTATCTTTACTACATTATTGCATTTTAAAAAAATTTTACAAACATTAAATTTTAAATGTAGTAAATAAAATAATAATTAAAATAATAATATAATAGTAAAGCAAAATGCTCCAATAATTTTTACAAAGCCTAGCACCAATCGGTTCACATCCATGCAAGATTCTCATTCAAATTAGGATTCTACTGCCTTCTAGCTAACATTTGCTGAACTCCTTCGCTACTTGAGTCGGTGGAGAAAAATTACGCCAATACTCTCCTTGATTGGGAAGTACTACCAACACAAAATCAAACACACTTAGTTACCCTAGACTTAACAAATTGAATTCAAACAATAAAATTTAAAAATTAAAACAAAATACTTATAATACTTTGTTCATTGAAGAAAGAATGATGCTTTGTGAAAGCTTTGCACAAAACATTTAACATCATGGCTCTTCCTTTAGCATTACTCAAAGATGCGGGTTAAAGACTTTGAAATGATGTTTAGAATAAAGAACGAAGAAGCATGGAAATGTGAATCTCTAACCCTATTATTATCACAAAGATTGAGCATATATATTCTATAATCCAACCTTCATGTCCTCTCAATGACTATAATCAAGCCCTAATGAAAATTGGAAAGCTTAATCATTGATACGTCATCTCAAAATTATCTTAATCGGGCACGAATCTCGATGCAAATCAAATTGGAAACTTCCGAAATTAATTTCGGGAGCATATGAACTCCGATTTCAGCGAGCTTACAGTCAAACTGAGCGTCTCGGAAATACGAACCCAACGACACCAAGATCAACCCAATCCGAGCCCAAATGAGTCCGAATCATGGGTTCAAAGCGCTGTTGGAAGATTCAAACCACAATTTGAGTTACCAAACGGTCTCCGATTTTGACGAGCTTATACTCGAATCGAACGGCTCGACGAGACGAATCCAACGAGCCCAAGATCATCGAATTCCGACATCATTAAGGCCCTCAAATATCCAACGAACGGTGCATGATCAAAGGATTCGATATCGGCCGTCCATTCAAACCACTCCCAATTCGCCCTTGATCTCACGCCTATTTATGGACCATGCCACTCCAGAAAAACTATAAATAGAGCCCTCATTCTACACCAAAGGGATTGAAGTGAAGAGAGAGAAGAAGAAGAGAAGGAGAAGGAGAAAGGGGAATAGGAGATTCCTCACCTCCTCGACCACCGCCGCCGGAGCTTTTCCTGCCGCCTGAAGACGCCGGAACTCTGTCGGATTTTCGGGAAACTCCAGGAATTCGCAGGATTTTATAAATTTCGTGGAAGAAACAAATTGTACTTGGATTATCCCAACTTGTGGGACGAAATCCGCCATCTGTAATCTACGAAAACACTAGTGGAATTTTGCAACTGGGCAAGGCCCCGTGGTTTTTTCCCTTTTTGGGTTTTCCACGTAAAAACTCTTGGTGTTCATTTTCTCTTTTCTGTTTGTGTGCGAAATACTCGTGCAACGCTAGGACGCGAATTTACAAACTCTACCGCCGCGTATATTCTCGCACGCAACAATTATAATTTTTTTTTTTTGATTGGATTATCATATGTACTATATAAGATCGTATGTATGATTGTTTTGAATTTGATTGAAATTCTAACTGATTATTTGCCCATGATGCTTAGACCATACTAGGCAATTCTCTTTTAGGGGGTGGTAAGTGTAGTTGGCAAGATCTTTTAACAATTAGTCTTCAATGAATAATCCAAGTCAAATTATACGTCCAATCCATCATATAGACAATCCAAAAATTGAATTTAGAATTTGAATCATTTATATGATCATTTAGAGAGGAAAAAAGAAAAAAAGGAAATTAAAATTTCGTTTGGAATTGCTTTCTTACTTCTTTATTTTTCAAATAACAATCACAATTTCCATTTAGACACTGCTTTTTTGTTGCTTTCAAAAAAAAAATTATACTAGGAAGCTATTTCTACAACAACCTTAAAAAATTATTTTCCCTTCAGTAGTTGTACGAAGCAATAGGAATGTCATCCCAAATAACATCTAAGGCTTCATTTGGGACGGCGGTCTTCCTGCTTCTTAAAGCGGCTTTCTAGTGCAAAAATTTAAATTTTATACTAAAAAGCTGTTTTAAGAAGCAGGAAGAAAGCCGTCCAAACAAAACCCAAGTCTTTCAATCGTCTATATGATCAGTTAGGTAAAAAATCGTTTTGTAATGTTTTCAAAATAATGATACAATATTGAGACATTCAAACTTTGATTATAAGTTTTATATTGTTGAGAGTATATATTTATATGTATCTTAATATTTGGTTTGATGATGAAAAATATATTTATGGTGTATAGTCTAATGGTTTGCGAAGTCCTCAGATGTTCATCAAGCCATCGTAGCCAATAAGTAGGGTCTGAAGCATCTTTTTGAGTATATTAGTTTGCGATTTTGTGCTTAAGTAATGTAAAATTCTAAGCATAAAAACTTTTCCCTTTTATTTCCTTATGTGCTCATTAATGTTCACTATACAGATTTACTGTAGCATGCAAAACAACAAATCCTAAATTCTTTTTAAGCAGCTTTTAACGGCTATATTAGCTATGGTTTACTAATACAACAAAACAACTTTGTATGCTTTTTGTATGCTTTTCTAACGGCTAAAAAAGTCTCCTGAATTATTTCAAAAACGTTTTAAATCAAAATTAAAAAAAAAGACCTTTATAATCCTTAGCAATAAATTCATCACTCTTAACAGCAACAATTCAATACCATTTATCTTAATTACTTAGCAGCAATTCCTTTATTACTTACCTAAAAAAGCATACAACAGCAACTAAGGCTTCATTTGGGACGATATTTTTACTGCTTTTTTAAACAACTTTTTAATACAATTTTTTTTTTTTGAATTTTTGTACTAAAAAATCATTTTAGAAAACAATAAAAAAGTTGTTACAAACAAAACGTAAGCCCTTTCTTAACTTCATAACCCTGCACATAGCATTTTTTTTTCTTACTCGAGAACAATGCTAAGGGAAATTATGCATATTGAAAAAAAACTGAACCCTATTTAATAACACTACGGCTTCATTTGGGCTAGCTTTCTTACTTCTTCTTAAAACAGCTTTTTAGTACAAAAATTAAAATTTTGAACTAGAAAGCGGCTTTAAGAACTAGTAAGAAAGTCGTCCCAAACGAAGCTTAAGGGGCTGTTTGGTTGCCTGAAAAAAAATGCAGTGTAAAATAAATACAATGTAAAGTAAATGTAATGCATTATAAATACTTTGAGCCTGTTTTGTTGTATGCAAAATAAACACAGGAGAATTGTTTCCCTTGTTTGGTTTGGTATATCCATAGTAAAGTAAAAACATTTTTTTATAATAATTTATTTTAGCATTAAAATAAGTATGTTTATAAAAGCAATATATTTATAATAATAATTATTATTTTGTGTTATAAATTTTTTTTATATAATTTAATTTATTTAAACTTAAATGTGAAAACTAAGTAAAATAGAAGCTTTTAAGTATAATTTTATTTAAAATTAGGCTGAATTTGATCTAGTTGGATTATGTCATCCATTTGACCTATCAAAACTCCTTCGTATTTGATACACCAAGTGTCTGGAAGTCCTAAAATGTCACCATTGGACTCTATCCGGGAGCTAGAATTCGAAGAAGTTTTGATAAGTCAAATGGATGTATGGGAGCTAGAATTTGACACTTGGTGATGACAAGGCCACAGGCCATTGTATGGTAGTTAGAATTTTGGCCGAATTTTATTTAACAAATGGAATTTTGACTTCTAAAGCATCAATTGGTAGAGACATTTTAGGACTTCCAGACACTTGGTGATGGAATCCAACTAGATCAAATTCATGAAAACCCAGCAATCTATTTCACATATCAAAAAATTCATCACAAACAACATTTCAAATGACAAGAGAAAGTTCATAAGAATAACCCAAACTTAACTAGAGAAGAATGAACTTAGTACTTCTGGAAAATACAGCCTCGATCTAGGTAGATCAAACCTACCTTACACAATAGAAAGCCATTGCCAAGATGATCATTATCAAGGAATTTCATGAAAATCCATCACACACATTCACAATTTTTGTAAATTTTACAATCTTAGATCTATATTAAATGTTATAGAAACAAATGTATCTAAGTAAATGACAATCTCAATCATGTAATTAAACACTACTGGAAACTGAATGAATTTAGCATAATATAGACTTGAACATCGGTCATACAAAATAAGTCCGTAAATTATTCATTTGAGAAAGTAAATCAAACTTTAATATTCCCACAAAAATGCCAATCCTTGCAAAAAAGGTCTGAAAGCCATTATTAAAGAGACAATTCAAAGTTTAACTAAAAATTTGAAATAAAAAAATAGAATCTCAAGATTCATAAGATAAACATAAAAGAAACCTGTCAATAAATTAAGACGTAGAGATAAAGCTTATTCATCTAGTTGGGTATAAAGAGCAACAAAGTAAATACAAATTCCTAGCATTTAAATGCGCAACATTCTATTTCAACTTGTGTTCCCTCAAAAGCCTGCTTCTGAGATTCCAAGCACTTCCATCCTTGCCTGAACAACCCAATGTCCCCCATATATGTAACTTTAGCCACACCAACAGAAACTCAAACTAATCCAAAGAAACCCCCTTTCCATGAAAACAAATAAACTGGTAACATTTCCATCATAGGTAGCTCAAAAAGCACTCCTTCAGTAATAGTATCGGAGCTTTCAGCGCAGGAAATATAAAGCCAAGACCTACTTTGATTCCTGGGTAGCTTAATATAACCGAGCCACAAGAAACAAGAAAAACCAATCAAATATCCAACAAATCCGATCAACTATCAAACCAACCATCCAACAAACTGACAAAACGGCTCCAACAGTTCAAGCAGATAAATCCAAATCCAAAACAAAAATTTCTATGAAGCTAACCCATTCCCTTGCAGCAGTGATCAAATCCCCAATCAAATATCGATGAAACGAGAGAGCTCTCTCACTCTGGCTCAACGTCTCGTCCTTCCTCTCCCGCTCTCTCCGTCTCCTCCTTGGCTGCTCGACCTCGCTTTTGCAATGACTTTCCCTCCCTGGAGGATCGGAAGTCACAACATCTTGATCGGAAGCAATGATCGGGCTCGCTTGCTGAGGAGGACCGGAAATCACGACAGTTTGATCGGAAGCAATCACGGGAGCCGCTCACTGTGAAGGAAGCTTTCTCCCGATCGCCCCTTCTTCGACTCCTCCGTAGCTGGTCAACTTCGTCCCCTCCACGACGATCCTTTGCTGTCGGAAAGGAAGCTGCGGCATTTTGACGAAAGCAAAAACGGGAGCCGCCCTCTGTGAAGGAAACTTTCTTCCTGTCGCACGCTATCCGACCCTGCCCCTTCGTCGACGTTCTTTTCTGTCGGACCGGAAGCCAGGACGGGAGCTCACTGTTCGTAAGGGTAACCGGAAGCGAAGTCGAACAAGAACGAAGGAGCCGAAGAAGCCTATCGTGCAATGAAGCCGAACAGCAGGACGACAATGAAGTTTTTCTCCCGATGAATTTATAATAATTCACGCAAAACAGCCTCCGTAATACACGCCTAATGCATCCGATGGTTTTCTTTTGTTCCGCTCAAAATTATCCAAACAACCAAATTTAGTAAATACAGGTAATTGTTTTACTTTACACTCTTAATTCAGGCAACCAAACAACCACTAAGTGTATTTAAAAACTAGTGGAAGCTACTTGCAATTGGCTATTGTATCTCTTCCAATGTTTTCCATTGTTCCATTTTTTTAGCCAAACACATTACATCTCTTTTAAAATAGCCGTATGATTTGCTTACATGATTAAAAAGGATTTTAAGTAAGAACTACAATGTATTTCTCTGGTTTTTTCATCTCCCAACTGGCTATAACTTGGAAGAAAATTTCTAAAATTTGAAACCCTTTTTAATTTATGTTGCTCTTCACATTGGAACAACACCCGGAGCCTCCCTTACGAATTTTTATTAGGTCCGGTGTCCTGACGTGGCTCTACGTTCAGACGCCAGTAAAATGGTGCCACATGCTCTTACTCTTTACCACGCCGCCTGACGACCTGACCCGGACCGGACACGGGATTGCTATGTATTGACTGATTTATGCAGACCGGGGTATTGCTAAGTATTGCTCGGCAATAACAAAAAATATCATTCTGTCAAGACCAATACCTAGCAATACCCCAGTTTTGCTAGGTATTGGTTTTGACAGAATGATATTTTTCTCGTTATTGTCAAGCAATACAAAGCAATACCCGAACATAGCAATGCTGGGTTCCGATCCGGGTCGGGTCGTCAGGCCGTGCGGTAAATAGTAAGAGCACGTAGCGAGATATTATTGGCCTTCGAATCTAGAGCTATGTCCGGTGTCCGGACCTAATAATTGTTCCTCCCTTACATCAAGCAATTTCAAATAATTATTGTACAACTATTAAACTCTTCAATTATTATGCATACTATAAATTTATTCTATTTTGATCCAATTTAGCAACATTTTTTTATAATTATCACACTAATAAATATGATTATAAGAAATTGTCTCTCATAATAAAAAAAAAATTAGAAAAAAAAAAACTATAACCAAACAAGACCCTAATTGTTATTTGCAAAACAAAATAACTACAAAGCTACCCCAACTGGATCCTATATCTCTTGGATGTTGTTCATTGCTACTCTCAGAAGCTTCTTTTCTTTTCCTGATGTTTTAATTGTTTGTTTCAGCTCCTAGTCATGGTTCTCCCCCTATTTCTTTTATAATTTACATCTTAGAAATTTGAACTGCACACTTGAAATTTGCAGCCAGCGATTACAAAAGCAACTAATAAAGCAAAACAAGGTTGGAAGCTTACTTCAGACAATCAATGAACAAGTCCTCTAAATTTGTCAAAGCTGAATAACATGAGTAAACAAGATCACACTCATCTAAAGAGTAACGTGTGCACAAATACATTCCAGGTTGTAGAAGAGAGAAGTTAAAATTAGGAGTTATATTACAACATAAAAAATACATTCATAGCTCTAAAAGATCTTGTCATACTGACTTGTAAGAGAATCCTTCAGATTTGAGTAAAGTCCATAAAGAGAATACTGCCGGAGATTCGAAACCTCGTACCATGAATTAAGAACTGCATAGTGCTTGTCGGTGCCTGAGAAGGCAAGCTGTATTCCAATGCTGCAATCAACAGAGCCTGAAGCTTTCCCTGAACCTTGGCAGTTAGAAGTTTTGATTGCACAGTCTTTATTGTTAAGACAGACAAAATTGGACTTTCCCGAGCATGAAGAACAATCATCATGTTTCCAATATAAGTTCTGAAGAGTTCCCTTTTGGAATTCCAGGACCTGAATTAGCAGATCAATGTCGATCAAGAAAAGAATCATTGCATTTTGTTACAAGAAGAAAATTTAGAAGACTTGAACTAACCAGAGTAAAGCTTGTCACCACATATGAACTGTTACCAACAAAAATGGGAAGGGACCTTGCTGCATACTTCCTCCCTGCAAATGCTACCATCAACCCACCACTAGTAAACTGGACCAACAAAAATTTCCATAATTATAAACGTCAAAACATTAGAAACAGATTGACGAATGAAATAACATGTTAACAGACAATGAAAAGCACCAACATCATTAGCCTTATTTCAGTTACTTCGGTAGGCTCATGAATCCACATTGTTCTTTTTTTAATTTATTTCGATTCAGTGTTTATTCAAGTGTTAAATATATTTTCCACAAATCCTTCTGAACAAAGTATAATAAACATCATATAAGAGCATAAAAACAATCGAATTATGGGTCAATCCCGAATTGATCACCACCGCGATTAGAGATTAAGTTCATTTTCTGATGAAAGAAGTTAGGCAAAGAATTAGTTAATCTTTTCAACAAAATCAGTAGTCAACAGACTCCTCACTACCTTGGCCTGAAAACTTGCCTGCACAAATTAATAGCCAGAAAAGTGGAACTGCAAGCTAAATTCTTGTGGGCTCCGAAAATTCGGCCCCGGCCATCGCCCGTTTTGCTTTTCTTTTTCAGGGGAGTTTTAACGTATTTAAGTTCCGGGGTAAATTTTGGGAAGGCAGATAGGTTTGTAGATAAGACACTACCCAGAGATTTCGCCCTCATTTTGCGATGACTTTATGATATGAGTTCTGGTTTCCGATAGGCGCAAGCCCCTACAATTAATTACCCCTCTCAATAACGAGAGAGAACTTTCGATTAAGGCTAGTTATCAATCAGATACATTGTATCCATAGATACGTAGTATCAGGTGTATAGTAGTAGCGTGGGCATAGGTATTTGAAAAGTTTGAATGTTTGGAAATTTGGGTTGAGATATTTGAGAAGTTTGATATTTAAAATTAGAAAATTCGTCATCTTGCACTTAAAGCGGATGGTGGGGGAATGGATGATGGATCCGATCAAGATCTCATGGTTCTGTCATCCCGGGTCATCGTGGTCTATGGTCTACTTAGTCAGAGGAGGTAGTAGTTGACCCAACCTGACAGAAGTATCCTTGTCAGCAGCCATGGATTGCTTCGTCCAAAGGTACCTTATAGACCTCGGGTGAATGTTTGTCTAAGGGGACAAATTTAAATCTCTCTTAGCTAACAGAGGGCTTGGTGTCCTATCAATCATATCCTATTGATTCATATCTCAAGAATTTGATGCCGCTAAGAAACGTATTGGCTCTGGCCATAACCGATATTTCGTGGTGCCATTTGGCCGCAAATCCACTCGGTTCAGAGGACTCCAGGTCATAACCATTTATCCTGCGGTGCCATTTGGCGGCAAAACCGCCAGTCAGAATATACATACCACATCTTTATTGATAGGAGATTATTTGAGAATTGATCCTAGTGATATTTTCGACTAAGCATTAGATCTATGTGAGCTGAAGTAAATTTTATTTTGTCCACCTCGACAAACTGTTGTGAAGGATGGATGGATTTTTACTTTAAGCATTGATGGATTTATTTCAATTTTAAATATTTTTGAATTTTGAGATTTTTAAAATTTTTGGTGGAGCTTGGAAGACATTTTGAAATATCTGAAATTAACTCCTCCGGTTGAGATCTGCATTTAACATGGCCATCATCAAGGTATAGTGGGGTCACTTCTACTTTTATATTAAACATTGTCAACCCTATTAATTTGTCGATATGGGATCAAGTTCCTAGGCTTTATGCCTTTATCAGTGAATTCTCATTATTATAGGTTTTCAAGGCCTAATATGAATGTATTAAGACAAATATACCGGTCACCACAACTGTATAGTTGTTTAATGGTTCGAACCCTATCAACTCCTATTGATCCGCATAGAAGGATCAGGTTTGAACTTGAATTCACTTATTGACCCGCACAGCATCCCTAGACGTCACATGTATACTTATAATATGCTTGTCGAGACCCATGCGGGTGTTTGAGGGCATTTTGTAATTATTTACTGAACCTTGTCAACTCCTATCTACCTGCTTAGGAGGATCGGGTTCAAATTTATTGACCCACGTAGAATCCCTAGATGTCACATGTATTACTACACCACACTCATCGGGGCCCATGCGGGTGTTGTGATCACATATACCCTTTTGTGTACCTATGTGCATACATATTGCAATGCATATGCGGGAAGGCGGGGGGGGGGGGGGGGCATTTTTGATATTTGACGAGTCTTCTACAGCGGCTCGTAGGAACTTGTATTTGTCGTAGCCCTTTTGTATTTGTTCTTTTCCTACAGGTAGACTGTCGTGCACAACTTGTTTTCTGCAGGTGGATTGTAATACACTAATGAATCTCCTGTTATGGCTTGTAGGAGCTCGAACTTGTTAAAGGCCTTCTTTATTTGTTCGAGTGTAGCACTCTGAGGACATGACGGGTCCCTTACGGCAGATCATAAGTATTTGCATTCAATGTAATTATTTGACATTTTGCTTGTGGTTAGTACATTGGGTGTATGGAGGGTCTTCTTCAGTAGACGGTAAATGCTCACATTCATTGTACTCATATAAAATTTTATGCGTATATAACATTTTGCATACATAACGGGTTTCCTACAATCCCGCAGACATTTGTGTTTATTTATTGTTATGCCTTGTAGTTTGAGTTCGTCGCATGTCACCTATCAAATTCTTCTGCTCTTAGGTGATATACTTTTTCAGTGATTTGGCATGATGTGCATACTTTAATTAGGGGTCGTACAACCCATGACACATAAAAGTGCGTTATTTTATTTTTTTTAAAGACATGTTCACGGGATGTACGAGCTGCCTAACTTTAATAGCTGGCGTGCATACTACTTAGAGCACCCGTGAATTGCAATGTGACGGACGATTCTCATTTTATTACAAAGCGTTTAACCAAAAACTTATCGGGGATATGCAGGGGTTTTCTTACATATTTACAATTAATGTAAATGCATTTTGTTAAAAAAGTAAATAATTTTTTACTTTTACCTTTCCCTTTTAAGATAATTATTGTCCGTATTCAGGTGTATTAATGCTTGTGTTTCACTTGCTGGAGAATGCTCTAGGAATCCAAGGCTAAAGGACATCCTAATAAAATGCTCTAGGAATCCTAAACCCTAATTTACTTTTACCTTTCCCTTTTTACCTTTCACTTTTACCCAGAAATGACATCTTAGGATCCTAAGCCGATGGGGTCTGCAGGTGTACCTTCTTTGTCTTTTAACAAGGGGATCCTAGGCTGGCGAGGCCCACAGGTGTACCTTCCTTGTCCTTTAGTAAAGGAATCCTAAGTGGTAGAGCCCACAAATAATTTGAATTTAATGTTATAAATAGGCGGAATGCTCACTTTATTTTCTTCACATTTCATTTCTACAAGGAGTGTTGTTGGGAAGTATAGGTGGGTGTAAGTCCAAAGCTAGGAGGAAGAAATTCGGTTCCTACCAGTTGGCGAACAACTAAGTCCCCTATCTTTACTTTAGAATCCTTTTATCTTTACTTTTCAGTGTCGGCAGTCTAGAATATAGTGTATTTTATTTTTTTTTACTTAAAACTTTTGGTGGATTTTAATTTCTTTAAAATTTTATAAGTTATGAGTTTTGCTGAAAGTTTTAGCAGCACTCCAACGTCATCCCCGCATAGAGGGCTGCATCGAAAGTGTAAAGCCTTCCCGCCTGCCAAGAAAGACAGTCACGATATATGTCAGATGACACCGCGATCGTAGTTTCGTTCTCCACTCGCTAATAAAAGCGGTCACGACGTCTTCAAGTACCTATTTAAAACACAGCATTTTCTCCGCCTAAAAAAAAGGTAACGACGGGTACTTAATTTTCTTTACATACATAACAAATTTTGCCGCTCACTAATAAAAGCGGTCACGAGTACTTAAATATATGTATACGAATTTTCCCGCTTACTAATAAAAGCGGTCACGGGTACTTATGTTTCTTCGCTCGCTAATAAAAACGATCACAAGTACTTATTCATGCATTGAAAATTGAAATTATAATATCGGTCTTTTACATTGGGTGCACAGTGATCGAGGTAACGACGGCGAATGGCGGCGATGAAGGGAAACCTGCGATGTACAATTTAATTTTTTTTTGTCACCTATGCAATATAATTAAATACACATGCTCTTTTTTATAAATGTTAGAAAGAGAAAGAGATAGAGTGAGCTCTCTTTCTAGAGAGAGAAAGAGAGGGAAAGATGGGAATTTACATGGAGAGGGGTTTAAGAGGTGTAAGGAAATAGGGCGTGAGGTTTAGAGAGAGAAAATTCATTTCTTTCCAATTTTGGAGAGAGAAAGAGAGGGGAATTTTTTCTCTCTCTAGGAAGGGATATATGGAAGAATGGTGGCGAAGGGGAGTGTTTAAGATGAAAAAGAAGATATTTATGATAGAATTTCTCTCTCTTTCTACAGAGAGAAAATTTTCTCTCTCAAGGCTAGAGAGAAAATGGAGGATGACGAGGCTTTTTGGTTGGGGTGTGTAGGAAGTGTAGCAAAGTATTTTTTGTGAAGGGGCGTGGATGATTTGAGTGATGGATTTGGAGAAATAAAAAATTTAGGGTTAGAGTTTGTATATGTTTGGAGAGAATTTGGTGGAAGAAGAAGATGGAGGAAAGGAAGAAGAATAGGAAGGAAAAGATGGAGAAATTGATGAGAAATATGGAGGGAGGAAGATTAAAAAAAAAATGGAGAAGAAGAAGAGGAGGGAAGGAAGAAGAAGAAGGGAGAAGGAGAAGGAGAAGAAATTTTACCTTTTGCTTTGAGGGAGGGAGGAGGGAGGCCGGCGGATTGGCATGAGGAAGAATCGCAAGAGAGGGAGAGGGAGTTCAGATGGGGTGACCTTCTTGCGTGAGTTGGCGTGAAAATGAGAGGGAGGTTGTGATGAGGGATTTAAGTGAGGGTATTTTGAGTATTTTTGGATATTTTTTTATTTAGAAAATTTATCTCTTTATTTTAAAACCTCTCTTTCTCTCATTCTCTTTAATTTTTTTTAATTATATTGCATAAAATATAAAAAAAATTAATCATGCATCGAGTTGGTTGCCATGTCATCGCTCACACACGTCGTCGCATTGATTTGCTCGCGAAATTTAAATTTTCGTTGATCGACGAACCCCATTATTATGGGTGTCGATGTTAATTGTTTCCGTTGTTCTAGACGCATCGGCGCTGTCCGTTTCTCGAATGGAGGTCGTTTCGACGATTTTGCATTTCCGATCGACATGCGTCGATGAGTTTTTGTGCGATTTCGAGTTCTTTTGCTTTTGAAATCCACCTTGCGCTATCGACTCGACCCTGACACTAGTATTAGAGTCAAGAATTATGAAGAAATCGGAACAATAGAAGAGAATGGTGATCATAGCACCATCATTAGCATTCAGCATTGTAGCGAACCCAGCAATCCAAAACATTTATGATGAGAAATTTTGCAAGAGATAATGTGAAGCAAATTTGAAATAAAAAATAGAACAAAACTTATACCAAGAATCCTTGATGAGTTAGCGAACTCTGTTCTGAAGTTCTTGGCAGCGATTATTCTTATTAATATCTGATTTAGTTTGGCATACAAAATTTTATTGTCCGCACCTAGTGGAAAGAATAAATTAAAAAAAGGCTTAAACACTAATTTAAAATTGATAAATTGTACCATCCTCAGGTTTCTCGAAATAAATCCAATCACCTAATTTGAGTCAAATTAACCCCCAGTTAAAAACACGAGAAAAAAACATGTTCCACCAAGCAAGACTTGAAAGGCCTTCCTATTGAATTCCTCTTCAATATTTTGAACTAAGTTTGCAATATTGTTTTTTTAATGCTAAAAGTCCATTATCAACCAGAGAAAAAAGTTACATGAAGAAATAGTTGCCAAGAACTGCCCCCAAAAAGCAAATAGACAAAATACATAAGATAAGAAAGCTTATATGCTGAGCGAATAATATATCCTAAAGGGAGGTAGTAGGCCCATGTGCAGGACTTGATAAGTCGAGAAGAGCAAAGTTATCTAGAGAGTTATTGCATCTAATTTGAAACAGAGTAAATCTGACATAGTGAAGAAATTTTTTCCTATCTGTACCTCAGCAAGCAAACAAAGGCTAGAATCTTCTACTCACAACGCCAACAAGACTTCTAAAAGAATATTAGATTGAATAAAACTGGATTCATAGAAACTCTTGACATCAAAATAATTATGGGCAGTATTGGAGAACACAGTTGTAAAGTTGCCGTAAGGAATTGAGAAATTGAGGGTGCCTCAATGAGTTGAATGATAACTTTCCCACGTAAGGCTCTAGAAATATCAGTTGAAGTAATCAGAACCAACATCACAGAAAAGGTATGAGCTCAATAAGGGAAGCTACAATAGCATCAGAAATTTCTATATGGGATATGCCTAGGCGAACAATTTCCAGCAAAATGGAATACTCAACTTGATCTATGGTATTTAACCACACAAATAACTTTCTAGTAGCAACCTAGATTAGTATTGCTACCTTGAAGAATAGGACCATTATAAGGTGATTTTCATAATTTCAGATGAACCTTGAACCAAGCAGCATATTCATGACCAAAGATTTTGTAGGACTAACAATAAGTAGGCAAATCCTTAAATTTCACTTTTTGTCAATTGCCACAAGTAAGAGTGTCAATCCAAACCCCTCTAGCTAAAGAGACATAAACATCAACTTAGACTAGAAAACTAGCCACAAATATATGGGAGAGTTTAGTAGTAATAGCATCTACTTATCTTGGTTTGACAAAAATTTATTGGAATGAGTAAAATAGAAATTGATTAAAGAAGTGAACATGAAGATGGGGGAAAACAACCCAAATTGAGGTAAAGGGAGGCTCCTCACAATTATCAAAATGTGGAAACCAATTCAACATATGCATAGGGAGGCGATTTGCATAATATAATTGACAAGAGAAAATTTTCAAAGATAGTTTTATAAATGCATGATGAAGTTCAATAGAGAAATCGCCAATGAAATGTAAATCTAACATGAAAGTATGAATAATCTCTAAATTAAAGTGGCCAAAAACAATTTTACCAACCAAAATGTGAGAAAAAGGAGCTACCAAATCTAAATTTTTTAGCCTAAACATCAATTTAGAGTAGAAAACTAGCCACAAATATATGGGAGAGTTTGGTAGTAATAGCATCTGCTTGTATTGGTTTGACAAGAATTGATCCAAATGAGTAAAATATAAATTGATTAAAGAATTGAACATGAAGATGGGAAAAAATAACCCACATTGAGGTAATGGGAGGCTCCTCACAGTTATCAAAATGTGGAAAGCATTTCAACATATGCACAGGGAGGCGATTTGCATAATATGATTGACAAGAGAAAATTTTCAAAGATATTTTTATAAATACATGAAGAAGTCAAATAGAGAAATCACAAACGAAATGTAAATCTAACATGAAACTGTGAATAATCTCGAAACTAATGTGGCCAAAAACAATTTTCCCAACCGAAATGTGAGAAAAAGGAGCTATCAAATCTAAATTTTTTACACTAAGAACAACAATAGAAATGTATGAAAGAAGCAACACCAACCACAACAATAGAGGAGGTTGAGAAAGAGATAAAAAGAGTGGGATCTGGTTGAGGATCGTAGAGATACATTAAGAGAGAAGAGGCATGAAGCAAATACAAAAAAGTCATCACTGGCCATCATTGACAAAAGAGGTGAAAACGAGGGGAAACCCAAGAAGCAAAATGGATGCCAAGCTTCACATTAGTAGGCTAGCAAAGAAAGAAGTGGTTGCACCAATGGGCGAACGAAGTGTGAGATTGGACGATATAGTATGAGCATACTACGCTTCGCTAGCTTGTAGTTGCCCAAAAAAAAAACCTTGTTCTGACTTCTAATGGCTAAGCTTGATGGCTTTTCCATTTAGTTTTCTCTAAAGCTAAGATGAGACCCTCTACTAATTGATGTCAAGATGGAGGACAGTTGAAAGTAAAATAATGCCCCAAACATAAATTTTATAGAGCTCATAAATGATATTAATCTTAAAAACTTTTATCTGCAGCATTTAAATTCTAGAGAATAGAATGTATGCAGCATTTAGCAAGGCAGCTAGTGTACAATGTCTGTCTAGGAGGTGAGGTAAAATTCACATAAAATAATCAAAGAATCGACCCAAATTCCTATGTAGCCTTTCATACTGACTAATACCAATCACCTTATCTCGCTTATTCTACGAGTTGTTAACATTAATACCAATTTTTTTATTTCCTGATATTTCCTAGCACTAGTATATATTTTTTCATAATTTTTTATGACAGATTTTTTGCATGCACTAGTGCTACTTCAGAAGGAACTCTACCTCAAAATGAAAAAAATATGACGGGTTAATGTGAATTTCTCCCAAAGCACTGGCCTTGTTTAGAAGCATTCTGAAAACTTACTTGTATCAATTTACGATGAGAAGGATGTAACAGAAATAAAACTTCTTCATAGACATATTTTCATGTAGCAAGTAATATTCGACATGCAACGGAATTTTAAGAAAAATGAGGATTTAGGTGAAGAAAGAAAAAGGAAGGGAAAATAAAGATTCACATCAAATCCTTTTAGGTATGAATGCTGATTCCTTAAAACATTGGGTTTTCAAATATTCAACACAAGAAAAATAGGAAGACATGACAAAGAATGCAGGATTTTTTCATAAAACTCACCATCACATGTTATTTTTACTAGAAACAAGGGCTTATTCATAGAAATAATTTAAAAATTAAAAGTGCAAAATACCCTCAACTCTTATTATACGAAAGTGATAAAAAATAAAATTTCACATTCAAAAACATCAATAAAATCAAAGCTATCTAGATTATCATCAATTAGACACCAAATACTAGATTGCATCAATTCCCATGGGATGAAGAACTCCCATTCTAAGAGTATGAGTGGAGAAATTTCTCCAGACTAGTAGCAATGCACTCCATTAAAAAATCATTGCAGCATTTCTATGTTGTTGCTAAGCATATGTAGTAGAAATAGAAACACACCCTGATAAGCATAAACTCCACACTATCACGGAGTACAATCAAACTTCAAATTTATTGTAGTGTCTTTTGGTAGAAATGTAAGAGATCATTACGAAAATCTCTGCAATTAAAAGAAGAGGGCCTCTCTTCATATTTCTATAGTTATTCATTGATAGAAATAGAAGCACACCCTACCATGAAAGATCATCTTAGCATCTATGAGCTTTCATCGCCGTTTGCCAATGGTGAGGCTAATGACTAGTCTTCCCTCAGGCTCAAGGGGGCCCTCAAGGTCAAACAAGAAATGATGCAAATATAAAATAAAATAAAAACAATGGAGACAACAGTTATCCATTCAGCTATAATTTCTCAATCAGGTCCATTTTGTGTACTAGCCAAACAATGACATTGCAAAAGTAAATGCTACCTGATGGACACTTGAGGAACTTGATCTTTGCTTCAAAAGAATCAAGACTGGAGGCTCACATACATCCTATCATCAAATCATATCAATTATTGTTACATCTAGAGTACTGCATGCAACTTCATAAGGGTCCATATGCTTGAACTGATCCTAAGCTTCACAACAAAGAATACATGGTATCCTTGATCATACCCCCTTTAGCATTTTCTTGAAGCATATCAAAAGTAATCCCTCCAGACTTCTCTACAAAGTGAAGAGTTGCAAAAGTGGAGTCTATCAGTGTGTCAATGATTTATGATAAACATGCACTCGAAGGCGATTTTCAATATTTGTTAACCGCAAGCTAATTTCTTTCAAGGCAACAAAGGTAGTTGCTACTTTTTCATCCAAATTATTTAACCTTGCATGAAAATCCTTAATTGAATAATTATTATCCTCCATTCAAAACAATTGTCTAGCTTGATGTCTGCAATTATGTTGTGCTTCCTTTTCAAAATGTAGGACTTGTTAAAATGCCAAAATACTTCACTAAATCTTTGTTCTACCACAAAATGTAATAGATCTAGACTGGATTTGGATGGTAGAATCTATGGAAAAGAGCAAAGAATGAAGTTAGCACAGATGTTGTGATAGGACCATGGAGCACCAATCGAAACATCAAATCTATATGGTTTGGATCGATTGAGAAGGGTAACAACCTTGCCGTTGAGAGGAAAACTGGTAATGGAACAAGATGATTAGTTTATAGTTGGTATTTGGCGCCAGTGTATAGATTTAGTGAAGGCTATTATGGCAGGCGAGATCTTGAGTGTGGAAAAGCAGCAAAAGAAACCTATGCGCACTCCTCGATGGACTTCCAAAAGAAAGCTGGTACAATCTTGTGTGGCAACAGCAAGTAGGATCATTGATGATGGATCACCATATTGGCGAAGGACAACGACAGGGAGCTCGACATGAGTTCTTAATGCATTTCTTGAGACACAATTGATGGACCATTGTGCTTGTCGGGATCTATTCCATGCAATTGTAGCTTTCTAATTGTGAAAAGCAAAAATGGATCTAGTGTGTCAATCTTGATTGCAGCTCTAGCCTATCGATCTGGATGGTGGATCTAAACATGATGGAGATCCGAGACGAAGGATGAAAATGCCTTTGAGCCACTAGTAATGGTACAAAGTAACGAGCAATGTCAATGGAACAACCACAACGTGGAAGAAGCAAAGAAGAAATTGCTAGATTGTGATTTAAGAAGGCATGACGTTATATATATATATATATATATATATATATATATATATATATATATATATATATATATATATATATATATATATATATATATATATATATATATATATATATATATGAAAGTTCCTAATCAATGATGAAGTTATTGGATGCAACGACTCTCGGACAGAGGATAACGAAATGGATAGCAGAACAATGCAAGTCAACAATTTGAGTAAGGAGGTGAGGATAGGTTTCTTGAAGAAGCAGATGGACAAGTCCCACCGAGAAGAATATGATATGTTGAATGGTGCAATGAAAACAACATTAAAAGGATCTTAAATCTTATTAAAGAATTTTGAACTACTCTAAACTCCAAAATAAGAAAGAAACTTATTCATTTTCATATTTTAATCCTCCCCTAAATGGGGGGGTATTTATAGAATACAATGCTAACATATATACTAACTAATTACATCACAACTAATAACTACTCAAAACAACATACGGATTAATGGTGGGTCACAATATTTCTTGACCAACAACAACCTTGCCCAGAAGGTTGAACTATAAATGATACTAAAAAAGCAGTGGAGATAGTAGCTATAGATTCAACAACGTCTCAAGTGGGTCTATTTTATGTGTTCGCCATCCATTCAGCAAAAACCTCTCAAGCGGGTCTATTTTATGTGTTAGCCATCCATTCATAAAAAAATAAAAAATAAAATAAAAAATGATTGATGAGCACTTAAGGAACTCGATCTATGCTTCGAAAGAATTAAGAATGGAGGCATGCACATATATCATATCATCAATAATCATATCAATCATTGCTACACCTAGAGTAATGCAAGGAATTTCATAAGGAAGTTTATCATTGAATTGGTCATGAGCTTGACAAAAAGGACACGTGTCCTTGAACAAAATTTGAATAACATAATTCGGTATTGAGGTATTATCTCTCTATAAGCCGAGGAGTAAGCCTTGAGCAATTCAGAGGCATAAGCCTCAAAATAAGACTATTAAATTAATGAAAATAAGCAATAAAAAGTACGATACTAAAATTAAAGCAAGATG
The DNA here is from genome assembly GCA_019514585.1 of Dendrobium officinale. Taxonomy (NCBI): domain Eukaryota; kingdom Viridiplantae; phylum Streptophyta; class Magnoliopsida; order Asparagales; family Orchidaceae; genus Dendrobium; species Dendrobium officinale. Next base: position 23,373,417 of record CM033698.1, read on the forward strand.
TTAAAAAATCAAAGTAAGGCAGTAAGTTATACAAGGCTAAAAAAAAGCAAAAAATAGTCTCTCCTAGTCCGACTTGAATATAAATAAGAAGTCTAAGGTCATAATTTATGAATTCAAAAGTCCACACATTATCATTAGTTAGAGGATCCTCATTAGGATCAATGTTGTAATTAATTACTTTCTCTTCTCTGCATACTAAAAATAAGAAAATGGTTTCCAACAACAAGTAAAGGCATTGGATGAGAAGCAGTGATGCCTCAATAGTGACAACAACGTAATAGAATTGGTTGTTGTCTTGAGGGTCCTACAACATGTGCCTGGGAGTTTGAGGTCATGTGATTCTTCTCAATTTTGGTTTGGTTTAGGCATAGTGTGTGTGTGTGTGTGTATGTATATATATATATATATATATATAAATTTTAAAATTACCTAAATCCTAATTTTGAGGCTTAGGCCTCTTCAAAATTATGTTGAGGCATCCTTGAAGAGTGCCTCAACCAAATTGAGACATAAACCTCATCTGACAAATGTGAGGCATATGCCGCATTGCCAACATGCAATTGAAGGTACTTTCTACGATTTGCTAAGTTCAAACTAATTTCTTCCAAGAAAACATACGTAGAAGCTACCTTTCAATCCGAACTATCCAGTATTGTAAAGAAATCCTCAATTAAGCAATTTTCATCCTCCATTTTAAAAAAATTGTCCTGCCCGATGTTTTCAATTATTTGGTGCTTCTCTTTCAGAAAGCAGAACTCGATCACATGCCAACAATACTTAATCGAATCTGGGTTCAGCGAAGAATATTAATAGACCTGGAGGAGGAATCTGTGAAACGTGGTGGAGGAAGGGGCAAAGATGTGAATTGCACTCTCCAGAAGAGAAACAAAACCAGATTTAAGAAATTCTCTAATGAAATTAAACTGGAAACCTAGACAGCCAAATTAAAGAGGAAACCCAATCCAATCATTAAATAAAATAGAGAAATCGATCTCACCGGACCAAAGTTTGTGGTGGTATTGATGGTAAGAAGGGAGATTTCATCGACCTTGGGACGAAACACAGCCAGTTGCGCACCCTTGTTGGCGAGAGGGAGGCGGCTATCGCAAGGGGAGAGCTGAGTACTATTGAAGAAGAAAGAATCGCGATCTGAGAACGCGATGCCGAATGTGAACCCGTCCCGCCGCTGGATCTTCGCGTCCGCACAGGGCTGAAACACGGGATTCTCGTCCCGGGCCTCAGCTGAGATCGAACACAAGTACAAAGCCAGGATCGCCGTTGTCACGGCCAGAACATTCGCATTTCCCGACATTAACATCGCCGGCAAGTCGTTTTTTTTTCTCGCTGCGGCGATCGATTTCGGGGATGAATTTTTGCGGATGTTAGAATTTTCGTTCCGGCGAACGATCTCAGGGTCAAAAAAGTTGCGGATTTGGGATCTCACTAGGCGAACGATCTCAGGGCCTGTTTGTACGCCGGATTTGAGTAAAATTCTGCAAAACGCCAACAAACGCAAAATTAGATCTCACGGTTTCGTCGGATTTACGGGATTTGTCCGACAAAGCGCGCGAAAGAGGAGAAATATCGTTACCTCCGTTTTGCCTTCCAATCCAACAGGCGACAAGAACAACGTCGTCGAAGAAGAAGGTGATGAAGCTTTCTTTAGCGACTCTATCCAAAACCCACTTTCAGGCCAAGCACCCGACGCGGAAGCAGTCAAAAAAATATGAGCAAGGGCCTTATAAGATTAGAGGTAAAATAATTTTTTTAATTTTTTATTAATTTAATATTTAATTGATGAATAATTAACTATAATATTATTATATAATAAATATAATTATAATTGATAAAAAGTGTTTAAATAACAAGTAATAATATTTAATCTTATAAATTAAATACAAATTATTTTTAATCTCTATTAGGGGTGTCAATATTTGACACTACACGACAACCCGACCCAGAAAATCCGGGTTGGACCCGACCCGGTCCGGGTTCGCAGATTCAACCCGTTTGATAAAATGGGTTGGGTTGGGTTGACACAGCGCGTTGCCGAGTCAACCCGAAAACCAGTTTATTTTAAAAAAATTTGAATTTCCCGCTGCCCCCGCTCGCGCTGCCCTCTGCCTGCCTGCCCCGCGCTGCCCCGCTGCTGCCCTGCCTGCCCCCGCTTGCCCCGCTTGCCGCGCGTGCCGAACCCGCGTGCCGTCGCTGCTGCGCCGTCGCCGAACCCGCATGCCGCCGTTGAACCCGCGCCGTCGCCGTACCGCACGTGCCGAACCCGCAGCCCCGCGTGCCGTCGCCGAACCCCCGCGCCGTCGCCGCTGCCGCGCTGCCAAACCCTCGCGCGTCGCCCACTGCCGGGTCGTGGGTCGGGTTAGGTCAACCCGGCAACCAGGCCGGGTCGGGTCCGGGTTGAAATGTCCTACCCGTTTGCAAAACGGGTCGGGTTCAGGTTGACCCGTTTATATACGGGTCGGGTTCGAATCGAACCCGAACCCGACAAGTTGACCCGAATTGACACCCCTAATCTCTATCATATTAAACAATTTTTTAAACTTAAGTACCTCATAATTTAATTAATTCAAATTTACAAATACCATTAAATTTTCTAATTAGAAAACAATATAATTAGTATAATAAGTATGATTTAATTAATCTAATTAAGAATATTAATAAATAAATAATTCTTTATGTTAATTGATAATTAATCTAGATTCTAAATATATTATTTATAAATATCAGTCGTTAATGATAATTAATATTAAAATTAATAATTAACTCATAAATAACTAAAAGATTAATTAAGACTAGTGATCACTCTTGTAGAATTTCAGATTTTTTATGTTCATTTTGACTATGTTTATTTCAGCTTTTTGATAATTTTATGATGGATGAACGTTTCAAAAATAATTAAAAAAAAAGTTTTTTGAATATTTTTGTAATTTTTTTCTTAATTTAAGTCAAAAAATTTATATTTTTTATAAAAAATACAAATTCCGTACGTAAAATAGCATTTATTAATTTTTTGTCAAAGCTAGAAAATACAAGTTGTGCTAAATGAAATATTATATGATTTGAATCTCTCTATTAGAGTCTAAATTAAAATAATTCTCATTTTTTTCTAAGAAAATAAACTTTAATGGTTCAATGGAATTTATTTAAATTTTAATGATTTCATCATCATTAATATTAGTTCTATTATTATTACAATTTAAAATTAAATCAATTTTAAACAATTTAATAAATAAAATATTATATATTTTTTTAAAATGTATTCATATCAAAATGAGTGCCTTAGAATTACTTTGGAAAAAAATAAAATGATAAAATTGTAAGAGAATCCTATTTCATAATAAATATCCCTTTGTTCTCTAGAGTTTTGAATGAAATTCTATTTAAATGTAAATTAATAATGCTTATATGTATAGCTTAGATTATGTATTAGATAGATTAGATTTATCAAATATATCATTTTAAAATAGAAAAAAATAACTTTATACTAAAAATTGAATATATATATATATATATATATATATATATATATATATATATATATATATATATATATATATATATATATATATAAATTTGAGAGAAATATGCTTCAAAATTAATTATTATTTTGAAATTTAAAAAGAACTTTTTCTTATAATATGAATTAATAATTTGTATAAAGATGTAAATACACATGTAGATGATTTTGACTTTTTAAAATAAGTTTTGTATAGAATGATTTTTAATTTGAGAAACTTAAAAAAATTAATGGGATTTAAAATTAGTTTTCTATTTATTTTGAAAAACTTTCTATGTAAACAAATTATGTCAGTTTATGCACAAGCCTTTAAATGTGAGTTTACTTAAAAAGACTTCTTCATTACATTAAAGCCACATAGGATTTCAGCATGCTTGTTCAACCGAGTCCCCTTAATTTGCATGCTTCTCTGATTTTGATTGGGCTGGTGATGCTACTGATCGAAAATCTACGACAGGCTATTGTGCCTTCCTAGGAAACAATCTCATTTCCTGGCAAGTTAAGAAACAAAAGATGGTAGATCGTTCATCCACAAAAGTTGAGTATCATTCACTTGCTACAGTTGTCGCAGATTTGATATGGTTGAAATATCTCCTTTAAGAATTTTGCATTAATATTGATGCTCTTATTCCTTTGCTTTGTGATAACGCATTAGCCATTGCACTTGCTAACAATCGTGTTTTTCATGCTTGGACAAAGCATATTGAGATCGATTTTCATTTTATTCGGGATTGTGTTTAGAATCGAACCGTACTTATTCACCATATCAACTCTTTTGATCAGTTGGCTGATATATTCACTAAACCGTTACCTATTAAACGGTTCAAAGATGGACAAGAGTGTCATCTTGAGGGGGGATGATATGCCGAACTGATCAGCCGTTAGTACTGCTCTGTCCGGCCTCCTCCTACAACACTATGTGCCTCAATTTGTGTGTTTCACAGCAACACTTTTACATAGCAAATCAGAGCCATTGTTGTCTAACTAACACTCATCTCACCGTTAACTTAATCTCTGATTTGGAGAGAGATATATATTGCTTACTGTAGCATGATGTTTTCAATGAGAAAAATCACTTGGTGTTCTAAATTCTTCTCTCAGTTTTCTCTGCTTTCATTCTAACGTTTATGCTACAGGTTTCAAAACTCCAGCTCATTCAATTGACATTTTAAATTACATCGCTTGTATGTAGTTTTTTAATAAGAATAACTAATAATATGTTTTCCATTCTGTAAATAACTTTAACAAGTTTATTTTGATTGATATTTTAGGCTTAATTCGGGATGACATTCTTACGGCTTTTTAAAACAGGTTTCTATTTTGTACTAAAAAGCTACTTTAAGAAGCAACAAGTCGTCCCAAACGAAACCTTAGCTATTTTCATGATATATTAACATGCTAAGTTTAATTTAAATCATTTTCTTCTATTTGGGACTGAGAATTTGTCTTGAAATGATTATTTAAAATTTCAGAAGATGAATTTTTCTCCATTTTCATCTTCAATACATTGCAAGATTATCCGGTCTTTGATATTGAGACAAAGCAGTGCTTTAAGGTCCTAAATTCTAACAATTCAATTATCTATATAATTATTAATATTTATTCATATGCACTTTGTGAACATTTAAATAAATATTAATAATTATAATTACTTATTATAATACAATTATTTTTTTTAATACTAATAAAAATAATATAGTTAAATTATTAATATTATAAATTTTTAATGCATATCTTAATCAAGTCAAATACCAATAATCTCGCCGGGTTTCGCTAATCTTCCGCCAACAAATTCTTTATACATCCGCTCTATAAATAAGAGGTGCGGCCCGCATCTATTCCCCAAAATATGAACGAACCCTCGTCGTCTTCTTCCCATCGCAAGCAAAGCAAATTGTTTCTGAAGAAAGCTTTCTTTTACTCCACTGCTGGAAATTCCTAACGCTAATCCTAAACTTGACATCTCAAAGGTTGGGAAGAAGGTTGGGAAGAGAGCTAAAGAAGCATCATATGCTTGAGCTTCGTTTGGGACAGCTGAGATCCGACGCCTCTTTTATCTTATATTTTGTTTGGGACTATTTTTTTTGTTGCTTCTTAAAACAGTTTTTTTAGTATAAAAATTTTAATTTCTTATAAAAAAACTGTTTTAATAACCAACAAAAAAATCGTCCAAACGAAGTTTTAATCATGGACACCGACGTGATGCTCTATCAGGTGCTTTTCTGTTCGGGCGGGCTTTTCACGGATGATGTTTTATTTTTATTTGTTCTGATGATGATGATTTTGCTGTTTTCTTAGATTGCTTTGTTTGAGAATCCAGCGATAAAAAATGCCGTCGTGCTCTCGGAGGTTTATTATAGGATCAAGGCTCTCTGCACCAATGCTACGAAGAACTTCTTCGTTTTCTACAGCGAGAATCATAGGTAAGTATAAAGCTCTTTCTGCAACTTCCTGTTCATTAGTAGTTGTGCTTAATCTGCAATAATTTTTTTTTTGGAGGAATGTACGAACTTGATAAAATTTTGTCTTTTGGTTTAATTCAGGGATGCTTATGTGGAAGAGAAGGTTGAGAAGATCTGTAATTTTGTTAAACATTTATTGTGGCTCATAAAGAAAATATTTCTGTTTTTAGAGGAGTCGTATGTAAGGTCTCTTCAGCAGCCTAATTTGCCGGACTTGGTTGCCATCCCAACATCTCTAAACATTTTGAAGGGAGAACTCGATGATCTAAGACTATCAAAGCGGGAAGTCATCTACCCAGAGGTATAATGATCATCCCATAGACGATTTCTTTCTTTAATCTGACCAAAGTTTTCATTTTTAATGAAACTTGACTAATATGCTGAGGATATTTATTTATGTTCATATCTTGTATTTCCTTTCTTATACACAGCACAAACTTGCGTCAGAGATTACTTCTGGCCTGCTCCATGGAATATACCATAAAGGAAGGTTTCGAGTTAACCGTTACAATCCATTAGTGGGCTATGTTGGTGATGAGATAGCAATTTGTGATAAGGTTAACATAAATAAGGCTTTTGGTGGAGATATTGTTGCCGCAGAGCTCTTGTGCCCTCAATACCAGCGGACTGAGGAGAATTCCTTGATTGTTGAGGATGTTAATGGTGTGTTTAGTTATGCTTAATATTGATTATGCTTTACCCAAATTATCAGCTTTTAGGTGAAGACGAGGAAGATGACGTTCACTTTGTTCCAGGTAATGTTGATGATGCTCCAAGGAATGCAAATATAGCAAAAGCTTGGGCTGGATCTAGACCTAATGTTTTCACCTTGCTCATTTGGCCATGTCATTGGTATTATAAAGAGAAATTGGAGCTCGTAAGTTGAAAAAAAAAAAAAAATCTAGTTCTACTATTTTAATACTCGTCTATTTTTTTTTATATTGAGTAGCTGATATTATTCTGAACTACTACCGAAGGACACCCAAATCTATTTCTACTATTCTAATACCGGATGGATGCAGAAACTCATGATCCTCTGGATATTGGTAAGTAATTATTATTGTAAGCACTAACTAAATATTGCTATTTACTTTTGCTTTGTGCTGAATGCTAGTTCCTTTTGGCAGGAATTTATCCAATTAGAGAGGCAAATCAGATGATTGAAGAATTTATGTTGGCTTGCAATTTTTCTATTGCAAAAAGGATATTGAAGCATTTTCCATCGTGTTTCTTGTTGTGGTGTGCCATGTTAGCTTTGTGTACAATCTGATTGCATCGATCAATCGAGTTGTGCTGCTACCTCTGACCTTAATTTCATCAATCGAGCTCACCGGGGGTCCTCCCCCTGCTTGGCTTTTTCTATTTTGCACATGAAAAAGTTTTTCCCGTACAACATTGTGATGCTATATACCCGAGCATTATGACAAAATATACTGAGAGTGGAGTGTCATGGCACTCTAAACCCTAGTATTGTGTGGTGCCATACCTCGATGCTATCAAGCAGAGTGGAGTTAGAGAATGGAGTTCCACAACACTCTAAAGTTAGCACCGTGGTGCTGCGAGTTGGGCTAACTGTTTTTTTACTTAAGGGTTGTAGCTCTTTGTAGTTTTTAGCGAGTTTCTCTTTGTTTGTTTGTATGAGAACGGTGTAAGGGTGTACAGAGACAAGGAGAGAGTGAGAGAATTATTTTTAGAAGCAGTGAGAAAGCCGTCCCAAACGAAGCCTTAGCCATATTCATGATAGATTAACATGCTATATTTAGTTTAAATCATTTTCTTCTATTTGTGTACCTACTGAGAATTTGGGCCCTAATATCTTATTTCTTCTCCGAAGTTCAGATTTCTTTAATTCCCTCATATCTAAAGGGAATAAAATAAATAGAAGGAATTCAAAGGAACAAGGAAGACCATTATGAAATTCATCATCAAATTGGCATCAATTCAATTCTTCTTTTCTATATAATTGATTTAAAAACTTTTTTATGATTATTTTATCTAAACATTGGCTTAAAGTGGTCATTTTCTTTCATCAATTACCAAGACATTGACAAAATCAACAAAATTGATGTGTAGGTTGCATTGATTATTACTATAAGATACCTCATAAACATAAAAATTTTCCTACGAAGTTACAAAATTTTCATTATTGACTTTGAAATAATTTTTAATTTGTTGTCATATTTCATCAAGTTTGACAATAGTATATTGGATATAACTTAAATGTGGTTGGATTATATGACTCATTTGATTATAATTTTCAAACATCATTTATTATACATAGCTATAGTTATTAGAAAAAAATGACTTATGATAGGTTGGAATATTACATAAAATTACTAGACCATAATCATATTATCAGTGGTGATTCATTAGTAATATTCACCATACTAGATCAAATAGTACTTATCTTCAAATTTTATAAATCCGCAAGACATACTAGATTTGTCTCATTTTATTACTTTCAATTTTATATAATGATCAAATGTTTCATGAAGGATGAAGAATATGAATATCTTCAATATAGGTATTACGATAATTATTTGCGTGACTATCATCTCCTTTCAAATTCAAAATCATCTAATCATTATGATAGAGTCTTATTATACATCAAATTCACAAGCTCTAAAGATTTCTATCAATTTCAAATGTTGACACAAACATATAAAGTAAAAAAAAATGGAGACATCACAATGTAATGATGAGAGGCAATTTGACATATGCCTTCAGTGAGATAAATGAAGAGCAACAAAGGAATCTTGATGAAGCAATTGGAGATCAGAGATAGATGTGATGTGATGGTGAGGGTAAGTAAGCTGGGCTGAGGGCTTCAATGTTTTTGTTGACATGTAAAAGAAAAAAATAGGTTTAGATGATATAAATAATAATATTAATAATTATTATTTTAGTTAAATTAAACTTATTACTAATAAATAATTATTCATGTGATGTATAATTATATGACTATTGTAATACAAATACTTTCTAATAATTCTTTATTAATTACATAATTAAATATTTAATATATAGATAAATAATTATTTAAAGATTTCTAATTACAACTACAACATTAAGCCTTTATCCCACTACATTGGATCGTGTGCATGAATCATTTTTCTTTATTGTATTCTTTTAAAAGTCAAACTCTCATTTAAATTTAATAAAGAAATATCATTTTTAATATTTTCTAATCAAATCTTTTAGTTCTACCTCCAGCTTTCTTAACAAAATAATAATAAAACGACTAAAATAATTATATATTTTATTTCAATATCTTATTATCAATATAAATATACAAATAACATTAAAAATTAATTTACATTAATAAATTAATAATAATAATAATAATAATAATAATAATAATAATAATAATAATAATAATAATAATAATAATAATAATAATAATAATAATAATAATATTCATATTTACAACCAATATTATCATACCTTATTCTTCTAAAATCAAGAATGTTTCTCACATCTTATAATGAATGTCAGTCACCAAAACTACATCACTATTAGTTTTCTAGTTTCCTCCTTATAAAGTAGTCCATATATGTAATTTTTTTAATGAAAACCTGAACTTCTAGCTCACAAATAAAGAGGAATTTTTAGCTGTTTGCCCACAAAATTTCCCTCAGATTCTTTTGACAATCCAGTTTTCTCTTTTTATAGCATTGGAAGATGGTTAGCCACACCCCAGCCCTTGCGCAGAAATTATCACATAAGTAAAAAATTACCCTTTGCAGGTGTTTACATGCAAAAACTTCGCAAAACACAACAAAAATGAGAAACAAAACAACGAAACAAGATCCAACATAAACTTCAACAACACGTAAAAGACGTGCATTATATCAAAGTAAACAAGGCAAGGAGCTATGTAACTCCACAAATTACTACCATGGTCATCAAAAAGTAAGAGACTAGTAACAAAACAATCAGGTCAATCAAGGTGGCCTTATTGCTGAGCGCACTGCACTCTCTGAGCACCGCCATGCATGTCCTCGTCCTCATCATATGCCTCCTGAGCTTGAGTTTGCTGCTTCCTCCTCATCTCCTCCTCCATGTTCACATCATGCAAGGTCGTCTCTTCGCACTCGTCAAGCTCCATGTCTGTAAGCTGAGTTCGGGTCCTCGCAGGAAGAATTGCCTCGAGAGCTTTGCACTGGTCTGGATTCAGCGAGTCCGGGAATTCGACGTTGAAATGGATGTAAAGCTTGCCTTTCATGAATGGCCTCTGGTACATCGGCATGCCCTCATCATTGATTGCCTTGAATTGATCTGCAGATATTATAACATGAACATAGTACATAGGTGAACTAACTGTCTCATGAATTGAGTTAGTAGCTATAAATATGAATATGAAATGATCTTAAAAAAGATTACCAGGCTTGACAACTTCTCCAGGGTTTGATTTAATAAGAAGCTGCCTGCCATCGAGATGGGTCAGCACGAAGCGGAAACCGCAGAGGGCATCTGTAAGGAAGAGAGAGTGCTCAACAAAGAGATCGTCACCCTTTCGTTTGAACTTGGGATGGTCCTTTTGTTGCAGTACAAACACGATGTCGCCCGTGATACAATCAGGCTACAATTATCAAGTGAAAGCAATAAGTCAGCAACAGTTTAAAACGTGGTACCGAGTAAACATTTGGTACATGGCAAATTTTTAAGTCTGCCACAAAAAAATTAAGACATGAAGAGAAATAGGTTAAGTGTATGATACTAGAAATTATTTTCAATCTACTGGTAAAATGACGCAAGAATTAAATTTTGGTGGTCACAGGAAAAAAGAGAAATGAAAGAGAAACAAAGCTTGCATAATAATAGTGGTAATTTCATCCATAAGGGCATCTCCAACCGAGAACACCATTTTTCACGGCAAAATACAACAAAACTCCAAAATGCCATAATTCTGCTCCAATCGAACTCCATTTTAGATGCTTCTGCGAAGGTAACGACCCTTCTCCACTTTCGCGCGTTTTTTCGCCAAATCAGGTTGAGAGAGCAAAATAGCGTGGGTGAACAACGCAACACCAATATTGACGTCGCACTGTTCACCCGTAAGTAAATGGCGAAAGATTTGACGTCCGGCTGGAGCGACTGAATGACGCCATACTCACTTTTGGCGTTCGGTTGGAGATGCTCTAACACTAATTTGCAAAATTACTATCTGCATGCCTTCAATTTTAAAATTATACTCAAATCTCAAAATTAACAATAAAATTTCAACCTGCATTTTTGTTTTCATCAAACAACATGAAGCATTTATCCCACTCCGTCCGTAGGCTACAAAAAATCCTTTTCTTTCATGGTGTCATATTATAAGTCAAATTTTCATGGATTATTTCTAACCATGTCTTTTAGGTATATCTCTAGCTTTCTTAACAAAGACCATATCTAATAAATACATCTACTATCCCAAATCGGATCATCAGAAAGCCAACATTTTATCATTTTATGTAACCAAACCATCCATGACAACTCACTCCAATCTTATATGCCATTAGAGCTACAACAACCTTTTCCCATATACAATAATACCATTAGAGGCTCAACACTTGAATATTTGGCAAGCATTAGATTTTCTTTTATCATCCAAAAAAAGATCTACAGGGAGAAAGAAGAGCAAGCAACATACCGCTTCATCGGCCTCACCAGGGAAGGTGATTTTCTGCCCATTCTGCATACCCTTCTCTACGAAGACCTCAAGAACCTTTTTTTCCTGCACAACCTTCTCACCTTTGCACTGTGGACACCGATCCTTGTCATTAATGGTCTCGCCTGTCCCTTTGCATTCATTGCAAGGATGCTGCATCTGTTGAATCATCGATGGTCCCAAATGGCGAATTGAGACTTTCATGCCTGTACCTTCACAACCAGAGCATTTCATTGAAGCACCGGATTTAGATCCCTTCCTGCAAAACATGTAAAATGCCTTTATAAATTAACATAGCTTCAGTAGTGAAGTGCAGCAACTCATGGTACTCACCCTTTGCATTTTGAGCAAAGAACATTCCTAGAAAGTGAAAGTTTCTTCGAAGTTCCATTGTACAATTCTTCCAAGGAGACCTTTAATGGATGAATAACATCTTCTCCTCTTTTCTGCCTGCGTCCACGGCTACTGCCCCGATCTTCTCGCCATAATAATCACAGGGAGTAAGAGCGGTATCAAGATCTCAGTTCTCAAAGGGATCAAATGAATAAAGTTTGCTTAAATATATCAAAGCTTACCACCAAAGGGGCTACCGCCGAAGAAAGACTGGAAGATATCAAATGGATCATGAGCAGCACCTCCTACTCCTTCCTTGAGAGCATCTTCACCGTATTGATCATATATATCCCTCTTCTCAGGATCACTCAACACCTCATAAGCTTGGGCCAATTCTTTAAACTGCAAATATATATTTTTTTGGATAAATTCACACCTGAACTAGCTCATAAACAATAGAAAGTAGCAAACATAAACTATTTCCAACAAAATCTCTACAAATCAAACTTAAAACCTGCAAATGCAAACATAATCATAAAGAGGAAGGTAATCGTCCATGAACTTATGGCTATTATTGGAGAAATTATTCTGTGCGGAATCCGGTTATAGAGCTGTGTTCGGATGCTTACGTGGAAAGTTAAAAGTCAGCGTTATTATTTGACCTGCGTATTGATTGAGTATTTATTACGTACTCGTTGTGTAAAATGTGCGTATTGATTGAGTATTTTATTGCGTATTTGTTGTGTATTTATTGAGTATTTTTTGCATATATGTTGCGCATTTTCTACTTATTTACTGCTTATTTGTTGCGGATTTCACTTCGTATGCAGTAAGTCCGAAAAGACAAACAGGTCGGGTAAGAAATCAAATGAATATCCTAACTTTCCACATAAGCACGCCACGTGCAATGATTTTATTGGCATCCGAACACAGCTCTATATCTGGATTCCGCACAGAATAATTTCTCCTATTATTGAGGCAAGTACCAATGCCACACCAAATAGATGAATGGATGAGCCCACAAAATTCGAAATTGTCGATGCCCTAGGTCTTCATAATTACCGTTCTACCCACTAGACTACACATTAGTCCCAGAAAATGACTAAGAAGCATTCCTTCTAACCACTAAATTGTTGTGCATATCAAATGCCAGGTCTAAAATTGAACGAATACAAGTAGGACCTTTCTAGGGTCACAATGAAGAAAAAAAATCAAACACTACATATCCGCCACCAACGAAATCCGCTTCCAACACAGCCATAAACAATTAAGAAGATCGCCAAGGAAACCAAAATAAAAATCGAAAGGATCTTGCGATCGCAATCAAAATCTACATCCAGCGAACATAGCACCTCATCCCACCATAAACATTCACTTCCAAAACAACGAATCAACAATTCAGCTTATGCCCAAACTATCCAATACATCAAAAAAACAAATATCTAAAATCAGGTCAAATCGATAACAACTATACCTTCTCGGGATCACCGCCCTTATCAGGATGGTTCTTAATAGCCGCCTTGCGATACGCCTTCTTCAAATCATCCTGCGACGAGTTCTTCGACACGCCGAGAACTTCATAATACCTCGTGTTGTCGCTCTTCTTTGGCGCCCTCCCAAACATCTTTCTCCTTCCCGCAGATCTTCTTCCGATCGGAACGAATATGCAGTGTTTCCTTGCAATCAAAGGAACCGAGCCTGGTAGCTTCTGGTTTCAGCGAAGAGCAAGGAGGAGAATATAAACTGGAGAAGCAAAGCTCGACAGAGAGGCAAATGAGAATCGGGTCGTTGCCGTCCACCGCAAAAGATGGAAGACTCTAGAACGGTTTCCTTCGAGTGGTGCAGAAATACTCAGCCGTTGGATAGAGAATCGACAGCACGATTTGTTAATCCAGAGTCTTCTAATTCGTTGGATAAAACTGCTCAACAATTATTGTATTAATTAATTAAGAAAGACTTATATGCGAATTATAAAAGAATTTATATATATACTATTTTAATTTTTATATTTATATATATAAAACTTTAAAATTTAAATTACATAAAAATATAATGAGTATTAATTTATATTGAAATAAAAATATATTATATATACATTTTGATGTGATATAAATATTCATAAGAAAATTCAGTTAAATTCTAAATAAACATAGAAATTTGAAAATAAATCTAAATTCAAATCTAATTTTTGCAAAAAACTTTGAATGCATAATTTCAATGTAATTTAATGAATAAAAGTAAATTTTGACGGATTTTACGAGCTTTAAATATTTTTTTAGCATGTGAGATTGGTTAAGGCATTGTTGGGGATAATCTTCTTATTGCTTTCTAAAACAATTATTTTTTACATAATTTTTTGAATTAGAAATTTTTGCATTAAAAAGCAATAAGAAAGCTCTACAAAATAAAACTAATGTTAGAATAGAAAAATAATAATTATTAGTTCAATTAACTTTAAAATTAGTATGAAATTTGTTTAATAATCTTGAAATTGTGTTTGTAGCTTGTTTGAGAATTTTAGTGCTTGTGTTTATGAATACTATTTTATGCAGCCAAATTTTTAAAAGGAACAGGTTAGCTGAGGCATTTAGTGAGAGGGGCACGAACGGAGCAAAATTTAAGATGGAGCAGGTCGTGAAAGCTTTTGGCATAGTCAGAAAACACCACATAATCAGTTGCATACAACCAATACGCCAAAATGTTTGGCGCTTTAGGAATGCGTCAATACCTTCGGCGTGTTCATGAGAACATGCCAGAACATTCGGCGCATTCTAGCCTAATCCGATTCCACACACTTTTGTGAAAATGATGTTTCGTTTTCTTGAATTTTGAGCTTTTCTTAACATTTGATTTTCTCGATATAACTTTATCATTAGTAGACTTAAATATTAACTATTTTGTAAATAGTTTATTTTGGAATTTAAAAAGTACTAAAAAAATAAATAAATTAGATTGAATTTTGAAAGTAACGAGTTTGGGGGATTTCAGGCAGAGGCGTTTATAAATGAAAACCATTTACTCATCATAGCAACCAAAACAAAATAAAAACTATAAGATAAAAACAAATAAGATAAAAAAACCCACTCAAAAACTCTAATTACTAGAAAAATAGATACATAGAAAAGAGATTGGCAAAAAGAGGGCTCAGAGGGGAACTTTTATTTGATCCAGTGAACGTACGTAGAGCTACGTTCGGACGGTACTAAGATCGCTGCCACAAAACGAGAAATACCAAGCAAATACCGAGCAATATCAACAATAACGAAAAATATCATTATGTGAAGACAAAATACTGAGCAATACCGAGCAATATCGAGTTATACCAAAAAATACCGAGAAACTCGGTATTTTTTGGTATAACTCGATATTGCTCGGTATTACTCGGTATTGGTCTTTGCAGAGCGGTATTTCTCGCTATTACCAAACAATACCTAGCAATACCGACCAAATACCGAGCAAAAACCGAGTAACAATGAACGTAGATCTACATTCGGTCAGAGGACGTAATAAAAGTTCCTCAGAGGGAGAGGCCAACTACCCACTCATAAGAAATTCAGATGAAAAACTCATTGTAGGAGTCGAAGCTTAGACAGAAGCCGAGGTGGTAATAGGGAGCACAGGTTGCCGCAGGGCCATCCAAAGCAATAACAGGTTGCTCAAGGACCTCGTCGTCTGAAAACACCTGGAAGAGCAAGTAGCATAATAACCATTCAGCAAAATTCCTGTGGTTGCCGTATGACCGCCACAGACAGAATGGTAAGTAGATGGCCATACTCATCATCTTCCAGGCGACCAAAAACACCATAGGAATCTCCAGGAAAAACATTAGAAGATATGCGTGAAACGATCCTTAAGCTTATCATAACATTTCCACCAAAAAGATTTGAGACTAATTGCATTTTTAATAGCCAATTGAATTAAGGAAGGGCTGTCCCAGATACCAGCAAAATGTTCATTATTCCTTTCCCTCCACAAATGATAAATTGTGTGGCTAACGATAAAAACAAAAAATTGTCCCTATTGTCTTAAACTGCTGCATATTATCCAAGCAATCAAAAGTTTGAAGCAGGTTTGGTCTGAAGAAAAAAAAAAACGCTAAGAAAAGGTAAAAGAGCCGATATCACTAAATAAGAAAAATCACATTCAAAGAGCAAGTGTTTATGCATTTCTGGTGCAGAGAGACAGAATGAACAGGATGGCTAAACATTAATTAACTTCTTGAGAAGCAGATCAACACATTTCAACTTCTCAATAATAGCCATCCACGCATAAAAATAGAACCGAAGAGAATGGTTTTTATGCTAAATAAATTTATACTAGTGTACTTCCTCCTACAGAGAAAGATTTGCGTAATAAAATTCTTAAAAGAAGGGTTGAATGAGCCTTCCCAGGAAATCGTGGGTTGCTCATTAATATAGACTGTTAAGGATTGCCACGCGGGCCTACTTAAGAAATGACTAAGGAAGTACCTATTGATTGTTCATAATATACTTATTAACAACCTGATGTATGATACGAGAAGGCGAGAAGAATTCGGATAAAGCTTGTCCGTTACACATGGGTCCCAAAACATAGAATAGTTGTAGAGAGGAGCAATAAAAAGAGAAATAGAATTCCTGATTTTGTGTGTAGTTGATCATGTTTGTTTCCAAGCTTTGGAAGCATTAAGAGTAGGTGGCTTCCATGGTGAAATGTATTTAGCCCGATACGAGGAGCTATCAATAGAATCTTGACTGTACAACTGCCAGATAAAGGACATCATAACGCCATGATAAAGAGATTCTATAGAAGGAATACCCAGCCCACGCACCCTGAGGCTTAGGAAGTGCAGTGGATTTCCAAGCGATTAAATGGAGCTTTTTGTCATTAATGATGCTGTGAAATAAGAACCTTAAGAATAATTTAGTGATAAATTTGCAGCAAGCCATACGTATAATGGATCCCCTAATCCAATATAAAATGGCGGTTGTAATAGTGAACACCCTACCTACAAAAGAGAGAAACCAAACTTTCTAACCAGTAAGTAGAGTAGAAATTTTACTCAAGAGCGGTTGGAAGTGAGATAAATATGATGTTTGGTGGACATAGAGAGCCTCAAATATTTGAGGGAAGAATCTACTTGGGAAATGCCAAGAATATTACGAATGTCAGTCATAGTAGGGCATTTTTGGAAAACATTATCAAGCTTCTATTGGGGTTGACATGAAGACCAGAAGCACCATTAAAATCTCATAGGGAGCTATTCAAGTAAGCTGCATTTTGAGAAAAAGCAATGTCAAAGACAAGCATATCATCCACATAAAGAAGATGATTTAAACAAATCCCAATATTGAAACTTAAGTCAGCGAAGGGCGTAGAGTGGGAAGGAGATTAAAGGTAGCATGACATACCATCCATCACAATGCAGAAGAGCAAGGAGAGGGGGGGGGGGGGGGGGGGGGGGGGGGGGGGGGGGGGGGGGGGGGGGGGGGGGGGGGGGGGGGGGGGGTGTACATGAGGCAACCCTTAACGAAGGCCATATCAAGATTTAAAGAACCCCTTGAGAAAACCATTAAGGCAGATGGAAAATTGCATGCCCGAAATGCAACCTTTAAACCATTTGATGAACAAATCAAGAAAGCCTTTTTGCTTCATTTTGTTGAGAAGAAAAACCCTGGAAACCAAATCAAAAGCCTTCATGATGTCAAGTTTAACACAAAATAAGTTCTGAGAAGAATTAAAATTCATAGAATACCTTCATAAAAGGTGTTCTTTGAAGCCAAGATAATATTATCAGTTTAATACTTTTTATGAATGAAACTAGCTTGACTATTATGAATAATGTGGGGTAAGATCGATTTAATCTTGTTTGCAATCAATTTGGCCACAATCTTATAAAAAAATATTGCATAGTGAGTTAGGTCTAAAATCAATAATATTGGAGGTATGAGAACACTTGTGAATTAAAGTGATAACAAAGGCTTTTACACCTTTTGGTAAGTGGTTAGTGTTGAAAATTTTCTTAACAGCATTACACACATGTAGCCCATTGGAATACCAAGAAATCTTATAGAACTTGAAGGTATAATCATTAGGATAGGGCATGATGGTAGATGGTCCAGCAAAAACCACATCCTTCAAAAGTCCGAGGAGTTTGTGAGACCTCAATGAACTAGCCTAAGGCGCACCAAGAGAGAAGTGAATTGATAATATAAAATTTACACAACAAAAAATACTGATATAATGATAATTTTTTTTCAAAATGATTTTAAAACTAATCCAAAATGAATACTTAAAAACTTTCAGAAGCAATTGAAAATTTAAAATACTTTTTCAAAACATGCAAGTTATTCTTTATGCAAGCAACAACCTATTCTAATTACACTTGATTATAAATATTAAAATTCATGCAATAAATTTAATTTACAAATAATAGAAAAATAAAATTGTAGAAAAGTAAGTGAGAAAATGAAAAAGTACACCATAAATTTTTATAGTAGTTCGGTCAACCTTGGCCTACATCTTGTTATAAATCGAGCTTCTGAGTTTATGAATTTGATGATAACAAATATTATTAATTACATTTTTATTTCTCCTAGTATTTGTATAGCATATTTATTTATGATTGACTAACATTTTAGGTACACCCACCATTCTTTGAAGATTCAAGGCTTAAGATTAGGTATAATAGGTTATGTTAAATGCGTATGTAATTTTTATTTATTTATTTTTAATTTCTTGAGTTAAGTCTTATATGGATATTTATTAGCCTGGTGATCGTGCACACACACACAAGGGGAGAAAAAATAATTTTAAATATTTTAATTTTTTGTACATCGTACTAAACGATATGGATTGTACTATATGATTTGGAGTTATAAAAATTAATTAAAATATTTTATTTTTTCTAGAAAAAAATACTTTTTATATATAACTAATTATGCAGTATGAACACCATATCATATTGGATGATCTGTTATAATTAGAAAGCCCGTAATCCATTAAATTAGGCAAAAATTTAAATATAAAATGTTGTTCTAATCACACTGTACGAACCTAATCATACTATACAATGTTTAAAATATTTCATAATGTAATCCTTTAATTAGTAAATCAAATATAGTTAATTTATATATTTTGATCATACTATACAAACTAGATTGTATTGTATGATCAATAGAGACAATTTTGGTCATCTCATGATTCATCATGGACGAACTGCATTTCAGTTGAACTATTCGTATTATATGATTGATCATTCGCATTGATGATTGTATAGTGTTAACAAGCAAATTGACCTGTTCGTGCTGATGATAATACAGTATGAAAAAGCAAATTAAATATTCGTACTATACTAAATGGTGATTGTATAGTACTAACATGTCAAATATGCACATCATATTGGACGATCCTACGATCGTACTGCACGATCTTTGATGGCTGAATTAATTTTTTAGGAGTTTTTAAATCCTTCTATTTAAGCTTTCTTCAAAGACATTGTATGTGTCATTGGCATGCATTGAGTCTTCATTCTTTTGAAGAAAACTTGAAGAGAGAGCCTTAAAAGGGAGAAAGGAAAGGGTGGAGTTTGAGAGGAAGAAGATCTTTGTGGGGTTCAAGGGAGTGTGGAGGGGGTTTAACATGGTTGCTCAAGCAAGCTTACATCTTAGTACCATCAAATTCAAGGTTTGTCTTGAGGGAAATTTTGGGAAGAAGAAGATATCTTTATTGTCAAAGGACCCAGCTACTCCGCAACATCAGGGAAAGTAAAGTGACTCAAGGTTCTCTACCTCATTAGGAGAGTGAAAAGGAGTCCAAGTTCTCTGTATCACTGGGAGGGTGAAAAGAAGTTAAGGTCCTCTGCATGCGAAAGGAGTTTGATCCTCTACCGCATCAGGTTGGTGGGAGAGAGTTTGTAAGGGCTTCTTCGCCTACCTATGGCGAATAAGAAGAGACACTGCAGTGATAATGCAATACCCAAAGTGGGTGACTCTGGGGAGTGGATGTAGGTCATGGTTAGACCGAATAACTATAAATTTGGTGTGTTCTTTTTTATTTTACTTTCTATAATTTATCTTTATGTAATTTATTTTCTATTATAACTACTTGGTTAAAAATCAGTGATTGATATTATGCTATATTGATTATATTATTATCACCATCTTTGCAACTTTTGATAAGTATACTAGCTTATACATCAAGTGATAGTATTACTTTTGTATTAGTGAGCCTTAGGGATAGTTCATTGAGGTCTTCAACATTCTCATACTTTTAAGTAGTATCAGAACGAGATTCAAAAATTAAGTTTTAGAAAACTTTTGAAAATAGATCAATGGCTAAAATTGGAAATCATAACATTATGAAAGGAAATTCAATCACGTAACCACCTTTATTTGAAAATATTTCTTTTGATTTTTAAAAAAATTGTATGTCTATTTTCTTGAAATAAATTGATTATCAAATGTGGCATATGATTCAAATTGATTATTATATACCATCATGCATTATAGATGGAGTCAAAATTAACATTCTTTTTACTAAATGGAATAGAAAAGAAAAATATAACGCTCAATTGAATGCTAAATCTTTGAATTGCTTTTTCTGTGCTTTAACTGAAGATTATATGATTATTTCTATCATCATCACTAGCAAGGAAGTTTAAGATAAATGAAGCATTACATATAAAGGTAGTAGTGAAGTCAAACAATCTAATTAATAATATATGATTGGCAGTGATTATTTTATTCACATGAAACTTATGAGACTATCTTATACATGTAATAAAAGATTGTGATGTCAAAATTTATGTAGATAACTTTTAAACAAACTTGAAAAGGTTAATAAAATTCTACTATTTTCTACCTTGCAAACTAAAAGAGTAAAAATAAGCCCATTGTAATATGTGGAAAAGATAAAAAACAAAAAATCTCTTCGGCAGTCCTAGCTTCTGAATCATCAAAAGAGGAGGAGAACAATGAGGTATAATTAAGTATGTTAAGGTTTGTTTATATATTTTATTTATGTGTTTTGTGTGTTGGTTTATTTGTTTTGTGTGTTTTATTTTTATTATGTTTTAAGCATAATTTTATGTTTTCGTTTCTTTATTATGTTGTTATTTCTTCTGCGTGTATTTTAATTTAGGTGTTGTGTTATCTCTTTTTTTTTGATATTATCAAAGAGGGAGAATGTATTATGGTTGGTTGTATTTATGGTTTATTTTTATTTTTTTTTTGTTATTTAGTTTTAAAAATTTATTTGTTAAAAAAATAACATGTTTACCCCTATTTTTTAATGTAATTATTTTAGTGAGAGTGAGTTTAGTAGAAAATATTTTTAGTTTATAATTTTAACCATTAATATTTATCATCATAAAAAAGAGGAAGATTGTTACAACTTGGGCTTCTGAGTTTATGATTTTGATGATAACAAATATTATTAATAACTTATTTATTTCTCATAGTATTTATAGAGTATATTTATTTGTGTGTTGACTAACAATTCATATACATCATGCACCATTCTTTGAAGATTCAGGACTCAAGATTAAGTAAAATAGGTTATGTTAAATGAGTATATAATTTTCATTTATTTATTTTTAATTTTTTGTGTTAAGTACTATAAGGATATATGTTAGCCTGGTGATCATGCATACACATATAAGGGTAGTAAAATGATTTTAAATATTTTAATTTTTATGCACATCATACTTTATGATATGGATTATATTATATGATATGGTGTTATAAATATTAATTAAAATATTTTATTTTTTATTAAAAAATACTTTTTAAATATAACTAATCATACAATATGAAAACCACATCATATTGGATGATCTCTTATAATTAAAAAGCACGTCATCCATTAAATTAGACAAAATTTATAATTTGAAAAGTTATTCTAATCATACTATATAAACCTAATTATACTATACAATGTTTAAAATATTACATAATGTAATCCTGTGATTTGTCAATCAAATCTGGTTAATTTTGATCGTACTATACGAGCTAGATCTTATTATATGATCAATAGAGATGATTTTGATCATCCCATTATTCATCATGGATGAACTGTATTTTGGTTGAACTAATTGAACTATATAATTGGTCATTCATATTAATGATCGTACAATACTAATGGGCAAATTAAATTATTCATACTGATACTCATACTGATGATCGTACAATACAAACAGGTAAATTGACAATTCGTGCTATTTTAACTGGTGATTGTATAGTACTAACATGTAAAATTTTATATATTATACTGGACGATCCTGTAATCGTATTGTACGATCTTTGATGGCTGAATTAATTTTTTAGGATTTCTTAAAGCCCTCTATTTAATCTTTTTCCAAAGATATAAAAATTGTCTTTGGAATGCATTAAATCTTCTAGAGAAAACTTAAAGAAAGAGCCTTAAAAGGGAGAGAGGAAATGGTGGAGTTTAAGAGGGAGAAGATCCTTGTGGGGTTCGAGAGAGTGTGGATGGGGTTTCACATGGTTGCTCCAGCAAGCTTTCATTATAGTATCATCGAATTCAAGGTTTATCTTAAGGGAAGTTTTGGGAAGAAGAAGATCTCTTTGGTGTTAAAGGACCTAGCTACTTTTTCGTGCCATAGAAGGTGAAAGTGATTCAAGTGATAGTATTACTTTCGTATTAGTGAGCCTCAGGGACATTTCATTGAGGTCTTTTAACCATCTCATACTTTCACATCCACTCCTTGGAGTCCTCCACTTTGAATATTGAGCTAAATTAAGTGTATATCCTTTCACCACCACAGTAAGGCGGAGAAGCCCTTACAGAAATCCCTTCCACAAACCATGGTATGGAAGAGTGTCAGAAGCTGTTTCACCCTCTTGGTGACGATAGCGAGCCTTCAATATTTTTCTCCCTCCTAGAGAAGGCGAAGAATCTCAGCTCCTTTTTCTCCCTCCTAGAGAAGGAAGAGAACCTCATCTCCTTTTTCTCCATCTTGGAGAAGGCAAATAATCACAACTCCTTTTTCTCCCTCTTGGAAAAGACAGAGAACCTAGAGGACTTAACTTAAAAGTCTCGCTCTTCGAAGAGAAATTTTAAGGACTCACCAGGCCACAAGAGGAACCAAGGTGTAAGCAAGACAGAAACAATCAATTTATCTTAGATTTTATTACTCCCCTTGTGTGTGTATGCATGGTCACCAATTACATGCACCTTTATGTGGCCAGACTCAAGAAATAAAAAAATTATAAAAAGTTAAAATTACAGACTTTTTAACTTGCATCCTATTATACCCAAGCTTGAGTCTACAATAGTCTTTAATGGTGTATATTTTTCATGAAATATTAGTACGCATAGACAAAATGCAATATCCAATATTAATGCTAAGAGAAAAAAATATAATAAAAAATATTTGTTATTATCAAAATCACAAGCTATGGATCCTAGATTGCAACAGCCTTGATCTCATCATCAAAGATAGAAGCATAAGAGAATTCATTAAATGTAGAGGGACCAAAATACCCATTAGGATGTTGAAGTTATTCACATTGGAGGCCTACGAGCATTAAAAAAACCATCAAAATGATGAATAATGGCCTCAACAATTTCAGGGTGAGTAGAGAAATGACCAAAAGGAGTTGAAGTTTCCTTCATAGTGTTTTTATTTTTCATAGTCCTATTCTTGGCATAGAGGAAGCCTAAGTCCTCCTCCCCATTGGTTAACCACCTAGATTTTACTCTTTGGAATATCCAAGTGGACCAATAAGATTATATCTCAGCCAACTCGGGATTGATCTTTTTGAGAGAAGTATTTAAGGGTTGATCCAAAGGAAGCCTTTAAAGCTCAAGAAGACATTAGGTATGCTTATTTTAAGCTCAAGGATAGAATGAGAGAGGAAGTTGGAGGAGGTCAAAGAATTACCATTTAGGGATCTTTTTAGGTTTCAAAGCCATTGATACAGGAATACAATAGGACTGCAAGAAGCAGGCCTAACAAAGGCATTCAGGACCTCTTCCCTAAAACCTTCCATGTTAACCTTTTTTTTTTGAATAGAAATGTGAAAGGTTTAATCCTGATAGGAGAAATATTCATTATCAAAGGAGAGTATTCAGAGCATAAAGGAGGAACCACTTTATAATAAGTAGTCAGGAAGTTATCAAGCATAGCAGAGTTAACCAATACTCTGTCAAGTTTAATGTGAATTGGTTAATCTACTCTTTGATTAAAAAAGGCATTAAAAAAGCCCACAAAATCCAAGTCTTGGATGCCACAATCATATATAACTGAGTTTAGTTCTCCCATCCTTCCTTGGATCAAATGATTAATACATGCTTTCTCATATTCAAGCATGTAGAAACTGAAATCACCAATAATAACTAAAGAATGAGTTGGATTAGGCATAAGGCCCCGTAATTGATTCCAAATTAATCTTCTGTCATCAATAGAGATATCTGCATAAATGATCAAAAAGTTAATAAGGTGATAGAAACGTGTGAAGAGGGTGACATGAATAATTTGGGAAGAGAGGAAGGAAGGTGAAAAATAGAAGTGAAAAGAGTCCCATTTCAGCTAGATTCTAAACCAAGGTAGAAGCGTTGGAAAGGGTGGAGGAGTTATTTAGATTGAGATCCATAAGGAATGGTGGGAGAGGGAGAAAAACTCCCAAACATGGAGGATAGGCAGAGGCAAAATAGGTTGCCCTAGAAACATCAGGCCAGAGCACCTTTTGGCTGAGGTTTACTGCTTTGTTCACATAACACAAAAGCCAGTCCCTATAGAATGAAAGTGTCACTAAATGCAAATTTAATTAAGCAGTAATTTCTAAAATATTTAACTAAATAAAATATCAGCACGAAGGCAGATTATAAGAAACTAATAACACAAAAACAAGGTCTTTATATATTGTCGATAACTTTTCGTAGGTGCGCATGGAGTTGTTTTTGAGTTGGACAACATTTGAACTTGTCGTTAATCTCCTTCTGGATGTATTTTCAATCCCATGCATTCAGAAACTCTTTCCTCTTTTGAATAAACACAACATTTAGCATGTGATATGATTCAAACAGAAATGAATCCCGCACATAATGCCATTTATGATAAAGAATATAGTGGTCGTCATCAGCTATTGGTCTTTCAACAATCACCTTAATAAAACCTTCTTTTATGGGGTCAAATTTCATGAATTTTGGCCTTAAGAATGTTCATAGGAGTTAAATACCACATCATCACTTAAGTCTATTCCTTTATAGAATGGGAAAGAGATTTTTATAACATTATCATGCGTATTGCCACAAAATGCAAATCTTCATACTCTGAACAAATTCAACATTGAAATTTTTGTTCGATCTCACCTGATGCCT
This sequence comes from Dendrobium officinale, assembly GCA_019514585.1. Lineage (NCBI taxonomy): Eukaryota > Viridiplantae > Streptophyta > Magnoliopsida > Asparagales > Orchidaceae > Dendrobium > Dendrobium officinale. The sequence goes on from CM033698.1 coordinate 23,398,720, forward strand.
TCAAGGATTCAATTTAGGTTTCATGTCCCCACCATATAGATGTTTTGGCCATAACAAAGAAATAAGGAAACCTCAATGTTGAATGTCAAGAACTTGAAATCCCCAACAAATTTATATAACTAAAGGTATTCAATAATTGCTAAGCAATGAATAATACATCAAACTGAATGTATAATATAATGGGCAACGGATGTGCAAAATTAAGATAATACATATCCCATTAGAGTAGAAGGTGTTGTCAATTGGGGAAATGACAGTAAGCTATTATATCAGATATGTAAAGATGTAAATTCAAATCATTTTCTATACTTAATTGTATGGAAAGGTACCCATCTTACCTATGCTATTTAAGGTTTGTATGATCTGAGATTCAGGTGTGGAGATTTTTAGGTTATGTCATATATGATATATGCCCTTCACAACATCCCCAACAAACAAAGGTTTTAATAATTTAAGCAGTGAAATACATGAAAGTATGGGCATAAGTAAAGGCTCTACAAGACATAAGTTTTGTACCCATAGTGGTATTCGGCCCTTCACAATGTGTATGGTGAGGGGTAAAACTAAGATTTTCATAATTCGATTTGGAGGACTATTCAGATTAGGTCCATAAAAGAAAATGGTCATCTTGTTAGTCCTCATTTCTTATAAATGTGATATCGTGACATGTGACATGATCATGAAGGTGGACAATCACTAGGTGTTGACCAGAGCAACCTTAACATTGAGTATATAATATTGTATCAAAGTTGGCATCCTCGGTTGGATAAATTCATTTTGCAATTTTATAATAATAAGATGAAAAACTTATTGCAAGATGGTAAGCCAAGAAATCTTTTTAATACTGAGGACTGCAACAACTTCAGTATGAATTTGAGTGTAATTTCAAGTGCTGCCCGACTCAAACCTAACTCTATGTATGTCTTTATATACTTCTTAGGGGATAGGAAACTTATATAGTATTATGTACTTATGATTATGTTGTTTGTTCTTCACCATGCTTTTAAAAATGAATGTTATATTATTATAATCTATAATGAGTATTAACATAGTCTTTCTTTATTAGTGAAGCCTGAATGTGTACTAAGAAGATCATCGCAATAATCCGGCCAGATGGACCAATGACGTCCTTCACCAACTACATTCGGTTACATAATTATGGGCCCGTTAACTCTGAGACCAACTAGCACCTGTACATCCTGAAGTGTGATCTTCATTTTGCAAATGGTGAAGTGGAAGGTTTTTGTCAAGGGACACCATCTCTAGGCGAATGAATTGTACATGTCGGAGTGTATGTAGGCCAAGGTTCCTTAAAATATATATTAGCTGGGGAACTCAACTGAACATTCACACATCATATGTAAATGTGTTGTAGCAACCAATGGGGAAGCCTATATAAATAAAAAAATAGTATTTGGATGACTATTTCTTGTCAAAAAAAAAACAAAAAGGTTTGATTAAGGACTTAATATACATATTCAAGATCATGAGCCCTATTTAATGGTCTGAGTAGTGATATGCTCCTTTGCATATTGGAACTTCCTCTACACTAATGTCATTGGAAGCTTGCTGCCTGGAATGATCACACCTTGATCTATAGGTCATATATATTACACAAAATTAATAATGTGAGAAGTAGGGTGACTTTAAACACAAAGAATGAGCTGGTTTTGGGTAAAATAACTTTAGTCTATCTACAAAACCTGGAGGAGGAGATATTATGTGGACAGGTTGCTTGTTGTGATCAACTTGCTTGTAAGAACCACATGACTTGTGTGAAGAAGATGATGGCCCATCCATTGAATTTCAAAATCTATTTATTTGAGGTCGACCAACATGGCGCCTAAAAGCTGGAGCGATTAAATGAATTATTTTATGATGTTTGTTGAATTTAAGCCATAGGTCCTTTGGGGGATCAATACAATAGGATCAGAGAATGATTTAATTATAGTAGTTAATTGTAAAGTAGGGTGTTACAAATATATTATGATCCTATTGTATTGATCCATCCATCACAAGTACATGTACACACGGTACATAATGTAGTTGTGGTTTGTTGCATATTCATGTGTAAGCATTTGAACTTATTATCTCGACTTTTTTTAGGGTGGCATGACATATCAACAACTTTAAATTCCTTTATATTTTTTATAACTAGTTTGGGAAATTGACGTGCTTCACATTTGGCTCATTATAGCATAATCATCATCCATGGAATGAAGTTTGACTCGCCTTCCTCTACCCATCTTGCAACTTCTGTAGAATGCTTTAGGAACAATAAGACAAGGTTATAGTAGATGGCCATTATCAAGCTTTGCATGGGAAGACCACAAGCACGCCTAAGCACACCATTAAATCATTCTGATGATTTTTTGGTCATAATACCATACTGATAGCATTTAATGAACAATAGGGTCCATTTTGACACATTACACTATACCAATAAATCATAAGCATCTTTCTTAATAGTTTTGATGTCGTTCATCATGCGATTGAAGTACACTATGTACTCTATATTTTTTGCAAAGTACATTTTATTGCTAAGGCCCTCACTATATAGAATCTCCAACTAAGATACACACTTTTTAAATTTCTCACGTAAGTGATGAAGGCCGTGTCTATCAATAGAATTGTGAAATACTTCCCTACATCCCCTTAAAAGGCCTAGATTCTTATCAATGACTAGATGAATTATATCATGCAAGTTTTGTAGGAACCAACCCTATGAATCATTACTCTCTAATTCAATGATTACAAATGCTATGGGAAAGAGTTCATCATTTCCATTTATTCTTATATCAGCCAGAAGGGTCCCTTGATACCCTCCAAGAAAGAAGGTCGTGTCCAAGCTAAGCACTGGTCGACATTGTTTCCATCCATAGATGGATGGACCAAATGCCCAGAATAGACCCTTGAAGCATGCGCCACCTATCAGCTAAATATTTTACTCCATGCCTAGTTGGGAAAAACTTATAGCATCCATGAAATAGGAAAAGGACCAGTAAGATTCTTCATAGCTTTCAAACATCACTTCGATAGATATTCTATGTGCGTCCCATGCCTTTATGTACAAAATATTGATGTTGAGCTTAGACACCATTCAAGTGATGATCTCCTTCAGCTTCACGTCAAGTTGTTAACGAATTATTGGGATGATGTGCATACGTATAAACTTTGAGGTACAATTATGATGGCCAGAAGCCATTATATGGTGGGTGCAAGTGTGTTGTGGCCCACATGTAGATAACTTCCGTAGGGCACCTAGTCTCTTACTTCGCGATGCATATAAGCTCCAATGGCATAGGCCATGTGGATTATCATGTTGTTCACATGTGATCATAAATCGACTCTTGTTGGAGGTTGATTTAATATATTGGACATTTTGAATAATCTACGAGCCATTAATTGCAGTCTACAAGTCTATCTTTGTATAAAAAATCCGCCCTTCATACAATTTTGTTAGAATAACAGCTTAAGTTAAGCTAACTACATTCACGGTCGGGACATCAAACTATCCATCAGAATCCAACTATTGCGTTGTACGAACTTCTTTGGTGTAATCATTCTTCGTGATCATCCCCTCTAAGCCATCATGGTTATGTCTTGCATGGTCTTCAATGAATCCTTGACCATTTATCTATGTATAGTCACATTCAGCTATATAAACAAGGGTGTTTCCTCCCGGGCTACTACACGATGACTCAATGCTACTATTATCCATGGTTTCATATGCATGTACTTCATCTTCAGCTTCTCGGCAACCTTCCACCATATTATTTTCATGTAGCGAAGTTTACTACATGTATGGCCTGTAGGGGTGGTTATCTTCAATTTGATTATTATGAGGTATCTCACAAGTTGGACGGTGACTAACACTAGTTCGTGACGGAGACTCTTTCCACGGGAAAGTTGGTAACTCGCATAAACTAAGGCAGCCACAAAAAATCATCTTCCACAGTTCTCGTGTACTCTCTTGCACTCAACTTCAATACACCGGACGTCGAAGTAGGTCTACGATAAAAAATTTTAATTAACCATGGATAGGTTCACAAAGATGGGAAAAAGTACCTCGTAAGGCATCACCATAAGTGATAGTACTAACTCACATATACACTTGACTTGAAGGGCTTGCAACATCTATTTGTGTTATTTCTTTAACCTCTACGTTAATGATGATAATATGGGTTTTAGCCTCCATCAACATGAACTCACATACTTCATCATAGGTGACATGTGCTGCACAATACCCACCATTATCAAGGAAACAACATGTGAGTCTAACAATGTTTGTTGTTGAATTTATCCTTAGAGCACGCATAATTTGTACTTTCAACATTGCCAACGATATGTTATCTATGTATTGTCACGTTCAGCTATATAAACTAGGGTTTTTCCTCTCGGGCTACGACACGATGACTCAATGCTACTGCTATATGCATGTACTTCAACTTCAGCTACTCGGCAACCTGCCACCATGTTATTTTCATGTTGCAAAGTTTACGACATGTATGGCCTGTAGGGGCGATTATCTTCAATTTGATTATTATGAGGTATCTCACAAGTTGGATGGTGACTAACACTAGTTCGTGGCAGAGACTCTTTGAACGGGAAAGTTGGTCACTCGCACAAACTAAGGCGGCCAGAAAAATCATCTTTTGCAGTTCTCGTGTACTCTCTTGCACTCACCTTCATCGCACCGGACGTCGAAGTAGGTCTACGATAAAAACATTTAATTAACCATGGATATGTTCACAAAGTTGGGAAAAAGTACCACATAAAGCATCATCATAAGAGATAATACTAACTCATATATACACTTGACTTGAAGGGCCTGCAACATCTATTTGTGTTATTTCTTCAACCTCCACGTAGATGATGATAATATGGGTTTTAGTCTCCATTAACATGAACTCACATACCTCATCATCGGTGACTTGGGTTGTACAGTACCCATCATTATCAAGGAAATGACATATGAGTCTAACAATGTTTGTTGTTATCTTTGGTGTGAACTCTTCAACAATTTGTAGCCGCGCCCCCCCCCCCCCCCCCCCCCCCCCCCCCCCCCCCCCCCCCCCCCCCCCCCCCCCCCCCCCACCCCCCCCCCCCCCCCCCCCCCCCCCCCCCCAAACAAAGTATGCCATCAATCGCGACATGCTACCCAAGGAGGAGAAACAAAAATCCTTGACTTATTTTGGAGGGTATAAATTCAACAAGATAACTCGTTAATTGTTAATTTTAATATCAAAGTAGTGTACTGATTACACTAATGACGTTATCAATCATTCATGACATAACAACTTCAAAATTAAATTGTCTTAGAGTTCCGTACTGAATTTATAATTACTAAATAATCAAATCTAATTTTGAATATTTACCGAATATTATTACTTTCATATAATGTAATTAGACGTTATTCTACTAATTCAAAGTCATTTATCTTCAAAAAGTTTTGTTTGTAAGATTTATCTTAGTAGTTCAAGATATTTTACTTCAAAGTCTACAAATTATATCAAAAGAAATTTTACAATTACAATTAATTTATCTGTAAATAGCATACAATAAAATACACAATTTTAAATCTTCTATAAAGTCAGCTCATTTTTATTATCTAAAAAGACTAATACCTTGAAACCACAATCAGTATTATCTCAATAAAAGTAGTCTCATCATTCACTTATGCTTTGATCTAAACTATAATACAATAACATTAACTCTTAATCCAACAAATGCTAGTTTTATAGAAATAAAAGATTAAGGGAAAATGTGACTAGAAATATCTCGAGGCAAAAAATTAACACTTGATATATCATAAAAAAATTATCTTGATCAGGCACGAATCTCGAGGCAAAATCAAGCCGAAAGCTTCAAAAATTAAATCCTGGATCACCTAAACTCCAATTTCAGCAAACGTCGAACTGAGCGTCTCGAAAATACAAACCCAACGACATCAAATTTGGCTCAATCCGAGTCCAATGAGTCCAAATCAAGGACCCGAAGTGCTATTGGAAGGTTCGAACCATAATTTGGGTTACCAAACGGTTTCCAAACATAACGTGCTTATAGTCGAATCGAGCGGCTCGATTTTACAAATCCAAGGAGCCCAAGATCGCCGAATTCTGACATCATTAAGACCGTCAAATGTCTAATGAACAGTCTAAGATCAAAGGATTCAATATCGGCCGTCCATCTGAATCACTCAATCTTTGCTCTTGATCCTCCTCCTATTTATTGGTCATGCCATCGTAAAAAAACTATAAATAGCCCTCATTTCTCTTGAGAGGGGACCCAAACAAGAAGAAGAAGAGAAGGATAGGAGGAAAGAAACTCCTCGACCACCGTCGAAATTCTGCCCGACGCCCAAGTGACGCTGGAATTCTGCCCAAGTGACGCCGGAATTCCGCCCAACTTTCCAGTAACTCTGAAACTCTGCCCAATTTCCAAGTGACGCCGAAATTCTAAGTGACTTTGAATTCAGCTCGAATACACAACTTGTTTGTAACTAGACTTCAATCCTAAAGTAAATCATTGTAATATGATCGTCCTAAATTCTGAGGACATGTTAGCCTTTTGTATCTCAAGAAAACACTAGTGGAATTATTTTAACTTGGGTGTGGCCCCGTGGTTTTTTCCCTTTTCAGGATTTTCCACATAAAAATCCTTGTGTTTTTTATTTCTCCCATGTTTGTGTGCTGGATATCCGTGCAGCGTTGAGATAAAAATTTTCTAACTCCATCGCCGCGTATATTCTTGTCTGCAACAACTCTTAATCCAACAAACGTTAACTTTATAGAAATAAGAGATTAAGGTAAAATGTGATTAGAAAGATAAGTCTAAATTTCAAACAAACATTAGTAATAAAGTAATTCAAATGTTGTTTGATCTAGTTTAATATTTATTGGTTATCATATTTCTTCTATTGAAATTAGGATCTTATATTTATAATAATTTTTTCATTAGTCTAAGTAAAAATTTATTTATTTTCCAAAATGTTATAGAAATAAACTTACATGCAATATCATAGATATGAGATTATTTTCATGAATATGAGATTATTTTCATTAAGACATGGTCATGTGGTGAGGAATTTGAGAAAGACCATGAATATGCTATCTTTGAAAAACAGTTAACTATGTCAAACTTGTTAGAAAGGTATGCAATTTTTATTTATGGAAGTCTTCTCTTGAGCTGTAATCTTCTTTATGAAAAGTTCCATAGTTATAAATAAATTAGTCAAAATAGAAGCCTACTATTTTGGTGATTTTAGTTGCAGCGATAGTTAAGATCTCTATTAGTTGTGCCCTCAGCTCCTTTGAAGAGACCTAGTTAGGCTTCATGCCTTGAGTGGGTAAGCAAATATATGGAATAATAATTTCTGTATTGACAACCTTAAGCTTTCTTTTTTGGATTTAGGCTTCGTTTGGGATGGTTTTTTTACTGCTTCTTCCAGAAGTTTTTTAGTGCAAAAATTAAAAAAATTTATATTAAAAAGCTGCTTTAAGAAACAATAAGAAAGCCATTCCAAACGAAGTCTTAATCATTGATAACTTAGGATGTGACTAGAGCCTCTTATGTGGCTGGTGCTTCTCTCAAAGTAATGGCTATTCTAAAGCTTTGTTTGAGATGGTTTTTTTGTTGCTTCTTAAAGTAGTTTTTTAGTACAAAAATTTTAATTATTGAACTAGAAAGCTACTTTAAGAAGCAGCAAGAAAGCCGTCCCAAACGAAGCCTAAGACATTCAATGTGGTGGGCATTTGCGGTATCCTTAGTTAGGAATGAATAAATCAAAGCCAACAAGGTCAAGGATGCCAATCAAGACAAGAGACCTAAATTAGTTATTTCAAGGCAACTGAGAGCTCTTACATATTCAACTCTTGATTGAAATCAACATTCAAACTAACGTCACTAAAATAATTCGTGCAATTAAAATAATATCATTAATTATATTGTAATAAAAAATGAAATTTCTCTGCATTTTTTTTTAAATTAAGTGTATTTGGATGGCCATTAATATTATTATCTTTTTTTTAAGAGATTAATATTACAAAACAAGAATTTGTATTTTAGCAATATTAAAATAATTTCTATAATTTATAACTCCATTTGACTATAATCATAGAAGCTTAATAAGAGAAAAGAGCTTACAAGAATAACATCAAAATAAAATAAAATTAAAATTAAAATTACAAATTTCAGAACAAGAAATAAATTTAAATATCATAACTAATTTCACTCTACAGACATAATTCAAGTTTTAAATAATTAAACATACTAATTATTAAGACTAACCTCAGTACCTCAATCTTCTTCTTGTTTCAGCTCAGAGCTGAAGTTAACAGTTCAAGGAGTTTATGTATCCCCCACTTTCCAAAATCTTGCTTGTTGCCCGCCCTGCCCCGCATTTTCTCATGCTCATGAAAAAGCACCGGGATTTTGCGGATCAAGTCCCTGAGTACGCCAAATGTTTCCACAAATTGTAAAGAAAATGGAGGAAATTTAGCTATCGGGCTGAATGAGCTGAATGATCTTGCGCATTTTACAGAATGCGCCAATAGCTATGATGGATTCCAAAATACTCGAAACGTATTGGCGCATTGCTCGCATTCGCCAATGCATCAGACATTTTGTGACTACATCAAACCCTATGGCGAATCTGCTCCATCTTAAATTTCTCTCCGTCTATACTCCTCCCGCTAAATTTGACAGCTTATGTGCTCCTTTAAAAAATTTGGCCTTTTATGCATGCTTGTGTATGGATATAAGGAAAAGTAAATTTATAATTTCATAACATATTATTGTTACAAAATTGCAAACCTAAATAAGATTTTGACTTGAGGACTGAATTGAAATCTAAAGTAATGATTAAAAATTTATAATCTTTTGCAAGGCTGTGAAAGTCCGACTGGACAACAAATCAGATGTATGAGAGATTTATTGTTCGATGGTTCAACCTGGGTGATGGTGTAATAAGTACTAAAATTATTTAAATCTAATATAAATTATGTAAAAAATATTATAAAAAAATTATGTTTATAACTTTAATAAATTATGTTCATTTTCAATCCAAATTTGTATCCTTTAAGCTCATGCAAAATTCTCATATATTTTTATTCCCATATCATAGGGAAATTATAAGTTGTTCTTTTTATATACTACAAAGCACATATCACAAAATGAAGAAAAGTTTCATTATGCAGTAAGCCAATAGCTTTCTAATTAAATTTATTTACATAAGAATATGATTTTTAAAATATTTATTTAAATTAATTAAAGAAAATTTTAATAATAAATAATAAATATTTTTTTGTTGAACCGGTTCAATACAAATCAGATTTTTCAACTTCTCTTGACCGGCAATTGAGTGTCAAACCAGCTGATCCAAGACAGTTTTAAAAACACTGATGTTTTGTTTAAAAATAAATGTTAATTTAATTAAAATTCAAATAAACATACAAATTTGAAAAAGGCAGTTTTTAAACTATTTTCTAAAGCAATGTTTTAGCTCAAATTTGTTTTTATTTATTTATTTTTTTTTAATTTATTTTTAAATTTTTCTTACTGCTTCATATGACAACTTTCTAGTACCAAAACCTATCCCAATTGAAGCCTTAAGTTAAAATTGGATTTTTGCCAAAGCTTCGAATGTAAAAATTAAATGTAAGAATATACCGAGTAAAATTGATTTTCTCATGATTTTTACAAGCCTTAAATATGATCTCACCATCGGAGATTAAAGTTAGAACGGAGAAAATAAACTATTAGCCCAATTAAATTTCGAAATTTTGCGAAATAAATTTTTATGAACTCTAAAGTGTGTTTGTAAGTTGTTTGATCATTTTAGAGCTTGTGTTCATTATTTTGATGTATTAAATATTTACCTTAGCAAGTCTTGCGTTATTTAAATATATAATTATATGAGTACATACATATTGATGCATCACAAAAAAAACGTCTTTATCAGGCACAAATCTTGATGCATATATAAATTGAAGTCTTCAAAAATTAAATTGGGACCATCCAGACTCCGAATTCAGCAAACTTATACTCAGCTTGAATGTCTCGATGAGACAAGCTGAACACCAAAATCTATCTAATCCGAGCCCAAATAGGCCTTATAAAGGGATTGAAGTATATTTTAAAGCTTTAGTGTATAAATTGGATAACCAAATAATATCCAAATATAGCGTACTTATAGTAGAATTGAGCGACTCGATGAGACGAATCCAACAAGTCGGAGATTGCTTAATTCTGATATTATTAAAGCACTTGAATGCTTAACAAACACTCCATGATCAAGGGAATCAATATGGGACGACCATTGGAGCATTCCAAATTTATCCTAGATATTCTTCATTTTTATGAAACATGCCACTAACAAAATCTATCAATAAAACCCCTCTAACCACATGAAAGGGGGCTTGAACTTTTGGAGGCTTAAGCCCTAGGCTAAAGACTCAATATAGCTTTGAAGCTTGAAGCATCCCAGAGCTCCATCCTAGCACCACTGCTGGCGAACCCTTGCTATCAAGCCCCTGCTACTAGTCCTCTACTAGACAATCACATGATTTTGTCTTAATACCATCGTTTCCTACTGACAACGATCCCTCCAACCATTATCACTAGTCATTAATGATCCCTCTGACCACCGTCGCGTGCTAACAATGGTCCCTTTAACCTTCACCGCACAAAGACTATGGTCTCTTTGCATTCGTTGCTAGCCGACTATAGTTCCTTTTCCTCCGTCACTCGTGTAATAATATCCCTCGCCTTTGTTGTCCGTTAACTATGGTCCCGCGACCACCATAACCCGTTAATCAATCTTCCGTCGTCCGCCAACTATGGTCCCACCAACCACCATTGCCTACCGACTACTATTCCTACTGGCCTCCGTCGTCTGCAACTATGATTCCTCTGGCCTCCATCACCCTTTAAATATGATTCCTATAGCATCCATCGCCTGCTAACTATAGTTCCTCTAGCTACCTTTGCTCGGTGATTATGGTCCCTCTACCTCCATAGCCCGCTCACTATGGTTCCTCAGACCTCCATTGTCTACCAGCTATGGTCCTTCAAACTTCAATTATCCTTCAACTACGATCTTTACAACCTTGATCGCACGTCGACTATTGTCCCTCTGACTACCAGTAATGGTACCTTCGGCCTTCATCGCCCTCTAACTATGGTCCCTGTGACCTCCGTTTCCCCCCAACAACAGTCCCTCCAACCTCTATCACCTGAAACTGGCCCCCTCTACCTTAGTTGCCCGACTACAACCCCTTCAAATTCTTTTGCCTAACTACAGTCCTACCGACCAAACAAATAGGACAACACTTCCTTATGAACAACTCTTATATCATTGGATTATCCAAACTACAACTATGTATGAAAGCAAACCTTACCCAGAGGAAGGGCGTCATTTTTAATAAACAACAAGCATTAATTGAATCATTTCAACTGGGTAAAACCATGTGGTTTTACCACTTTTGAGGCATTCCACATAAAAATTATGGTGTCACTTATAACCCTAGCATCCCTCTCTCTTATCTGTTTCTGTATTGAATCTCAATCACCTACGATCCCTCCAACCTTTGTCACCTGACAATGGTCCCCTCTACCTCATTCGTCTGACAATGACCCCTATGACCTCCGTCGCCTGACTACCATTCTACCAACCAACAAAAAAGAAAACACTATGTTGAGAACATTAGATTCTCCCAACTCAAACTTTGTATGAGCTAACACTTTCCCTCAAGAAAAGACATCATTTGTAATCAACAATGAACACCAATGAAATCATTTCAACTGGGTAATGCCTTGTAATTTTACCTCTTTTGAGGTTTTCCACATAAAAATTATAAAGTCTCTTAAAACTCTTGCATCCCTCTCTCTTAAAACTCTTGCATCCCTCTTTTTATTATTTTAAAAATAATAGTAAGATCTAAGACCATAAATGTATGCTTTGTATTTGAATAAGAAGAACAAAAATGTCTAAACACTTGTCAATTTTGAATGGCTTGTGCTCAGATTTTGGCTTAAATAAATGCCAATAATTATTCGCTTGGGAAGGAGAGATAGATGCGATATGAATTGATAATCATAGGGTCTCAAATGTCCAAATAAAATAATAATGGCTACATTACAGTGTGTATCACAGATGACGAAGTGTGCGAGTTCGTGCTGTTATCACTACTTTTGAAGCTTCATCCAACCGTTCATCTCCAACCTTTCTATTAATCATAACCTTTATTTTATAACAAACTCTGATGCTATAATTATTATATCATCCTCTTCTCAATATATATAGCTTGTATTGTTTAGTAAAGAGAATGTAATACAGAATTATGGTTTCCTCTGCTATCCATGTTTCTTTTTATCATCTTTGTTCTTTCAGGTTAGAATATGGAAGCACAGGTTGCTGTTTTGAAAATGTATTTCTTCTCCAAATCAGTTTACATGATATCAGAGCATGCATAATTCTCACAGTTTTATTTCTTCAACTATCAAAAAACGGGGTCTTTCGCAGCACTTATTATGGGCGGTTTGAGAACTGCTAGTAAAATCGGGTATTCGCAGCGGTTATAACCGATGCAATAAGCGGCGGTTTTAACTTCTTAACCTAGCTGGACATTCGATCCTACATCTCGTTTTCACTTTTGATCCCGCCCCCTTCTCCTCCATGCCTTAGTGCGTCCACCCCCTTCTTCTCCGGATTTCATTTCGATCTGTCATCAACATCAAAGATCGAAGTCCGACCGTTCGATCATCGGCGTCGAAGACCAAAGTGATCCATCAATGTTGCTAATTGATCCAATAAGAAGTATCCCATTCTAAGAAAATGTGAGAATTATGGAGAATGATGAGCTGGTTTCATTTCCAAATGAGGAAGTGACTCAAATATATTGTTGTAGTCATGTGACTCAAATATATTTTTCAATATTCTATTGTTGTTGTGAATCACTATGATTTAACTTGTGTTTTTGTTTCAGCTACAACTCCTGCTTATGTGGGTTTTATTTTACTGAATGTCTTTGATTTATACCGAGCAATACCGAGCAAATACCGAGCAATACCGAGCAAGTACCGAGTAGTACCTAGGAATATCGAGCAAATACCGAGCATATTCGTTCCGGGTAGGGTCGTCGGGCCGCGCGGTAAAGAGTAAGAGCACATGGCGATATATTATAGGCTACCTGATGTATCTCTACGTCAGGTAACCTGAGGCAATAAAAATTCCTAATAAAGGGATTGAAGTATATTTTGAATCTTTAGTGTATTGGATAACCAAATGATATTCAAATATATCATACTTATAGTCAAATTGAGCAACTCGATGAGAAGAATCCAACAATTCAAAGATTAATTAATTCCAATATCATTAATGCACTTGAATGCTTAACAAACGCTCCATGATCAAGGGAATCAATATGGGACGACCATTGGAGCACTCCAAATTTATCATAGATCTTCTCCATTTTTATGAAACATGCCACTGACAAAATCTATCAATAAACCCCCTCTACCCACATGAAAGGGGGCTTGAACTTTTGGAGGCTTAAGCCCTAGGCTGAAGACTCAATATAGCTATGAAGCTTGAAGCATCCCAAAGCTCCATCCTGTCACCACTGCTAGCGAACCCTTGCTACCAAGCCCCTGCTACTAGTCCTCTACTCGACAATCACCATGCTTTGTCTTACCGTCATTTCCTACTGATAATGATCCCACCAACCATTATCGCTAGCATTAATGATCCCTCTGACCACCATCGCGCGCTAATAACGATCCCTTTAACCTTCACCACATAAAGACTATGGTCTCTTTACCTTCATTGCTAGCTGACTATGCATGGTTCCTTTGCCTCCGTCACTCGTGTAATAAGATCCCTCACCTTTGTTGTCCATTAACTATGGTCCTGCGAACACCATAACCCATTAATCAAGCTTCCACCGTCCGCCGACTATATTCCCACCAACCACCATTGCCTACCGACTACTATTCCTACAGGCATCCGTCGCCTGCAACTATGATTCCTCTAGCCTCCATCACCCTTCAAATACGATTCATATAGCCTCCATTACTCAATGACTATAGTTCCACTGGCTTCCTTTGCTCGGCGATTATGGTCCCTACACCTCTATAGCCCGCTCACTATGGTTTCCCAGACCTCCGTCGTCTGCCAACTATGGTCCCTTCAACCTCCATCACCCTTCTACTATAGTCCTTACAACCTTGATTGCACATCGACTACTGTCCCTCTGACCGCCAGTAATGGTCCCTTCGGCCTACGTTTCCCTCCGACTATGATCCCTATGACCTCCGTTGCCCACCAACTATGGTCCCTCCAACCTTTATCACCTGACACTTTCCCCCTCAACCTTAGTTTCCAGACTACATCCCCTTCAAATTCTTTTGCATGACTACTGACCAAATAAATAGGACAACATTCCCTTATGAACAACTCTTATATAATTAGATTAACCTAACTCCAACATGGTTTGTACTTGCCTTCCAGAGTACAAAATGGAAGAGTTTTTGGTTGCATAAAATAAATTTTTTTCTAAGTATGGATCATACTGTACGAACATGGTTTGTACATGCCTTCCAGAGTATGAAATTATGAGATCCTTTCTTGTCCCAACTTTTCGTCCCTACGAACTTGATATTTTTCATAATTGATTGTACCATATGATGTCGTCATCGTACGTACGTCGAGCAGAGTACAAAATTATGGGGTATCTTTCCATACAGACGAGTTTTGAAAATTTTCTAATTGTTCGTCCCGGACAAACTTAGTTCGTACTGGATGATGATTGTGTACAAACTGATTTTTTACCGATTCACAACAGGTTCGTACGCAATAGTTTTTATATTGTTCGTATGTATGAAAGACGATCATTCTGTATGTTCGTGTATGCTTAAAATTTGAAATCTTTATTTTTCTAGACAATTTTTTCGTATCTTAAGTATAAAAAGTCCACTAAAATTGAATTGAAAAGGTCTGGTCTTCATGATTTTTCAAAGGTAATTAAAAGAGAGAGTGTGAGAGAGTGTTTGAGAGAGATTTCTTGCAAGTGGAGTGTGAAGGGTTTACAAGGTTACTCAAAGGTAAAGATCTCTATGTGATTTGTGTTTTTGACTCTTCCTCTTATCTTTCTAGATTGCTCTTAAGAAGATCTTTGAAGAAGATCTGATTCTCTACCGACACTTAAAGAATGTAAATAGACGTCAGTTCTGTTAAGAGAGTTGCTATTTGCATATATTGCATTCTTGCAACTTGTATAGTTTTAATGATTTCAAATATTATTGTTTTATGTGCAATTATTTCCTAACACTTTTTGGAAGAATTTTTTTTCCTCTTGTGTGTACTAATATTTCAGGAAAATTGAACTCCAAACTATGAAGACTTCAAATTAAATTCATCATACAATTCTTTGCATATTTAAGCTTTAAATCGTTCTTTGAATTGACAATGAGTGATTGTAATTGAGTGAATAAAAAAACATACACACACACTTACTTAAGGAGATCTTACAAATTTGTACTGATCGTACGGGACGAACATAGTTCGTATGGGATGATGAGGTCAATTTTTCTCCCTGTAAGAGCAATGGAACGAACAGGAGTTGGAGGAAATTTTTCTAAGTCCTGATCGTCCAGGACGAAATTATTTTCATCCTAGGATGAAATAGACTCTGTAAAAATTTTGTTCAGACGAAATCTATAATCATGCTAGGATGATTTCTTCTCTGTAAAAATTTTGTCCAGACGAAATCCAAATCGTCCCTGGACAAATTCTTATCTGTAAAAATTTTGTTCAGACGAAGTTCATTATCGTGCCAGGACCAGTTGCTCTCTGTAACGTCCCAGGATGATGTGAACCGACTTACCAAAATTGGTTTCGTCCATGCAGTTATTTGGGAACCGACCTATGGTATAACTGATCGTACCGGACGAACCTAGTTCGTACGGTACGATGATCGTGTACGAACATAGTTCGTACCAATATACATAAGGATCGTTTCTGACACTTTAAGTAAAATCGTCTAGGACGATCCACGATCGTACATGATAATTCATTTCGTTTTGACTTAAAAAATTTGCAGTTTTGGATGGTTTTTCTTATCTCTCCTATATATAGTCCAATTTAGACTGCCACCCAATCTTTTTGCTCATTGATCTTCATGCCAATTGAAAGAAGAGTCAAGGAGAGAGTGTGAGAAAGCATTCAAAGGAGAATTCCTACCACTGGAGCGTGAAGGCTTCGCTTTGTATTCAAAGGTAAGAATCTCTACTTGTGATTTGAGATTACTTCACTCTTTTCTTTCTTTCTTCAAGATTACTTGTGAGGAGATATGTCAAGGAGATCTGGTTCTCTGCCGACACTTAAAAAGTGTAAATAGACGGAGGGTTCTCTGTCCATACTAGGAGAGTGTGAATAGCCAAAGGATTCTCTGCCCACACTAGGGATAGTGTAAAAGGACGAAGGGTTCTCTGCCCACACTGAGGATAGTGTAAAAGGACGAAGGGTTCTCTGCCCACACTTGGGATAGTATAAAAGGATGAAGGGTTTCTCTACCCATACTGGGGATAGTGTAAACGGATGAAGGGTTCTCTATCCACACTGGGGATAGTATAAAAGGATGAAGGTTCTCTGCCAGCATTGGGGATAGTGTAAAAGGACGACGGTTCTCTATCGCATCAGGTAGTGGTGGAAAGAGTGTTTGTAAAGGCTTCTCCGCCTTGCTGTGGGTGCAAAAGGAGAGACACTATTGGTATTAGTGTAATACTCGGAGGGTGTCTTCGGGGAGTGGATGTAGATCTGGTTTAGACCAAACCACTATAAATCTTGTGTCTTTTATTTTTACTGCTTTTTATTTTCTGCATTTTGTTTTTGTTTCAAAAAAAATTGTAGTTGAAAAACTTTTTCTAAAAATTCATTAAAGTTTATTTTCAGTTCAACATACTCAAGAGGGATAATTTTTTAAAAATACAATTCACCCCCCCTCTTGGATAGCCTTGGGACATAAGCTTAGGTTTAACAACCTAATTCATAGTGAACAAATCTCAACAAGTTCTTTGCCGATACTTGGAGAGTGTTTGGTTCTCTGCTGACACTCGGAGAGTGTAAAAGGATGACGGTTCTCTGCCGCACTAGGGATTGTTGAAAGAGAGTTTTGTAAAGGCTTCTCCACCTTGCTGTGGGGTAAAAGGAGAGACATTTTTGATAATAGTGTAATACCTGAAGAGGGACTCTTCAGGGAGTGGATATAGGTCTTATTGATCGAACCACTATAAATTTTTGTGTCATTTTAAATTTATGCATTTTATTTATTAGAAGTTTTTATTCTGTGGTATAAAAATTTGTTTTAAAAAATTATCAATTAACTATCTATGAAAATCAATTATTTTCCAATTAAAAAATCCAAGTATAATTTTTTAAATTACCAATTTCTTGGTTAGCCTTGGGACATTAACTTAGGTTTAACGACCTAACCAAGATTCAACAAGTGGTATCAGAGCTTTGTTTTAAAACCATAAGTTTAGACTACTTTTTGAAAAAAATGAGAATGACTACTTTTGAAAATCAAAACAGACCAAACGATTACTCGATCACTAGATAATCTTTATTTGATAATATTCTTTTTTAATTTTTAGAAAACATGCATGTTTATATTTTTACAATCACTAGATAATCGTATGTGGATCTTAGTTCAAGAAGGGTATAAAAAATCAACTAGATTAGTTGATGGTATTTGAGTTGAAACACCCTTTACAAATTGGACTGTAGAAGACCGTGACTTAACACAACTTAATATAAAATATTTAAACAGTTTCTTTTGTGTACTTAAGTCATAAGACTACATGCGGATTTCTACTTACAAAAGTGAAAATGATATATGTGATAGACTTTGTATTACTTATAAAGAGACAAATAAATTAAAGCATTCTAGACTAAATATCTTGTTACATGATTATGAATTATTTCACATGAAACAAAATGAATCAATTTCTGAAATGTATACAAGATTTACTCAATTTGTCACTTCTTTACACGTATTGGGTAGGGAACTAATGAATGCTGAAATGGTTAATAAAATTTTTCGTTGTTTACCTACTACATATGATGCTAAAATAAATGTTATTATAGAGTCAAAAGATTTAAATATTTACTCTATTGATAATCTCATTGGTTCACACTATTTGCCTACGAGCAAGGAGTGAGTCAAAAGAAGATTGATGCAGGTGAATTTGAAAGGAGAAGAACATTACACTGAAAGTGGAGGAGTCAGAGAGTGATCTATCACAACTTGAGAATGAGGATGACATTGCCTTAATGACTAGGCAATTTAGAAGTTTTCTTAAAATGAAGTAAAAGAGATGCCAACAGTGGAACATATGTAAGTTTAATAAGAATTTTAAGGTTTCTAATAATGTAATTTGCTACAAATACAGAAAACCTGAACACATAAAATAAGATTGCCCAAACCTAAAGCCACTCCTAGCAAGGTGAAGGTAGAGGAGAAACCAAATGTGATGAAGGGCAAGAAAAGATTCCAAAAAGCTTTTTGGGCGGACTCAGCTTCGGATCCATTAGAAACAAAAAAGAAGGAGGAAGTCACCAACTTGTGCTAAATGGCTGATAATCTTAATCAGTCAGATCAAGAAGAGGTATGTGACTTGACCTATAATGAATTATTAGAAATTTCTGAGAGAATTCATGATGCATATAGAAAACTGAAGAAAATGCGTGCTAGTATGAATTTAGAATTACAAGAATTACAGAGAGAACACGAAATATTTAGGAAAGATCATGCATTGATAGATAATAACCACATGAGCTTACTTGAATGAATTTGATGACTTGAATAATAAGAATGAAATTTTAAAATCATCTTATGCTTAATTGAAAAAGGATTTTAAAAAATTTAAGGATGAATCAGAGAATATAAAGCACTAATTGAATTTTGATAAGAAAATACTAAAAGATTTGAACATATTTTTGAAATTGAAAGTGCAAGCTCTCGAGAAAAATAGGAAACCACAAACACTTGAAGAATTTACTAATCCTTTTTTGTATCCAAAATTTTTAAAACTCGGGAAGAGATAGAATAATTGTAGAAGATTAAGAAATCCATTTCCTAGAGTTAATTGTTATTCTTGTGGTATAATTAG
The DNA here is from genome assembly GCA_019514585.1 of Dendrobium officinale. Lineage (NCBI taxonomy): Eukaryota > Viridiplantae > Streptophyta > Magnoliopsida > Asparagales > Orchidaceae > Dendrobium > Dendrobium officinale. Next base: position 23,417,890 of record CM033698.1, read on the forward strand.
ACATATTACACACACTTGTACTTTAGATAGAAAAACTCATTTAGTGTAGAAATTCTAAGATATATAAACCTAGATATATCATACATGCATCTAGTTTTAATTTTCCAAAAGAAGAACCCAAACTTATTTGGGTTCTCAAGTATGACATTTGATAGTTTTACAGGCACGATTTCATACAAGGCCTCATGAGAGTATTTGATACCTAGAAATCAGTTGATCAAAGCACATGACTGAAGACACTATACAATTTTTAATGCTGGAAGACAGGAATGGAGGTAGGGTTACATTGAGAGATAACACCACTAGAAAAGTGGTTGGCACTGTTATGATCAAAAACTTGAAAAAAATTTCATTGAAAATGTGTTACTTGTAGAAGGCTTAAAGTATAATTTATTAAGTATTAACCAGCTATGTGATAAAGTATACAGTATACAATTTTTTTCCACTAGCTGTATATTAAGTCTAAATGAAAATGATGTTTTGCATGGATTAAGGGTAAACAATATTTTTATGCTAGATTTAAATTATATCAAAAATCCTAATATTTTTTGTTTAAAAACTATATCTAATGAATCATGGTTATGACATAGGATACTTTGTCACTCTAGCATGAATAATCTTAGAAAAATTACTCAAAAAATTTTGTTAGAGGTATACCAAAACTATACTTTACTAAGGACCACCTTTGCGATGCATGTCAATTAGGAAAATAGGTAAAATACTCTTTTCATTCTAATAATGATCTTAGAACTAGTAAACTTTTAGAGTTTTTATATATGGATCTTTTTGGATTGGTTGGAACTATAAGTGTAGGAGGGAAGGTATACAGATTTATGATTGTAGATGATTTTTTAAGATTCACTTGAGTTAAATTTTTATATCAAAAGAGTGAATCATTTGAGGAGTTTAAAGATTTTTTGACTTGGATTCAAAAGAAATTAGGGTGTAAGAAATTACCAATCCAAAGTAATCACAGAGGAGAATTTGAAAATGAAAGATTTGAGAATTTTTATAAAGAAAAAGGAATTGATCATAATTTTTCTACCCCTAGAACCCCTCAGCAAAATGGGGTAGTCGAAAGAAGAATAGAACATTAATTGAAGTTATTCAAGCCATGCTAGTAGAATGTTTACTTCATAAATATTTTTGGGCTAAAATGGTTAGCACTGCATGTTATGTTATGAATAGAGTGAATATTAGAACAAAATTAAATAAAACACCCTATGAGCTTCTAAAGGGGAGAACACCTAATTTATCACATTTACATATTTTTGGATGTAAGGTGTTCATATATAATAATGGAAAATTTACCTTAAGAAAATTTGATCCAAAATCAGATGAAAGAAATTTTTTTGGATACTATAATGTTGGAAAATCTTATAGAGTATTTGACAAAAGAATATTGATAGTTGAGAAGATCACACATATTGTATTTGATGAACATAGAATTTTAGAAGAGCCAAATTTGGAAGATGATGAAATAGAAATAACTCCCAGAAGATTGAAAAGATTGTTTTGGATGAAAGTTTGAACATAGAAAACCCTTTGCTCAGAGATCTAAAATTTTCAAAAAACCACCCTAAGAAATTGATTTTAGGTGAACCAAGTGAGGGTGTTAGGACTAGGCGTTGACTAAGTAAAGAAGTCAATAGTTCTGCCTTTATTTTAAGAATAGAACCCACAAATATGAATCAAGTACTTTTGGATGAATTTTGGATTTTAATAATATATGAAGAATTAAATCAATTTGGAAGCAATAATATTTGGGAATTAATTACAAGCCCAAAAGATCAAAATGTAGTTGGAACTAAGTGAGTATTTATAAATAAAATGAATGACTCAGTAGTTGTTATTAGAAATAAGACTAGATTGGTGGCTGGTGTATAATTAAATTGAAGGGATTGATTTTGAGGAAACATTTGCCCATGTAGCAATACTTGAAGCAATTAGGATTTTGTTAGCCTTTGCATGTTTTAGGGGATTTAAATTGTATCAAATAGATGTTAAAAGTGCCTTTTTGAATAGGATGATTCATAATGATATTTATGTTGAACAACCTCCAAGTTTCAAAAATTCAAAATTCATAAATCATATTTTTAAATTGAAAAAGGCTTTATATAGATTGAAATAGGTACCTAGGGAATGGTATGAGAGGTTGAGCACTTTCCTACTTGATAGATCTTTTGAAAAAGGAAGTGTGGATACCACTCTCTTTTTGAAGAAATTGGAAGATGACATAATCTTTGCACAAATTTATATTGACGATATTATTTTTGAATCTATAAATAAAACTCTTTTTATTAATTTTTCTAAAATAATGAGTAGTGAATTTGAGATGAGCCTAATGAGATATAAATTACTTTCTAGATTTTAGCATTAAATAAATCAAGAAAGATACATTTTTTAGTTAGTTGAAGTATATTAAGAACACCTCAAGAAGTATGAGATGGACAATGCTAAACCTATTAGTTCCTCAGTTCAATTGGATAAGGATCCAAAGGAAAAATATAGTGATCAAAAGAAATTTAGAAGAGTTATTGGATTTTTACTTTATTTGACTGTTAGCAAACCTGATATCATGTTTAGTGTTTATTTGTGTGCTAAATTTCAATCAGATCTAAAAGAATCACATTTGACAGTAGTAAAAAAGATTTTGAGAAATCTCTTTCGAACTCAGAACTTAGGAATTCAGTATCCTAAGTATAGCTCTTCATTTAAAATTGTTGGATATTCAGATTTAAACTTTGCAGGTTGTAAAGTTGATCGAAAGAGTTCATATGAAATTTGTCAATTTAAAGGAAATTCTTTAGTTTCTTGGTTCAGTAGAAAATATAATTTCGTTGCCATATCTACTACTAAAGTTGAATACATTGCCTTAGGAAGTTGTGTGGCATAATTTCTTTGGTTGAAATAATATTTGATTGATTTAGGATTTATAATAAGCATAATTTTAATTTATTATGATAACACTAGTGCCATTTGCATTTCAAAAAATTCTATTCAATATTCTAGAACCAAACATATAGACATAAGACATCATTTCATAAGGGATCTTATATCCAAAGGAGAGATTGAATTGAACCATATTTTAACTGAAAATCAACTTGCAGATATTTTTTCAAAACTACTAGCCTTTTGATACTTTTAGCACATTAAGAATAAGACTTGGTGTGATTGATCTTAATGCTTAATTAAAATTTTCTACAAACTTGATATGAGTCTTTATGTGTTTTTTATTTTTTGTATTTAATGTGCTTATTTATGTTAGTGTTTTTTTGTTTTTATTTTCATGTTTTATTTGATTTTGAAATGTTTTCAAAAATTGAATTTCCTATTTCTGATCGATTGTGATGATTTTCTAAGTGTTCTATTCATACTGTACAAAATTATTTTTATCATGTATGAATTTTGTAGCATGTCGATCGATGTTTTGGCCTGATTGCATAAAGTTTTTTTTTTCTAATACATATCATAATGTAAGATATCTATATCATCCCGGATAATTTGTATTCATTCGTTTATACGCACCTAGATAATTATCTGGCCAAAATCAATTATTAAAATTGATCATATGTACGAACCCTTAGTTCGTATGTATGAACCACGTGTCATTTAATGTGGCGGACGAAGTCATTAAAATGATCTTAAATAACCATTTGTCCCAAACGATCGTCAGGTCAAAAAGCCTGTATGAAAGCACGCTTCATAACTTGTGTGATTATGAAAAGTTATTTCATTTTGAACGCATTCGTTCGTACATACGAAATTATTTTCATACATGATGAACCATGTATCGCACTGTATGAATCCTTTTTCGTACATATGAATGGCCATTTTTCTTTAAATAGAAGGGCTTTAGATTTCATTTTCATTTACTTCAATAGTCCCTTTCAATTCTTCTCATCTTAGGAATGTCCAGTTCTAGCAAGAGGGGTAGAGTCTATAAGGGTTCGTCTTCCAGGAGTGTAGATGAATACTTTCTGTCTAGAGAAAATGAGGATTCTTACTGTAGGTTTGCCTATCCCAAAATTACTCCTTCTAGGATTTTGCTCCAAGAAGACATTCATTTTTAAGTAATGCCTCTTTTTGCTACCACTCAATTTGCCTTTATCCTAAGTTTGATTTATGGCTACAACAAAGAAACCTTTCACTTCTTTCTGGTAAACATGTCTATGAAAGTAGGATAAGATATTTTGTACTAAAAAAAGGGTAGAAATCATTAAGGAAGATTTGAGAACCATTTTGCATTTAAGGACTTAAGGAGTTAGAGCCAATACAATGACTTCAAAATTTGATTTTGACTGGATTGAAATAAACAAAGTTCTTAGAGGGATTGAACAAGTACGTTATTTGCCTAAGGTCTATACCTTAAACCAAAATGCAAGGGTCATTTAGCATGTCCTTAGAACTTTTATAAAAACTAGTGATCGTATTAATATTACTCCGCTTGTATCCACTGTTACTTATCTTATCATGAATGGATAATCAATTGATGAAGCCCATCCTATTATTGATTATATTCATGGACTTTCTGAAATTGGTTATATCTCTCATAGAAGGAAAATGAATATTGCTTTAGGACACCTATTGACCTATATCCTATAAAAGACGTACAATCTTATTTATCCTGACCCACAACTTGAATTTCCAATCTACTTTAATGATGCTTCATTTCAAGTACTTTTTGGGAAAGATGACAATGCAAGTGAGGATACTGAGGAAGAAGGGGGAGCTCCAGCACTTACACCTATGCCTGCTTATGGACCTGATTTTCAAGAGATGATGCAACGCTTTGACCGACTAGAGAGTCATTTTGATTAGCACTTTGATCAAATTCAGGCTCATCTACACCGGCAGGATGCTTAGCACTAGCAAGACATGGGGGTGGATTCAAGGATAGTTCGAATATGTGAACACTAACGTAGCTATGATGAATAGCTATTTTTCTATCTTCAACTAGCCTCCTCCTCCAGACCAGGGCCCCTCAGATTGTTAAATGTACTTCTTGTGTGATATCTTTGTCAGTCATTTGAGATGTGATGTGATGATTTATGTAGTTTTTGTACTTGTGTTTGTTTAGTATTTTCTATAGTTATCCATTGTTCTAGTTTTTGTTTTTGATGTTATGTTACTTTTGCTTTTTGTATTGATATCAAATATGCTTCAATGTATCTCTTCTTTAAATTCATATCAATAAAATATGTGTTGTTTTGAGTAGTTACTTTTGTTTATTATGTGAAATGTAAATTTGCTTATATGTTAATCCTGACTTAATTTATTTAAAAAATGTTATAACATGAATTTCAATACAAAAATTAATTTAATTATAAAATTTAGTTTTTTTTAATTTAAGTTATTTTATAACTCGATCAAATTAAGGCTATCAATTTGATATTCTTTTTAGGCATACACATTTTTAATATTATTATTATAATTTTGAAGTCTTATTATTTTTTACTTCTCTTTTTAATATAATTATCTTTGTATTTAGAGAAGTTTGAGTTTTTTATTATTGATTTTGAAATGAATATTAAAAAAAAATTAAAAAAATATATAAGTGTACAAAAATCGAAAGAATGCGCGATGGTTCGTAAATTGAAAAGGGGCACTATAAAATTAGCCCAAATAAAAAAAGATACACAAAGTGCGTCACAAATATTTGAAAAGAGGCACAATATTGCCAAACAAATGTATTGATAATATTCTTTTCTCTATCTTTTAATCTTCAAATTCAAGTCAATCTAATGTTCAAGTATATTTTGTATTAGAATATTAATTGAATTTAATTAATCTTCATTTTGTCACTTTTGCAATAATTCTTCATTTTTAATTGTCTAGAATGTTTCATGACCTTGATATATTTTTCTTGCATATATTATATTTTAATTTAGATGTTTTGAATCTTTCTTTTTATCTAATGAATATTAATCTTGTTATTGCAATTATAATTCAATCTCTTTCTAGATTAAGTTTTAAAGCTTTATCATATGACTTATTTCATTTCAACTATCCTTCTACCCTTTTTGTTGTTATCAAAAGGGGGAGAAATATTATTTTGTATGTGATTAGTTTGTGTTTTAGTGTTGTTTTGTGTGTTTTGCTTTTGTTGTTTAGGTTTTGGTTTTTGTTTTTGCTTTTGTTTATTTTTTTGTTGGTTTAGGGTGTTTTATTATTTAAAAATAAAAAATTTATATGTTCTTAAAGAAATTCCCTTATATACACATGTTTATTCATTTAGAGAGAGTTAAGGAGAAATTTATGGTATTCAATTTTATTCAAATAATAATTATTTTACCATCATAAAAAAGGAGAACTTTGTTAAGATTATTGTAACTTAGTTCTTTATTGTTGATATTCTTGCAACATATTTATTTTTTATGATTCCAAATATTACTGTTTTAATTAATTATTTCTCCTAACATATTTTGGATGCACTATTTTGTTGTTTATGTGTACTTATATTTTAAAAAAATCATACTCCAAATTTTTGAAGACTTCAAATTAGATCAGTTTTAAAGACTATTGTAATTGAAGTGTAATTTTTCACTTTATTGAGTCAAAAAGAGTGTGATTGTAATTGAGTAACTGTGTTATCAAAAGGGGGAGAAATATTATTTTGTATGTGATTAGTTTGTGTTTTAGTGTTGTTTTGTGTGTTTTGCTTTTGTTGTTTAGGTTTTGGTTTTTGTTTTTGCTTTTGTTTATTTTTTTTGTTGGTTTAGGGTGTTTTAATATTTAAAAATAAAAAAATTATATGTTCTTAAAGAAATTTTCTTATATACACATGTTTATTCATTTAGAGGGAGTTAAGGAAAAATTTATGGTATTCAATTTTATTCAAATAATAATTATTTTACCATCATAAAAAAGGAGGACATTGTTAAGATTATAGTAACTTAGTTCTTTATTGTTGATATTCTTGCAACATATTTATTTTTTATGATTCCAAATATTACTGTTTTAATTAATTATTTCTCCTAATATATTTTGGATGCACTATTTTGTTGTTTATGTGTACTAATATTTTAAAAAAATCATACTCCAAATTTTTGAAGACTTCAAATTAGATCAGTTTTAAAGACTATTGTAATTGAAGTGTAATTTTTCACTTTATTGAGTCAAAGAGAGTGTGATTGTAATTGAGTAACTATGCACACAAACAAGGAGAGTGATTAAAACTTGAATTTTGAAAATTAATCGTACTGTACAAATTGACTTTGTATGGGATGATTTGTTCAGTTATTTTTCCCATTGTATAGTGAAATGAATAGAAATGAAAATTTTTTTAAGTATAAATTATACTGTATGAACATAGTTTGTACTTGCCTTTCATGAGTATGAAATGGGATGAGTTTCAGGTTGCATAAAAATAATTTTCTAAGTATGGATCATACTGTATGAATAAAGTTCGTACGTGCGTTCTAGAGTATGAAATGGATGGGTTTCTGGTCGAACAAAATTAATTTTTCTAAGTATGGATCGTACTGTACAAACATGGTTCGTACATGCCTTCCAGAGTTCGAAATGGATGAGTTTTTGGTCGCATAAAATAAATTTTTTTCTAAGTATGGATCGTACTGTACAAACATGGTTCGTACATGCCTTCCAGAGTACGAAATTGTGAGATTCATTTTCATCCCAACTTTTTGTCCGTATGAACTTGATATTTTTTATAACTGATCGTACCGTACGATGTCATCATTATACGTACGCCGATCAGAATATGAAATGTTAGGGTCTCTTTTTGAACAGATGAATTTTGAAATTTTTTTACTGTTTATCCCGAACAAACTTAGTTTGTACCGGACGATGATCATATATGAATTGATTTTATACTGATTCTCAACAAGTTCATACACAATAATTTTTATACTATTCATATGTATGAAACACGATCGTACTGTACGATCATGTATGCTTAAAATATGAAAAATTTTAATTTTTTGGACGGTTTTTTTGTGTCTTGAGTGTAAAATGTCCACTAAAATTAACGTAAAAAGGTCTGGTCTTCGTGATTTTTTAAGGGCAATTGAAAGAGAGAGTGTGAGAGAGTTTTTGAGAGAGATTTGTTGCAAGTGAAGTGTGAAGGGTTCACAAGGTTACTCAAAGGTAAGGATCTCTATGTGATTTGTGTTTTTCGTTCTTCCTCTTCTCTTTCTAGATTGCTCGTGAGAAGATCTTTGTAGAAGATCCGATTCTCTATCAACTCTTAGAGAGTGTGAACATACGATTGTTCTCTACCGACACTTGGAGAGTGTGAACATATAAACTGTTCTATACTGACACTCAGAGAGTGTAGAAGGATGACAATTCTCTACCACACAGGGGATTGGTGGAAGAGAGTTTTGTAAAGGCTTCTCCTCCTTGCTGTGGGAGAAAAAGGAGAGATACTTTTTGTAATAGTGCAATACCCGAAGAGGGAGTTTTTAGGGAGTGGATGTAGGTCTTGTTGACCTAACCACTATAAATTTATGTGTCATTTTAAATTTCTGCATTTTATTTATTGCAAGTTTTTATTCTATGGTTGAAGTTTGTTTTCAAAAATTATAAATTAACTTGTTACGAAAATCAACGCTTTTCCAATTAAAAGATCCAAGTGTAATTTTTTAAATTACCAATTTACCCCCCCCCCCTCTCTTGGTTAGCCTTGGGACATTAGCTTAGGTTTAACGACCTAATCAAGATTTAATAAAAAATATGATATAAGACCATAAATGTATGCTTTGTATTTGGATAAGAAGAATAAAAATGTCTAAACACTTGTCAAAGTTAAATGGTTTGTGCTCATATTTTGGCTTAAATAAATGCCAATAATTATTCTTTTGGGAAGGAGAGACAAATGAAACATGCATTGATAATCATAGGGTCTCAAAGGTCCTAATAAAATTTGAATTATTATAAGTCCAATTTATAATAATCTTTGCATTAGATACCTTTCTCCATAGTATTCATAGAAATTTAGCATAGATAACAATTTAAGCATGATCTAATTTTCCCATTTCTTTTTAATTTTCATAAGTAAGAAGATTGTACCACAATATATATATATATATATATATATATATATATATATATATATATATATATATATATATATCTCAGTTAAATTTAAAAAATTATCATATTTGATCTTATACTTTGAGTAGCAAGTTATGGAATACACCCTTATATATTGGTGGAAGGTAAAGAACACTACAAATTAATGGTATGCTAGTACTAGAACAACTAAAGGTTAGAACCCTTCGAGCATTATGCTATGATAGCACAACACACACTGTTAATCTTGTATGTCAATTACAAAATAGCAATGGCTACATTACGGTGTGTATCACAAATGATGAAGTGTGCGAGTTCATGGTGCTAACTTAATCATGACAATGATAGATGCTTCCGCACTTCTTATGTTTATGACTACTTTTGCAGCTTCATCCTCACCATTCATCTCCAACCTTTCTATTAATCATAACATTTAGTTTATAACAAACTATGATGCTATAATTATTATATTATCCTCTTCTTAATATATATAGGTTGTACTTTTTAGTAAAGAGGATATAATTTAGAATTTTGGTTTCCTCTCCTATCCTAATTTCTTTTTAATGTCTTTAATCTTTCAGGTTAAACACTGCCGTTGCCAGGTCCCAAGTCCTGGATGAGAAAAGTGGAGGGTTGCGTTAGGTAGTCGACAGCCAGCGTAAAACTTGTCGAACAAAAATGACATGAATCCTTTAAGAAATTGTGTTAATGCTAGGGCGTCCCCTGGAAGCGACGCGCTGTATGGCCTGAATACAGTGACAAGTGTGCAAGGGCCGCTGCACCGGCGCCTAGGTGCAGTGTTAAATAGGCAAGGGTTCCCGCATCAAGGACGGATGTGGGCAAAGAAGCTAGTCCATGATACTAAAATTAGGATAGGAACTTGGAATATAGGTTCCCTTACAGGTAAATTAATGGAGTTAATAGATATTATGATTCATAGGAAATTAAATATTTTATGCATTCAGGAAACTAAGTGGGTTGGAGAGAAGGCCAAGGAAATCGATAGTTTAGGATTTAAACTTTGGTATTCGGGTAGGAGTCGTACTAGAAATGGTGTAGGTGTCATTATAGATAAGAGTTTAAAGGATAATGTTATAAAAATTAATAGGATTGGTGATAGAATTATAGCTTTAAAGATTGTTGTTGAGGATAAGATTGTTAATATTATAAGTGCTTATGCTCCTCAGGTAGGTTTGGATATAAGTTCTAAATTAAATTTTTGGAATGACTTAGAAGAATTAATACAAAATATACCTCTTGAAGAAAGAGTTTTTATTGGAGGAGATTTAAATGGACATGTTGGTAAAGAGGTAGTTGATTTTAAAAGCATTCATGGTGGCCATGGATTTGGAACGACGAATGAAGGTGGCAAGACCATATTAGATTTTTGTTTAGCTTATGATTTTTCAATTGCTAATACCTTATTTAAGAAAAGGAATGAGCATCTCATCACTTATAAAAATGGATGTAGTACAACCCAGATTGACTATTTTCTTATTAGAAAATTAAACCGTTTAGATTGCAAAGATTGTAAAGTTATTCCGAGTGAAAGTTTATGTACCCAACATCGATTATTAGTTTTGGACTTTAAGATAAAGGGGCATAAAATAAAAAAATAAAGTAAAACGTTTTTCGAGGATTAGATGGGGGCATTTAAAGAATATTAACCAAAATATTTTTGTGAGTAAGATTTTAGATCTTAAGATTTTGTCTGTGCATGAGGATGCTAATGTTATGTGGGAAAAAGTGGCTAGTGATATTAAGAATATTGCAAAAGATGTGCTTGGAGTATCTAAGGGAAAAGCTCCTAATAGTAAAAAATAGTTGGTGGTGGAATCCAATTGTGCAAGAAAAGATTAAAAAATAAGAAGATTTGTTATAAAAATTGGTTTAATTTTAAAAAATTCTGATAATTGGGAATTATATAAAGTGGCTCGTAAGGATTCTAAGAAAGCAATTTGCGATGCAAAGACATTAGCTTTTAGCGATTTATATAATAGATTAAATACTAAGGAGGGAGAAAGATATATGTATAAGTTAGCCAAACAAAGAGATAGGAGTAGTAAGGATTTAGTTCAAGTGAAGTGTATTAAGGATGAAGATCAAAAAATACTTTTCTTAGAAGATGATATTCAACAAAGGTGGATGAGATATTTTGCTAAACTTTTTAATGAAGAGTGTGAAAATAAGATTGACTATAGTGACCTTAGCACCCTAAATGAAAGTAAAGATTTATGTTTTTATCGGCGTATTAGTAAAACTGAAGTTAGAGAGGCTTTAAATAGAATGAAGGGTGGAAAAGCTGTTGGACCTGATGATATTCCAATAGAGGTGTGGAAATGCTTAGGAGATGAAGGGATTTCTTGGCTTACTAAACTTTTTTAATACTATTTTGAAGACTAAAAAGATGCCAGATGAGTGGAGAATGAGTGTATTAATTCCTATTTTTAAGAATAAAGGCGATGAACAGGATTGCACGAATTATAGAGGTATTAAGTTAATGTGTCATACTTTAAAATTATGGGAGCGAGTTATAGAGCATAGGTTGCGGCGTGATACTAATGTTTCTCAAAATCAATTTGGATTTATGCCGGGTAGGTCGACTATGGAAGCCATACATTTATTCAGAGGTTTGATGGAAAAATATAGAGGAAATAAGGAGGATCTACATATGATATTTATTGATTTAGAAAAAGCATATGATAAAGTTCCAAGAGAAGTGCTATGGAGAGTTCTTGATAAGAAAGGAGTCAATAATGCTTATATTCAAATCATTAAAGATATGTATGTAGGAGCTATTACTTGTGTTCAAACACAAGGTGGTTTGACCAAGTATTTCCCTATTTCAGTTGGGTTACATCAAGGATCAGCCTTAAGCCCATATCTATTTGCTTTAGTCATGGATGTTCTCACTAGACATTTGCAAGATGATGTACCTTGGTGTATGCTTTTTGCTGATGATATTCTTCTTGTTGATAAGACTAGAGAGGGAGTTGAAGGTAAACTTGAATTATGGAGGTCAACCTTAGAGTCTAAAGGTTTTCGCTTGAGTAGATCTAAAACGGAATATATGGAGTGTAATTTTAGCAGTAATAGTCCTAGTGAGGGGATTGTGACTTTGGGCGATCAAGTCATTAATAAGAGTACACGTTTTAGGTATCTTGGATCTATTGTTCAGAGTGATGGTGAAATAGATGGGGATATTATCAGCAGAATTCAAGTTGGATGGTTGAAGTGGCGGAATGCATCGGGCTTGTTATGTGATAGAAATGTACCCCTCAAACTTAAGGGAAAATTTTATAAGATGGTAGTGAGGCCTGCAATGCTTTATGGTGCCGAATGTTGGCCATTAAAAGAGAAGCATAATACTAAGTTAAGTGTGGCAGAGATGAGGATGCTTAGATGGATGAGTGGCTTTACCCTTAGAGATAGGATACGAAATGAGCATATACGTGAAAAGGTTGGAGTAGCTCCAGTAGAAGATAAGATTAGAGAGAGTCGCCTTAGATGGTTTGGTCACATAAAAAGGCGGCCTTCCGACGACCCAGTTAAGAGAGTAGAGGTATTAGATTTGACTTGTGTTAAGAAAGGTAGGGGTAGACCTAAAAAGACTTGGTTAGAAAATATTAGGAATGACCTTTCTTTATTAGATTTAAACGAGAATTTGGCTTTTAATAGGACTCAATGGAGAAAAAGGATTCATGTAGCCGACCCCACGTAGTGGGATAAAGGCTTGATGTTGTTGTTGTTGTCTTTAATCTTTCAGGTTAGAATATGGAAGCACATGTTGCTATTTTGAAATTGTATTTCTTCTCCAAATCAATTTACATGATATCAGAGCATGCATAATCCTCACAGTTTTATTGCTTCAAAAATCTAATTTATTGTCAAATACATTGCTTAGAGACTTCTATGAATAATAATATGGAGGTTACTCCTTCGGTTGGCAGACTATCAATTCCATCGCAACTTAAGTTCTTAATGTCTACCCTTAAAACAATTATTATTGTTAAACTAACATTCCCCTAAGATATAAATCAAAATTCAAACCATTATAACATCTTGTGCTATATTATATTAAATTATAACTCTCAATGCTTAGCACCACATGTATTCAGAATTTTGGGCCCTTAAAACTCCTAACACAACACATCAAAGCTTCCAATCAATCATCAGAACTTCTCCATTTTACATATTTCAAATATATAAATTTTAAAATGATTGCATTTTCAAATATGATAAACAATGTTAGACTTATCATAAAATTTCACAAAAGGCTTTACCGGTAGCAAAATAAAAAGAATTTTGAGGTAAAATTGTATCCTAATTTTTACATTTTTAGACTATAACCAAATTACCACACAGTATTCACATCTATGTTTCAAGGTTTTTATTATACTTTGACACTATCTATCAGTGTCATAATATTTCTTAGAATGCTTAAATGAGCTTATAATCAAAACTACTAGATAAAAATTCATGAATAATATATCAAAATGTGTAGAATATTATAATCTATAATATATCAAAAGTTTTATGGTGAAAGTTTACTAGATGCCAGAATCTACCTAAATTTTTGTTGAAATTTTAGAATTTAAATTGGAAAATCCCAAAAACTATGAATTATGAAAAACTAAGATAGGGTAAATGTAACCTACCTCGATCTAAATAATTTCCATATTGGCCCAATCGGTTAACTTGGCCCAAAGCTGCCCAAAATTAACATTATTTCTCTGGGATCTCTCTTCCTCTCTCTATCAGATTGCTTAGCGGGTGAATGATTTTGATGAAATGAAATTTAGTGGATTTCCATATTTATACTGCCCCAAAGATGAAAATTAAACATGCATATTTTCTGACATAGAATCCTCAAGACATGCTCTTGTTGTAAATATTGATTCAAGGATTATAATTTTGATGATAGCCAACATTTCTGATATTCTTGTTTCCTTACTATTATTACTATTGCACATTTATTTTCGTTGTTCTGCTACCAACTTTTCAGGTCCTCATGATCAATTACAAATCAAGCCAACTTAAGATTGGATAGACTAGAACTGAGTCAGTCTGTAAGTGTAATTCTAGTGGTTTTTTTTCTTTTCTTGGGTCAAAAGTAATAAGGTGGATCATGATGTTAAGTAAACTTGCACACACACGCATACTCAGGGGGAAAAATTCTATAAGTTTAAGGGTTTTTCTATTTTTGATCACATTGTACAGGACAATCCAAAATTGTCCTAGATGATTAGTTAGAAATAAAAATCCTAATCAGGGCTCCTGTGTTAAGATAGCCAAATTAAGAAAATCATCCTGAACGATATTTACATCGTCTTTGACGATAGGCTCAAATTAGAAAGAATCAATCACTAAAATCTTTTAGGTAGATATTATTTTTAGAAATTGTATAAGGCGATCCCATATATTCCTGGATGATTCATTATAATCATGCTTAAATTAGTTAAGTGATTAAGGAAAGTAATTAAGGTTAGATTGATCGATTATATCATTCGGGACAATCGTAGGATCGTCCGGGACGATCAGTTAGAGAACCTTAATCTTCTCATGAATGGGCTAGATGAACCGAATGATTTGTCGGACTATTAATTATAAATTTACATCATCCAGATGTTTATGCTGGACGACCAGAATGATGTGCTAGATGATAATCACTTATTTTGAACTAATCATATAGGTGGATCCAAACATCGTCTTTGACAATCAGTTATAATTCTTCATTGTCTAAATGTTTATTCTAGATAACTAAAATGATATACTAGATGATATGTATGATCTTGAACTAATCATACATGATGATATCCTTATCATCTTAGACAATCAAAATAAATAATATGTTCTAATCGTCCAACACATCCAGATCGTCTTGGCTGAAAGGGATAAATTACACCAATCATGAAGGATGATCTATCGATCGTCCTAGATGATCTTTGACTACAAGTTGCAAATTAGGAAACATTTTAAGCGCTTGTTTATAAGATCTCTTGTTTATTGATGTTGAGATTTCTGAGAGAACCAAGAGGAGAGGGAGAGTAAGGGGGAGAGAGAGAGAGAGAGGGGATCTTATGAGGGGGAGTTTGTGAGGGGTTCGCAAAGGTTGCTCCAAGCAAGGATCTGAGCCTTCTTCTTCGTTTTTCGTCCCTAATTCCTTGGAGGTTCAAGAGAGGTCTACTTCAGCAATTGATCGAGATTCTCTGCCTTCTTTAGGAGGAAGAGAAAGGAGTCTGGTTCTCTGCCAACTTCAGGAGGAAGAAAAAGGAGTTGGATTCTCTGCCTCACCGGTGTCGGTGGTAAGGAGGTTTATACATGCTTCTCAACGTTGATGTGGGAGCAAAAGGAGAGTTATTGTGTTAGTGCAATACCCGGAGGTGAGGCTCTGGAGAGTGGAGTAGGTAAAGTTGATCAAACCACTATAAAATTTTTTGTGTTCTTTCTTATTACTTTTCCGCACTTTAATTTTCTTGTGGTGATTGTTGGTTTGGTTTAAGATTGTGATTTTCGTTTGAGAAATTTTTTAAAACACCAATTCACCTCCCCACCTCTTGGTTAGCCTTGGGCTACTTCATAAGGGCTTAACATCCCTAACAAACTTTCAGGTGCCATTATACTATGTTAGATGGAGGAGGTTGTCGAAGTTGTTGGTGAGATGGAAGGAAGATCCTGACTCAAATGTCCAATTAGTAGGGGGTTGTGGAGTTGAAGCTAGAAGAGTTAAGGATAGTGTTGGATAGTGGGTGTTTAGTCGATGCCAGCAAATGTTGGCGGTGTGTCCTCTCTTCCTACTTATTTGAAAATGACTGGTCTAGTAGTTGTAGTGAGAGGTTGTCAGTTTGTCGTCTATGATGAGTAGTGACCATAGGTGGATGAAGCATTAAAATGGCCACAACCTCGTCCTCTGCCGCAGTTGGAATAAATAGCTGTGTTAAGGTTATGGGAGGGTGTTTCTTTGGATGAGTCTTGGGAGGGATTGATTTATTCACTCAGGAGCAGTGAGTAAAGGTCTTTAAGACTAACATGTATTAATTTGGTTCTGATGGAGGTCTTGAAGGTCTGATATTGAGGAGGCAATCCATTTAGGGTGTAGAAAAGAATGTCCTCGCTGTCGATAGAGCAATCAACAATGAAAATGTTGTCAACCAATGTCTTCACATAGTAAGGTATTGAAGCATGGTGAGATTACCCATAGAAAATTTGATGAAGTTCATTCTTAAGTTATATAACTCTGGACTTGTTTGTCTTCTGCAGGTGACGTTCTAGTGTTCTCCAAATGTCAACACAAGTATCCAGTTGAAGAATTTAGGAGAGGATAGTAGGTGAAATGGTGGAGCATATGGCCATTGTGAAGTTTTGATCGATGTAATTCCATGGATTGTTGGCTAGGTCGTTGGGGGGGAGGTGCCATTGATGTCAATGGGATGTGCATGGGAGCTGGAGATGATTTATCTATGAAGCCAACATGACCATTTACATGAAGAAGTTTCATGATATAAGATTTCCATGTGGGGTAGTTATCATTTGAGAGTTGAAGGGGAATTTTTGTTTTGATATTGGAGATAAGAAATTTTAGAGAGGAGGGGGTGAGGACGTCGTCAGCAGGAGTGTCATCGGAAGTGTTATTTGTGTGGGAGGAGGAGAAGGATGCCATATTAAAGGATCAGCGATGGGTTGTGATCCGATCACTCTGATATCATGTG
Source organism: Dendrobium officinale (assembly GCA_019514585.1). Classification (NCBI taxonomy): domain Eukaryota; kingdom Viridiplantae; phylum Streptophyta; class Magnoliopsida; order Asparagales; family Orchidaceae; genus Dendrobium; species Dendrobium officinale. Next base: position 23,434,635 of record CM033698.1, read on the forward strand.
AACAAAGCTATAATACAGCTAAGTTAGGTCAGATGAAAAGAAGACAGCCACAAAAGAATTTTGGAAAAGAACCTTGTATATCATTTATGTGTAAATGTATTTTCTACACACATTGTACTATATAGGTAACTAAGTATATCTATGGGTGTAAATGTGCTGGTGCTATACAGGTGTAAGGCTGAGATTGAATTTGTCTATCATGATCTCATGGTGAGCATCCGAGCTGAGCTGGAGACACTCGTTCCTTCTGTGTGATGGTGCCAGAATCGGTTACTGAGCGAGGGTTCGCTATTAAATTCTATCATTATGGGAGTTAGATGGATAGATATTTAAGAGTAGGAAGGGAGGAGTGCTGAGGTAAAAGATGTGCCAATGTATAAGTTGCTTGTTAGTGAAAATGGTAGATAAGTTAATGTAAGAGACATCCCACTTAATCAAGATTCTACCCGATTGGGCACGTCTTACGTTATTGCAACTTTCCTCAACATAAAATAATTTGTGATTGTTTCCGAGTCATTTGCAGCCTTTGTGTTGGCTTTTGCTTCAAGGACGTAGAAAAAGTCGAGCTTTTGGACATGGCTAATTTTTGTGGCCTTAGAACTCTGGGGATTAAAACCTATCTTTGTAAGATAGAATATCATATAAATATGAAATAATAAAAATAAAATCGAACATCATATAAAGATTAAAAAATATATATGGGATATAATTTCGTGGATCTATTTTTTTATTATTTTTTAATTGATTCCAGATAAATATTAGCTTACAACTTCAAGGAAATGTGTTTAAAATCCACAATACAAGAAATTTCTCTTTCATTTTATATATCCCATCATCACACCAAAAAATTATTACATGCGGTCACTGGTCCATCCGGAGGCCAATCAAGACGTACCACGTCACTAGAAATATAGCTATACGCAATAACGATATACGATAAATTGGTGACGTGGCGCATCTGGATTGGCCTTTGGACGACTTCCAGTGACCACACGTAATAATTTCACTCATCATGCATAAGCTTTCCTAAACTTATGAGCATACTAGTGGCGTGCACCGGCAAATGGGGCATGTTGGATGTTGTTGGAGCCATTCATCCACACACGCAGCGTGGAATATATGGCGACAATCAGGTAAGAGCCTTAATATCTGAGCATCTGTATAATCCAATAAACAGATTGAGCAGAACGGATCATTAGCAGTAGATCCCACTTCATCTTCACCATATATCACCTTCGGGAAGCTTTTCAAAGTCGTCTCATCAATTCCCTGCTCCACATCAGCCAGCTCCGCCTCCACAACAGCGTCGCTCTGATGTTCATCGGCTCTGATGTTCCTCCAACGAAGGAAGTAGTAGATGATGAGAGTAACTGCGGTGATCAGAAGAAAGATGCCCATGGCGACCGCCATGCCATAGCCAAAGCCATGGAAGCCATCGGACTTCCACATGCTAACTCCCTCAGTGGCAGAGGAGGAGGAATTATATAAGGGAACGAGAGAGTTGGAGAAGGAATGTTGGTTGTGAGAGTTTTTCAAATGCATTTACTATAAATAATGGTTTTTTTTGTGGGTAAAATTTTAAAGTAAGTATGATTAAAAGTTTAATTATGTGATTATAATTAAAAAAAAAAAAAAAAAAAAAAAAAAAAAAAAAAAAAAAAAGTTTAATTATGTGATTAAGCATCATTAAAAAAATTAAAACTAGTAGACTTGCTACAGTAACAGATTAAATATATATATATATTAAATAATTTACTTGAGAAAAAAACAAATGAATTCATCCGAGAAGATCAAACAAAATGAAGAAGGAAAATTCCATTGTTTACAAATAGTTCCTTCAAGCGTTCAGATCCTCTCAACAGCGATGGCAGAGAGATCGACGCCTTTCGCTGTGGCGTGAATTCCCACAACCCAACTCCAATATCTACCAAGCCCGTGGAAAAAACTGACAACTACAAAAAACAGGGGTTGAAAATAAATAATACTTTTAGTTAATTTTTTTTTTAATTCTAAAATATTTTAATTAAAAAAATAAATAAAAAAATTTATTATTATGTTACTGTAGCAAGTAGCTAAGTTACCTGTTTAATATGCTGACTTGCTACAGTACCAATTGGATGAGTTGGCACTTGATGTGCTGAGTCAGTAAGTCGCCCGTTTAACGAACGACTTTGTCAACTTTTAATTTTGTTTTACAATACTTAATTATATAATTAAATTTTTAATCATGCTTACTTTAAAATTTTCCCTTTTTTTTTTTTTGGATTCATTAAGTTTTGTTTAAATTAGTTAAAAATATAATATTTTTGAATAATAAAAAATTATATTGAGTTTATGTGGGACAAATTTTGAGCTGCTAATTTTCTTTTTTTATTATTGTTTCATGCAATCAGTCCTGATAATCGATTAGAGATAGTCCAAAATGTAAGAAATTTCTCTCTCGTTTGATATTCCACCATTATATATGTTGTTCTTTGAGTCGTTTGACTCAACAAAAATGATAAAGCGAACAAAGGAGAAGAAAGAGATCAATTTTAAGCCTACACATTATTTAGGAATCAAAGATAATTTCAATACTTAGGCTTCATTTGGAATAACTTTTTTAGTATTTCATAAAACAACTTTTAGCACAAAATTTCAAAAAAAATTTGTGCTAAAAAGCCACTTTAAAAAGCAGTGAAAAAGTTGTCCCAATTGAAGCCTTAGTTTCAATGTGATTATAGTTAATTCAATATGTGAAATAAAATATATTAAGCTCCTCTTTCATTCTTCTCACCCTTATTTGCTCTATTTTTCACTACAAGCCTTATGTTAACTGTTAGGATTCAACATGGAATTAGAGCTTTCGCTTAACAATACTTTCATGTTTTCTACTCTTTTGTCACCAAAATCTACTCTTGTATATCTTTTCTCCTTGATGGATTTTACTTCGTCTTTGTGGTTGATTCTTCAAACTTCTTTGAGAAATCCTCTAATTCTTTCGACAACTCTAATGGTAAAATGAGAAAAATCATTAACCCCATCCCCTAATCTTAAACTTAAATTTGCAATGTCTAATATTATACATATTGCTGAAACACAATCAATGATCTAAGAGTTTGAAACTTTTAAAGCTAATTGTTTTGATATCTATCTTGATGAGATTAAACTTTATCCTAAATAGCTCCTTACCCACTTTGGGCAAATCTCACGAAACCCAAAATACAACATATGATCAAAACATAACATTGGCATTATTCCATATATTTTTGCATCAATTCATCCTCATATTCTCAATGGAATCTTATTCCTAGATTTGTCACACCATTAAAATATGGCTTTAGTCCATAAACCATTCTCGAGTTCTTTGTTATGATGATGAGCTACATAATGTCTTGATGAATACTAAATCAATGACATGATACTTACCCAAAATTAAATTCAAGATCGATGACATTGCAATGAAAAACTAATCCCTAAATATTAAATATATTATTCTACATATTTTTAAAATTTTCCACAAAATTATCAAGCATTTAAAGCTATTATCCTCACTAAACTTACCCTTATAATACTCGAGGATCTTTATTATATGAGGAAACAAATCTTGTCACTGAATCCCTCAAAGACTATTCTTCATTTATTCCTCCTCTCCCGTTCACTCCAATGTCTCTCCATTGCAATTAGAGGGAAATGCATGAGTCAATTACAATACCATACCCTTGTTTTAGGTTGCTCTTTCGATTCTTACTCAACTCATTTTGCACAATCTCATTCATTAGCAGGAGGTGCTCAACTTTGCTCATTTTACCTCAAATGTTAAATTTATGCCAAACTTGGGCATTCCACTTCTCAGTGCTTACATCAAAGAATTATTTACCCCTTCCATGCAACAAGAATTTATTATAACTTTTCCACCTTTAACCCCAAATTGGTTCTTAGATTCTAGAGCATATTCACACTCAACTTCAAATCTCTCTTAGCTTCGCCAATCTACACCATACATAAGATATGCCAAGTTCTTCATAGAAATGAAAATTCATTACAAATCATTAAAAGGTTTAGGGCTGCTTCCAACTTTTTCCCACAAGCGTATTCTTTCTCTTCTACTTCACATTAAAAATATATCTCCTAATTTGCTTTATATTCAAAAACTTATCGTTGATAACCTTTTTTTCTGTCCCTTAATGCTTTTGAATTCGATATAAAGGTTTTTACATCAAATCTCTTGTTCAAAGATGTTGCCATAGCATCTTGTTATTTAAGGATTTTCTAAGCTCAAGCCCTGCTTGACTCACAACTCATTAACAAGTCAAGTTTGAGCCAGCTTAGCTTAATTATAACCCAAATTATATGTCTTATATTATGTAGACATTAAGGATTTTTTTTTTAAGATTCTATATGTTCGTGGAGATCCATTTCCATTGTCGAACAAGTGCCATCACTAGATCACTACCTTCGTTGGACCTCCCCCAACATTACACAACATCCCAACCACCGTTGTTGGATTCTAGTTGCCCAACCATAGTTGCTAAACCAATTCCTTATTCAAACCACTAACATCAAATTGAAAGTGCTCAGATGACACTAAAAACTGCTCTGATACCACTTGAAAGTTCGTTAGGGATGTTAAGCCCTTATGAACTGGCCCAAGGCTAACAAAGAGAGAGGTGAATTAGATAACTTTAAAACCAAAGATAAAACTCAAACCAAAATCACCACAAAGAAAATCAAATGTGGAAATTAAATGCGGAAGCAAATAATAAGAAAAAACACACTGGATTTATAGTTGTTCGGTCAAATCTTGACCTACGTCCACTCCTTGGAGGCACCCTCCAAGTATTGCACTAAAAAAAGTGTCTCTCCTATAGCCCCCACAGCTAGGCGGAGAAGCCCTTACAAAATCACTTCCACTTTCTCCGGTGCGGCGGAGTCGCCGGGTCCTTTGACACCAAAGTGAACTTCTTCTTTGGTGAACTTCTCTTGAGACAAGCCTTGAATCCCACTGTATTAAGATGCAAGCCTGCCGGAGCAACCGTGTGGAATCCCCTCCATACTCCCTTGAGTCCCCCCTAACAGGATCTTCTCCCTCTCAGACTTCACCTATTCCCCACTCCCTTTCAAGCTCTCTCTTCAAGTCTCCCCCACAAGAACGAAGCTACAATGGCTGCCAAAGACACTTACAAAGTGCCTTGTCATAGCTTAAATATAAGAACTAAAAATGAGCTCATTAATGCAAGTTGTCGATATTATCATCCAGGATGATAGACATATCATCCTGTACGATTAGTACAATTTAAGCCCAATCAGCCGGGATGATTTGAGACGATCAAAAAAAGTTTTTTCATATCGTCCAGGAAGATAATATATCGTCCTGGACTATCAATACAAATTATGGAATATCGTCCTTGACATCGCCCTAAAAAATAGCTATCTGATGACCAATCATCCAGCATATCGGCCAGGACGATCTTGCGATCGTCCAGGCTGATTTGATCGTGAAATCAAGTCATAATTGCTTTCCTTAAATTTCAGAGAAATTTTCAAAAAATTGACCTGAATCGTCCTGGACGGTATTTTATAGTCCTGGACAATCCACCTGGACGATGTCGAAAAATAGGTTTTTTCTAAATAGATCTGGCAGCAGATTCTTCCTGAATTGAGCCTATCGTCCTGACTGATACAAAATCATCCAGGACGATGTGTTTTGCATAATGACGGCTGCTTTAATGAGGATGCCCTCATTAGGGTTTCTGCTTTTGAACAGATCGTCCCGGCCGATATAATTATCGTCCAAGGCGATGTTACCAAAATAGTGAACTCTAGGGAATAGTTAGAAAACTCTTCCAAGTTATAAGACATCAGGAGCTACACTAAATATAATAGACTCTAGAAAGGAAAAAGTGTACAAACTGACTCAGACCTAGTCTACCCAATCTTGAGCTAGTTTCAAATTACAGTCTGATCGTGTGAACCTGAAATATCAGTAGATAAGGCAGTCGTAGAGAAATAAAAATATTTACTATCATCAAAATCATAAACCATTGATCCGCAACAATCTCTCACTTTTTGATGATGGCAAACAAATCAAATTGAATTAAAAAAAAACAATTTCTCCAAATCTCCCCCCCTCACCAGAATAAACCCTTTTAATAATAGGGGAGATGAAAATATTTTTGTTGTTTTTAATTTTTTGAAAACAAGATACAAACACAATTTCTTAAAGGATTCATGTCATTATACGTGAAAAGGTTGGAGTAGCTCCAGTAGAAGATAAGATTAGAGAGAGTCGCCTTAGATGGTTTGGTCACATAAAACGACGGCCTTTCGATGACCCGGTTAGGAGAGTAGAGGTATTAGATTTGACTTATATTAAGAAAGGTAGGGGTAGACCAAAAAAGACTTGGTTAGAAAATATTAGGAATGACCTTTCTTTATTAGGTTTAAATAAGAATTTGACTTTTAATAGAGCATAATGGAGAAAAAGGATTCATGTAGCCGACCCCACGTAGTGGGATAAAGGCTTAAAGTTGTTGTTGTAAGATACAAACATGATAACAGTACAAAAATTCAACAATACGTTCTCCCTCTTTGACATTATCATAAAGCGAGGAGGCACAAACAAAATGACAAAAAGACAAAAACGTTCCCTGATCTAGTAAAAAACAAATATTCTTAAAATGAGAAAGTTACCTCTTGGTTTTAATCAAAAACTTAGTAAATTGGATTGACAACGCATAGTCAAGAAAATGTTAGAAATTCATAATTTGATAATCCCAACTCAAGTTCTTTTAAAGGCTCAAAAACTTTTTAATCCAATATCCAAATCAAGGAATAAATTAGAAAAAGAAACAATAATTTTTCAAAAATCCTTCCATAAAATATATTTAATAGAAGATTAATGCACGAATTGTTGAATTAGGAATCAAGATTTTCAAACTCAAGTATCAAAAGTATCAAGAATTTTCTTAAGCTTTTAAGAAATACAAGAATGGTAAGCATTAAACTTTATGGGCACATTTTATGTCTCTTGACAATTGGTTGACGTACTGCGCATTTTTTTATTTTTGATACACTTTTGTGTATATTTTTCAATTTGGCGTTATTGCGCATCTTTTATTTTTGACAACATTGGCCAATTTTTTTTTATTTAATATGCTACCTTTCTGAAGTCTTAAAAATAAAAGTAAAGCCATCCTATTGATAAAACAAATTTTTGATTAAGAAAATTATGAGTTAGATTCAACAACTTGCAAAAGATCTCTATGCGATAAATAAAATGTAGGCAGATAAAAAATTTAGTTTCAAAGACTAATTTAAAAGATGAAAAAGATTTTAAATCAAAAGTAGAATAACCTCTTTTAGAAAATAGAGATTGAGAGTAAAAAACATGAGTTTTCTTCCTTTGACTATTTTAGAGAAGTCAAATACAACTTACCAAAGATTTCAATGAAAAAATAGGAAGTAGATTTTTCATTTTTAGAAAAGTGAATGTGTGTGTTGGTCATAAAAAAAACTTTGTGAAAACAAAATTTTAAAGAATAAACAAGACAAAAACACAAAATAAAAATAAAAAACATATAAACAAAAACACAACACAAAAATGCGAAAGGCTTTTAACCATTATCTCTCTCCTAGTCCGATGCTTCAGAAACCAGATCTGTCCATGAGATTTTTTGCCTTTCATTATTTCCCCAGTTTAAATTTTGTTTCGCCTTGCCTTTTTCTTTCATAGGAAGAATTCCTAAATTAGGGCACTGATTTTTCATATGTCCAGGCTTTCTGCTTCGAAAGCAAATAACGTCAGAATAAATATGGACATCCTTATCACTTTTACCTTTTTTTTTACTTTTTCTTATGCTTTGGTGAGCTTTATGATTTGCTTGTCAAGTTATTGCATTCGTCACCAACTAAGCTATCTTTTTATGTATCTTCAATTATTAGAACAATCGTTTCACCTGCATCCAAAAGTCTTTGACCCAAACCTTTCTCGTAGGCAATGAGTGAGCCAATCAAATTATCAATAGAATAATCATTCAAATCTTTTGATTCACAAATAGCAACTACTTTGGCATTAAACTTATCCAGTAGACAACAAAGAATTTTGTTAACTTTTTCAAAATTTAAGTTTTTTTTCTAAAGCATGCAATGAGTTTATAATTTGAATGAATCTAGTATACATGTCTAAGATTGCTTCATAAGGTTTCATGGAAAATAATTCAAAATCATGCATTAACAAATTCAACTTGGATTGCTTGATTTCATTCTTGCCTTCGTATATGGTATGTAGCTTATCCCAAACTTCCTTACCAGTAGTGCAAGTGGATATTAACATGAAATCATCAGAATTTAAAGCATAGAAAAAGCAATTTAAAGATTTTGCATTCAGTTGAGCATTCAGTTGTTCTTTCTTATTCCATTGATTAAAAGGAATATAAGTTTTAACTCCATTAACAATACGTGATGGTGATGAATAACTAATTAAAATCATATGCCACATGCGAAAATCAGTCGATTGCAAGAAAATAGACATGCGAGTTTTCTAAAAATGAAATGATATATTTTCAAATAAAGGAGGCCTGATGATTGAATAACCTTCCGCAATATTACGATTAGTCATGGATCAAAAAATTCAAAAGCTTTTAAAAACTTATTTTATGAATCCCGCTCTGATACCACTTGAAAGTACTCAGATGACACTAGAAAGTGCTCTGATACCACTTGAAAGTTTGTTAGGGATGTTAAGCCCTTATGAACTAGCCCAAGGCTAACAAAGAGAGAGGTGAATTAGATAACTTTAAAACTAAAGATAAAACTCAAACCAAAATCACCATAGAGAAAACAAAATGCAAAAATTAAATGCAGAAGCAAATAATAAGAAAGAACACACCAGATTTATAGTGGTTCGGTCAAATCTTGACCTACGTCCACTCCTTGGAGGCACCCTCCAAGTATTGCACTAAAATAAGTGTCTCTCTTATAGCCCCCACAGCTAGGTGGAGAAGCCCTTACAAAATCACTTCCACCTTCCTCGGTGCGGTGAAATCGCCGGGTCCTTTGAAACCAAAGTGAACTTCTTCTTTGGTGAACTTCCCTAGAGACAAGCCTTGAATCCGATGGTATTAAGATGCAAGCCTGCCGGAGAAATCATGTGGAATCCCCTCCACACTCCCTTGAGTCCCCCCTCACAGGATCTTCTCCCTCTCAGACTTCACCTGTTTCTCACTCACTTTCAAGCTCTCTCTTTAAGTCTCCCCCATAAGAATGAAGCTACAATGGATGCCAAAGACACATAAAATGTGCCTTATCATAGCTTAAATAGAAGAGCTAAAAATGAGCTCATTAATGTAAATTGCCGACATTATCATCCAGGATGATAGGCATATCGTCCTGTACAATCAGTATAATTTAAACCCAGTCAGCCGGGATGATTTGAGATGATCAGAAGAAGTTTGTTCATATCATCTAGGATGATAATATATCGTCCTGGACGATCAGTACAAATTGTGGAATATCGTCCTCGACATTGCCCTGAAAAATAGCTATCTGATGACCAATCGTCCAGCATATCGGCCAGGACGATCTGGCGATCGTCCAGGCTGATTTGATCGTGAAATCAAGTCATAATTGCTTTCCTTAAATTTCATAAAAATTTTGGAAAAATTGATCTGGATCGTCTTGGACGATATTTTATAGTCCTAGAAGATCCACTTGGACGATGTATAAAAATAGGTTATTTCTAAATAGATATGGAGGCAGATTCTTTCTGATTTGAGCCTATCGTCCTGGCCGATACAAAATTGTCCAGGACGATGTGTTTTGCATAATGACGGCTGCTTTAATGAGGATGCCCTAATTAGGGTTTCTACTTTTGAACAGATCGTCCCGGCTGATATAAATATCGTCCAGGACGATGTTACCAAAAATAGTAAACTCTAGGGAATGGTCAGAAACTCTTCCAAGTTACAAGACATCAGGAGCTACACCAAATACAATAGACTCAAGAAAGGAAAAAGTGTACAAATTGACTCAGACCTAGTCTACCCAATCTTGAGCTGGTTCCAAGTTTCAGTCTGATCCTGTGAACCTGAAATGTCAGTAGATAAGACAGTCGTAGAGAAATAAGAATATTTGCTATCATCAAAATCATAAACCATTGATCCGAAACACAAATCATTGCAACTTGACCACTTTTATTTGATAGCCACTATTTAACCATAATTATTTAACTAGTGCCTTCACTAAACAATAACCATTGGACCATCATCTTCCAATCATAGTTCTTAGGCCCAATCACTTGTCCAACATTATTGGTCCATTGTCACTCTACTACAACTATTTGAATGCTTTCCACCCTATATCAACTTTGCGATATTTTCTACCAACTACCCATATGCTTATAACTTCTCATCTCCAAATTAAGAGATAGCCAAACATTTATAATCAACATTTTCATACAAGAATAATCATTTCAGCTGGGCAATGCCTCATGGTTTTCTCTTTTTTGAGTTTTTTTATATAAAAACTCTATTGTCATTTATGCTCTTTTTATTTATATGTTTGTGTATACTCATAATTTCCTTATTAAAAATCTAGTAGGTAATGATAGAAAAACATTCCCTTTAATGGAGTCCCACAGAAGAACTCAGCCATCCATATCAATAGGGGGCACCCACCTAGGTTCTTAGGCACTCATTCTACATGGATCAACTCAAAACTTTCTCATCATGTCAACAGTTCAGTGTCTGCAAGATTCCTCGTCCCTCTATCAACCATTGCCTTTGTCTTACAAAGCCCTCAATCCAAGACCAACTAAAGAAAAAATGCCCATATGGGGTTCCCGTCTCACACTATCAGTCCCTACCAACACTCGTTCCCTCATGATGTCTCAAGGTTCATCGTATTAATTTAGCAACTTCTACTTAACATCATATTACTAGATCCTTCTCATTCTATACTAGCTAGTAAGATCAACCAATGATATGGGGTTTATCGTCTTCTGAATTCACCTAGTGCATGCTTAGTGCCACCTCAGTCTCCTAGAGATATATTGTTGACCTCAACTATCCTTTACTCGTTAATTGGCCAACAGACGTAGAGAGCATAGTGTAATGTTGTATTCAAGGATTGTGTATCATTATACCTTTTTTACCTTTATTTATATGTCCTTTCTTACTCTCCATCCTTACTTATGTTCCTAGCATTTCCATAGATACATTATTAATAAGGTTGGGCATCATTCATGAAAAGATTCACATACGACATCCTCCAAGGTGCAAGCATGTATTTATGCCAAGGATTATAAACCATGATATACTCAACCAACAAAATTAATAGGAGCCATCTATGAATATAGAGAATGCGAATTACATAACCCACAAGAATATCATAAAAATGTAGAGCAAAACAAAAATACAATCTAAGATGACTTGGGTAAATTCTATGGGGGAGTCAGTAAAGACAACACTCCTACGAGCTCTTATGGCTCAACCGTCCTTCACAAAAGACCCAATAGCCAAGCAATAACCTTGATTACCAACTTAAATCTTTCTTGCCTAGAAATGAAGGATGATGATTATAATATGTCTACAATTAAGAATGTATTAATAAGAAATCATCAATCCCTAATAAAATAGATGTAGCAGTGGCGCGCTAGAAACCAAATGCTTTCACTTTATCCAAGAAATATAATGTACATGTCATTCTAAAATAATTTATTATTCTACTAATAATTTGTTTCATAGCAGTTCCATATATCATCTTATTCTGAAAGCATAGATCGATCCATTCATCCGTTAGGACCTCCATATTTTGTTGAGTAAGAATCCAAAATGGGCCTAGGTCAGAGATTTGAAAAAATTTCTTTCCTAAATCTTGATTCACACATAAATTATGAAATTGTGTTACTAGTGAAATTTGAGAGACCCAAATTCCCACACATATGGGCATTACTAATATAATTTCTTAGTTTTTTATATAATGTATAAGTTAGATAGCTTATGAGTAGGACTGCCAAAACCCATGTATGGATTCTTCTATTTCTAGGTAAAAAAAAATATGACCATGTTGAAACTCGTTCACTATGAACTAAGTTGTTAAACATAAGCTTATGTCCCAGTGGCTAAACAAGAGGGGGGGGGGGGGGGGGGGTGAATTGGTAATTAAAAATTAATCCCTCTTTTTAATTTTTTTTAAATCAAAAAATAAACTTTAATGAGTTTTGTAGAAAATTTTTTTCAACCACAGTTTTAAAAGTAAAAACACAAAATTAAAAAAGGCAGTGGAAAAATAAAGGCAAGAGGTTTATAGTGGTTCGGTCAAAACCAGACCTACATCCACTTCCCGGAGGCACCCTCAGAGTATTGCGCTAATACCAATAGTGACTCTCCTTTTGCACCCACAACAAGGCGGAGAAGCCTTTACAAACACTTTCCACCACTACCCGATGCGGATGAGAACTGTCATCCTTTTACACTATCCCCAGTGTTGGCAGAGAACCTTCGTCCTTTTACACTATCTCCAGTGTTGGCAGAGAACCGTCATCCTTTTACACTCTCCCAGTGTAGACAGAGAACCCTTCGGCTGTTCACACTCTCTAAGTGTGGGCAAAGAATCCTTCGGCTGTTCAAACTCTCCAAGTGTCGGCAGAAAACTAGATCTCCTTGACAGACCTTCTCATAAGAAATCTAAAAGGAATAAATAAAAGAGTGAAGTAAACCAAAATCACAAGTAGATATTCGTACCTTTGAATACCAAGTGAAGCCTTCACCCTCCCGTAGTAGGAATCCTCCTTCAAAAACTCTCTTACACTCTCTCATTGACTCTTCTTTCAATAGGCACGAAGATCAGTGGACAAATAGATTTTGTGATAGTCAAAATTGGACTTTATACAGGTGAGACAAGAAAAACCGTCCAAAAATTGCAAATATTCAAATCAATACGCATTGGATCGTCCCGTACGATCGTGGATCATCCTGGATGATTTTACTTAAGTGAGTTGGAAACGAACCTAATGTATATGGGTATGAAAATACTTCGTGCACACACATCGTTCCGTACGAACTAGGTTTGTCTGGTACGAACGGTTATTCCATAGGTTGGTTCCCAAAAACTACAGAACATCACTAAAATTTCAGAGTCGGTTCACTTCGTCCAGAGTCAAATTATGGGTTCGTCCGGATGAAGTTTTTCCAGAGAGCATATCGTCCCGGGATGAATACACTTCATCTTGGACGATAGTACTCCATAGAGCAACTCGTCCTGGAACGAATACACTTCTTTCTTGAACGAAAATTTTCCAGAGAATATTTCATCCTGGGATGAATTCACTTCGTACAGGACGATCAGGACTTAGAAACATTTTCTCCGACTCCTACTCATTCCATTGCTCTTACGAGGAGATAACTGACCTGATTGTCCCGTAAGAACTATGTTCATCACGTACGATCAGTACAAGTTTCTTAAGATCTCCTTAAATGTGTGTGAGTATTCACGCAATTGCAATCACTCCCTTTCAAACATAATTCAAAGAAAAATACAAGTTTTAAATACACAAAGTATCTCAAGCTGAATTTGATTTGAAGTATTTGTAGTTCGGAGTTTGATTTTCCTGAAATGTTAGTACACACAAGAGCAAAAACAACTCTTTCAAAAAAAATTTTAGGAGATAACTATGCATAGAACAATAATATTTGAAATCATCAAAACTATACAAGTTGTAAGAATATAAAACATGCAAATACCAACTCTCTTAATAATCTCCCCCTTTTTTATGATGGCAAAATAATTATTGTTTGTATAATTTTCAAATTAAAAAAATCTCCCAAACTTCGCCTGAATTGAAGAACACGTGTAAATAAGGAGGCATTTTTAGAAATATTCAACAACCTTAAATAAAACAAAATACAACATACACAAAACACAAAATAAAAACAAAAATAAAAATAAAAAAAGCACACACACACACACACATATAATATGAATCAAACAAAACCAAAATCATGATACAAATAATTTCTCCCCCTTTTTGACAACAATAAAAAGTAAAGAAAAAAAAAGACTTGAAATGTAAGCAGATATATGAAAATCATTTGATAATTCAATCTTGAAAGTAATTGAACTAAGTATGCAAATAAAATTAAAATATTAGGTAAATAATATTAATTCATAGAATTTAAAAAGAGATATAACATTGATAATAGAAAGAATATATCAAAAATATGAGTCAATTTAGACTCTAAGATAGAGAAAATCATTACAAAAAGGATGAATAAAAAATTTGTATATTTCAAATTTCAATCCGAAATATGAATGTACAGTAGATCAATTTGAATTAAGAGATTAAAAGATAATGTAAAGAAATAATTACCACATGTGGCGCTTTGTGCATCTTTTTTAAATTATTGGCACAGTTTTGTGCATCTTTTTACTTTTGGGCTTATTATGTGCCTCTTTTTTAACTTGCGAACCTTTGTGCATTTCTTTTGATTTTTGTATATTTGTTCATTTTTCAAGAGTAATTTTGATCTTTTCAAAATCATTAATAAAAAAATTTAAATTTTTTTAAGTGCATAAATATTTATTAATAAGTAAAATACAAAATAAGAAATCATTACTATTGCAATAATAATATTAGACATTATTATAGTCTAAATGAAAGATATGAAATTGACAATCTTAATAACATCAAGTTATAAGCAAAACTTAAATTTAGAAATAAAATTAGATTTTCTAATGAATTTGATTTTGACTTGCATTTCAAAGAATAACACTATTAAGATAAAAAATCTAATGATTGTCATAAATGCTAACACACATTTCAAAACCATTAAATCCAAAAATACGAGAACATATATTGATATCACTATGAAGACATTACAATCTAAGCTCAGGATATCAATATAAAAACAAAACATCTAAAGAAAAGAAAATACAACAAACTCACTTATAACATCAACTAACACACAAACTATAGAAAATACATAAAAACAAGTGCAACTATCACTGAGAAGGACCCTGATCTAAAGGAGGAGGAGGGGGTGCAGCACAAAAGATGTTAAAGTAAGTACTCATCATAAGCACATTGGTACTGATATCATTCATATGGCCCCTCATAAAATTTATGTCATGCTGATACTGTGCAGCCTGCTGCTGAAGATGAGTCTCAATTTGATCAAAATGAGTCTCTATACGATCAAATCTTTGAACCAAATCCTGATAATTTGGTTCATTGGTAGGTGGAGTTGCAACTTCTGATTCTTCCTCTGTATCACTAATGACATGTGTTTTACTTGGTTCCTCTTTGAAGATTACTCTAAATGATCTGTCGTTGTAGTAGAGCGGTTCTTCAAACTCTTAATCAGGATGAACCAAATTGTATTTCTTGTCCAGATATGTAGGCAACTAGATGTCCTAAGGTAATGTTCTTCTTTCTCTTATGCTCTACATGACCAATTTCAGATAGCCCATAAAGATAGTCAAGGGTAAGTTGGGCTTCATCTATAGGTTCTTTAGTCATGATCAAGAAGGTCACCATAGAAAGAAGATGGGTAATGTTGATTCTATCACCAGTTTTAGGAATTATAGAAGTTCTAAGGACATGCTGGATGATACATGCATTTCGAACGAGACTGGATACTCTAGCCACATGTTCGTTCACATTATTTCCTCTATTCACATTATTAAGTTCATACCATGCATAATCATGAGTGTTGACCAAGTGATGGCTCTAGCTCCCTCTGTCCTTAAATTCAAAAAGGCTCCTAAGTCAGCTTTACTGATTTCAAATTTTTGTTTGAAGATAAAGGAATGGATTATAGAGTGGTCAGAATTAAAGGACATATTGGCGAGGAAGTAGTGAAAGGTTTCTTTATTGTAGAGATAGATGAGGGTAACGATAAAACCAAACTGTGTTGAAGCAAATAAGTTCATCACCTAAAAGGTAATTTGTTCTTGGGTTAGGATTCTGGAGGGTGTGATCTTTGCTGAGGCAAACCTAGGAAAAGATTCCTCATTTACTTTGGAAAGGAAGTTTTTAGAGGAATTTCTATGTGGTTTCTTTGCCATAATCTTTTATCTCTTACTTGAACTCGCCATTTGGAAGAAGATCTAGAGTACAAAAGAGATTGAAAGTGGAATTTTGAGTTTGACTGTTATGTTCAAAAGCTCTTCTATTTATTGAAAACGACTCGTTCGTACCAGAAGAAAAACATTTCGTCCCGTATGAATTTTTTTTTTATTCGTCCCGTACGAAAAAATTTTGTATGAACGAACCAATGCACCAAAAAGAAATGGCTTTTTGTAATCAACACAATTTACGAAGCATCCTTTCATACAAACTTTTGACCAAACTGATCGTACAGACGAACGCGTGTTTGTCTTGGGACGATCTGAACTTATGATCGTTTTAATGGCAGTTAAAATCATGCCCTACATCGAGCCGACTTGTGTTCGTTCGGACGAACCAAAGGTTTGTACGTATAAAGTTCGTATTAAAAACTACCTTATCCATTCAACCGCTTTATTCATTCGTCCCGTTGTTGCAAAAACATTTTTATTCATGCATTCAAATCAATCACGCCAAGCCTTATTCTTAATGCACTGAAAGTATCAAAGGCTAAAGGTTTTGTAAAAATGTCTGCAAGTTGATTTTCAGTAGAAACATGAGTGAGTTCAATTTCTCCTTTGGATACATGATCCCTTATGTCTATATGTTTGATTCTTGAATTTTGAATAGGATTTTTAGAAATACAAATAGCACTAGTATTATCACAATAAATTCGAATAGTCCCTATAGTTAATCCTAAATCAATTAACTGTTGTTTCAACTAAAGAACTTTCCACATAACTTCTTAATGCAATATATTCAGCTTCTACAGTAGATAGGGCTACTGAATTTTGTTTTCTATTGGACTAAGAGACTAGAGAATTTCTAATAAATTGACATGTTCCAGAAGTGCTCTTTCTATCTACCCTACAACCTGCAAAGTCAGAATCTGAATAACCAATTTTTTCAAATGAAGAGCTAAACTTAGGATACCAAATTCCTAAGTTCTGAGTTCCTAACATATATCTTAAAATTCGTTTCACTGCTGTATATGATTCTTTTGGATCTGATTGAAATCTAGCACATAACCAAACACTAAACATTATATCGGGTCGGCTAGTAGTCAAGTAAAGTAAAGATCCAATTATCCCTCTAAATTTTTTTTTATCAATAGATTTTCCCTTAGGGCCCTTATCCAACTGAACTGAGGTACTCATTGGTGTACTAACAGGTTTAGCATTATCCATTTCATACTTTTTAAGGATGTCCTTAACATACTTTGACTGACTAAGAAATGTACCTTCCTCAATTTGCTTAATAATAAATCCTAGAAAGTAACTTAAATCTCCCATTTGACTCATCTCAAATTCACTAGTCATTATTTTAGAAAAATCATCACAAAGATTTTTATTTGAAGATAAAAAAATGATATCATCCACATAAATTTGAACAATGAGTATTTTCTTTCCACATTTCTTTAAAAAGAGAGTTGTATCCACACTTCCATTTTCAAAAGATCTTTTAAGTAAGAAGGTGCTCAACCTCTCGTACCAAGTCCTAGGTGCCTGTTTTAATTTATATAATACCTTTTTCAACTTGAAAACATGAGTTGAGTAATTTGAATTTTCAAAACCTGGTGGTTGTTCTACAAAAACATCTTCTTAAATTACCCCATTTAAAAAAATACTTTTTATATCCATTTGATACAATTTGAATCCTCTAAAACAGGCAAAAGCTATCAAAATCCTAATTGCTTCAAGTCTAGCTACAAAGGCAAAAATTTTCTCAAAATCAATTCCTTTAATCTGATTATACCCCTTAGCAACTAATCTAACCTTATTCCTAATGACTACTCCTGAGTCATTCATTTTGTTTTTGAATACCCACTTTGTTCCAACTACACTTTGATCCTTTGACCTTGTAGTAAATTCCCAAACTTTATTTCTTACAAATTAATTCAACTCTTCTTGCATGGCCAAAATCCAAAATTTATCCGAAAGTGCTTGATCAATATTTATGGGCTCTATAGTTGAAATGAAGGTAGAATGATTTACTTCTTTGTTTAATCCACGCCTAGTCCTTACACCCTCACTTGGTTCACCTATAATCAATTCCCTTGGGTGGTTTTTAGAAAATTTCAAACTTTTAGGCAAAAGGTTTTCTATTTCCAAATTTGCTTTCACTTTTTCTTCCAAATTTTATTCCAAATTTATTTTATCAATCTTTTGGGAGTTAATCTCAATCTCATCTTCTACAACATTTGGTTCTTCCATATTTCCAAATTCATCAAATAGAATATGTGTGGTCTCCTCAATTACCAAAGTTCTTCTGTTAAATACTCTATAAGATTTTCCAACACTTGAGTATCCAACAAAAATTCCTTCATTAGATTTTGGATCAAATTTTTCTAAGGCAGATTTTCCATTGTTATAAATGAACACGTTGCAACCAAAAACATAGAAATGAGACAAATTAGGTATTCTTCCTTTTAGCAACTCATAGGGTATTTTATTTAGTTTATATCTCAAATTCACCCTATTTAGAACATAACATGTAGTGCTAACTGCCTCAGCTCAAAAATATTTAGGAAGTGAGTATTCTGCCAACATTGCTCGGGCGGCTTCTATTAATATTCTATTTTTTTTTTCAACTACCCCATGCTGCTGAGGGGTTCTAGGAGCAGGAAAATTGTGATCAATTCATTTCTCCTTACAAAATTCTTCAAATTTCTCATTCTCAAATTCTCCTCCATGATCACTTTGTATAGAAATAATTTCACACCCAAGTTTTCTTTGAATCCAGGTCAAAAAGTTTCTAAATTCTTTAAATGATTCACTCTTATGAAATAGAAATCTAACCCATGTGAATCTTGAGTAATCATCCATAATCACAAATCCATATACCTTCCCTCCTAGACTCTCAGTTCCAACTGGTCCAAAAAGATCCATATGCAAAATCTCTAAAGGTTTACTAGTTCTAAGATCCTTATTGGACAAAAAAGAGGACTTCACTTGCTTTCCTAATGGATATGCATCACAAAGGTGGTCCTTAGTAAAGTCTAGTTTTGGTATACCTCTCACTAAGTTCTTTTGGATAATCCTTCTAAGGTTTTTCATGCTAGAGTGACAAAGTCTCCTATGCCAAAGCCATGACTCATCAGATACAATTTTTAAATAAAAAGCAGTAGGAGATTGAATATAATTCAAATCTAGCATATAAACATTATTTACTCTTTTACCATTCAAAAAATCTTTATTTTTTAGACTTAATATGCAACTAGTAAGAAAAAATTTCACACAATATCCTTTATCATATAGCTGGCTTATACTTAACAGGTTATGCTTTAATCCTTCTACTAATAACACATTCTCAATGTAAAATTTATTAGAATTTCCAATCATACCTGATCCAACTATTTTCTTGTGGTGTTATCTCCAAGTGTAACCTTGCCTCCACTCCTGGCTTTCAGTGATATGAATTGTGCGGTATCTCCACTCATATGCTTTGAACATCCGCTGTTTAGGTACCATATGCTCTCATGAGGTCTTGTGTGATATTATCAAACATTAGACCTGGGAACCCAAACAAGTTTGGGTTCTCCTTTTGGCAATTTATAATCAGATGCATGTATGATATGTCTAGATTTATGCATCTTAGGTCTCAACACCAAATAAGTTTTCATCTTCAAAGTACAGGTGTGAGCTATATGTCCAAACAATCCACAATTATTATATTTTACTTTTGGAAATGGTTTCCTAAGTTTTCTACCATTCATCTATCTATTCAGGGATTATATAAATTTGGGATACAAAATAGGATTAGTATAATCTTTAAGTTCAGGGGGTATTCTATTATCCTCGATAGCTTTTATCATTAATTTGTAAAATGAATTCATATATTTCAAAATTTGATTTGTTTGATTTGATCTATAAATCCTGCCCTCAAATTCATCCTTAAAATTTTTAAAATCTTTTTCAAGTTCAACATAGGATGATTTTAAATTTTCATGTTTTTTATTCAAGTTATCAAACTCATCAAGTAATTTCATGTGGTTTTCATTAATTAAAGCATGATCTTTCCTAAGGATTTCATATTCCTTTTGTAATTCCTCAAACTCTAAACTTAGACTAGCATGAATTTTCTTTATTTTCATATATGCATCATGTATGTGTTCAGAAACTTTAAAAAGTTCATCATAGGTTAAGTCACATACCTATTCTTTATCTAACAGATAAAGATTATCGGCCATTAAGTACAGATTAGTAACGTCTTCATCCTTCTCAGCCTCTGATGAATCTCAAGCTAAGTCTGCCTAGAAAGCTCTTTGAAACTTCTTCTTACCCTTCTTTACAATTGGTTTCTCCTCAAACTTCTCTTTTCTAGGAGTGGCTTTGAGTTTTGGGCATTCAGTCTTAATATGACCAGGTTTCCTACACTCATAGCAAATCACATAATTTGAAACCTTGGCATTTCTATTAAATTTACCTCTATTCTAATGCTGGCATCTCTTATGCTTCCTTTTCAGAAAGCTTCTGAATTATCTAGTCATCAATGCGATGTCGTCTTCATCCTCAGGTTGTGAGTGTTCACTCTCAGACTCTTCCACATTTAGTGCTATGTTCTTCTCCCTTCATGCTTCACCTGCATCAATCTTTCTTTGGCTAACTCCTTGCTCGTAAGCAATTAGTGAACTAAGAAGATTGTCAATAGAGTAAATATTTATATATTTAGACTCTGTAGTTGTAGTAATTTTAGCATCATAAGCAGTACGTAAATAATGAAGAATCTTATTAACCATTTCAGCATTTGTTAGTTCCCTACCCAGTGCATGTAAAGAGGTGACTATTTGTGTGAATCTTGTGTACATATCAAAAATGAATTCATTTGGTTTCATACAAAATAATTCATAATCTTGCAACAAGATATTAAGTCTAGATTGCTTAACCTCATTAGTCCCCTCATAAGTTATACAAAGTCTATCCCATATGTCCTTCCCACTTTTGCAAGTGAAAATCCGTATATAGTCTTCTGAGTTTAAAGCACAAAAGAAACTATTCAAGCATTTGGTGTTTAGTTGTACTAAGTCACATTCTTCTACTGTCCAGTATGCAAAAGGTGTTTCAACTCTAACTCCGTCAACTAATCTAGTTGGTTTTGTATACCCTTCCAGAACTAAGATCCACATACGATAATCAAGTGACTATAAAAATATAGACATGCGTGTTTTTCAAAAATCAAAAGGTATATTATTAAACACTGGAGGTCTAGTTATAGAGTAACCCTCGGGTGTATTTCGGTTTCCAAATGTAGCCATCTATGTTAATCAAAAAGTAGTCTTAACTTAAAATTTTGAAACAAAGCTCTAATACCACTTGTTGAAACTCATTCACTATAAATTAGTTTGTTAAACCTAAGCTTATGTCCCAACGGCTAATCAAGAGGGGGGTGAATTGGTAATTAAAAATTAATCCCTCTTTTTAATTTTTTTAAACCAAAAAATAACTTTAATGAGTTTTGTAGAAAACATTTTTCAACCACAGTTTTAAAAGTAAAAACACAAAAATAAAAAAGGCAGCGGAAAAAAAAAAAAGACAAGAGGTTTATAGTAGTTCGGTCAAAACCAGACCTACATCCACTCCCCGGAGACACCCTCCGAGTATTGCGCTAATATCAATAGTGACTCTCCTTTTGCACCCACAGCAAGGTGGAGAAGTCTTTACAAACACTCTTTCCACCACTACCCAGTGCGGCAGAGAACCGTCGTCCTTTTACACTATCCCCAGTGTTGGCAGAGAACCTTTGTCCTTTTATACTATCCCCAGTGTTGGCAGAGAACTGTTATCCTTTAACACTCTCCCGGTGTAGGCAAATAACCCTTCGGCTATTCACATTCTCCAAGTGTGGGCAGAGAACCCTTCTGTTATTCATACTCTCCAAGTGTCGGTAGAGAATCGGATCTCCTTGATAGATCTTCTCATAAGAAATCTAGAAGAAAGAAAGAAAATAGTGAAGTAAACCAAAATCATAATTAGAGATTCTTACCTTTGAATATCAAGTGAAGCCTTCACGCTCCAGTAGTAGGAATCCTCCTTCGAACACTCTCTTACACTCTCTTCTTGACTCTTCTTTCAATAGGCATGAAGATCAGTGGACAAAAAGATTTTATGGCAGTCAAAATTGGACTTTATATAGGAGAGACAAGAAAAACCGTGCAAAAATTATAAATATTCAAGTCAATACGCATTGGATTGTCTGGTATGATCGTGGATCGTCCTAGACGATTTTACTTAAGTGCTTTGGAAATGAACCTAATGTATATGGGTATTAAATGACTTCGTACACACACATCGTCCCGTACAAACTAGGTTCGTTCGGTGCGAACGCTTATTCCATAGGTCGGTTCCCAAAAATTGCAGAACATCACTAAAATTTTAGAGTCGGTTCACTTCATCCTGGGATGAATTATGGGTTCGTCCAGATCAAGTTTTTCCAGAGATCAAATCATCCAGGGACGAATACACTTCATCCTGGATGATAGTACTCTAGAGAGCAACTCGTCCTGGAACGAATACACTTCATTCTTGAACAAAAATTTTTCAAAGAACATTTCATCCTGGGACGAATACACTTCGTCCTAGACGATCACGACTTAGAAAAATTTTCTTCGACTCCTGCTCGTTCCATTACTCTTACGAGGAGATCTCTTTCTTAAGTGTGTATGTGTATTCACTTAATTACAATCACACCCTTTCAAACTTAATTCAAATAAAAATATAAGTTTTAAATACACAAAGTATCTCAAGCTGAATTTGATTTGAAGTCTTTGTAGTCTGGAGTTTGATTTTCCTGAAATGTTAGTACACACAAGAGCAAAAACAACTCTTCCAAAAAAAATATTAGGAGATAACTATACATAGAACAATAATATTTGAAATCATCAAAACTATACAAGTTGCAAGAATATAAAACATGCAAATAGAAACTTTCTTAACAGGCCAGTACTATTTTGAATGTATATATAATGAATTTCTCTTTTTTACACTTCCTATTATTCAATAGTGCTTATAAATATCATTATAATTACCAAAAGATTCATATTCAACTTCAATGAGAACATCTCTTGAGTCAATAACACATTGATCTAGTCTCTATCGAAGACACAAAGGACTACTTAAATGGATTTGTTTCTATTGATAAGCTCCAAGTGCATCATAAAAACTAAAAAAATATTTCTTAATGTTAGTTGAGTCCCAGATTCCCTAGTTGATTCACTCGTAATATTGCATGCAACTTAGAAAAAAACTTATCAATGTCTTTTCTAGGGCAATCACAGAGGGCAGACTAACTACTTGGTACAAGGTCCCAAGCTTGGAATCCCAAAGAGGAAAGACTGAACCCACTAACCACGTATTGATCTTTGAGTCCATGAACTCTCTAGTCAAAATCACTGATTCCACAATTGTTTCTTTTTATTTATGACTCTCAAATAATCTACCATTTGGGTTGTTCACTTGCCTGCCAGTGGGAGTGATCACCTCCTTTTATAAATTAAAGAGAATGTTTGTTACCCAATTTTCTTGTAACCTAAATCCATAAAAGATTTCATAGGCTTTGCTACCAAAGGTGGAGGAGCCAATTTTCATTACTCCCCCCCATCATAATGAATTCATGCATCACCCACTGACTTATCCAGAACAAGGGTTCTTTAGGTACCCGGTGCTTATGAAAGTGATGTTGCACACCATATAAACCTCATGGTGCTGGACCTTCCATAAAGATCATAATCACGACATGGAGGAGTAACTTCATTGAGAGTTCTTATGGAGGACCTCATTTAAGCTAAAATGTTATAGGAGTTTGGGCTCACAAATCCTAATTGGATCCTAGGATTCATAAGTAAACTCAACAACAACTTTGCAATTTCACTTAGTAGGTGTCACCCCAATCATCTTCACTAAAGCCATAAATCAATGGAGAGGAAACTAAATAATGACATTGTGGTCATTACAACCAAGATATTCAACTATCAAATCGATAACATTTTGATAGACATAAGGAATTCCATGAATAAAATCTTTAAATCTATTTTTGATAAAATAAACATGTTTGTGTTCTAGCTCATCCCTATTTGGTCAGAATAGAGAGCTAGAAAGATTTCTTGCCCTTCTAGTCACATGGGGTGATGGCATCCACAAGTACATAAAATTGGCCAATTTCATCGTATTCAATGTGTTAGTAACTTTGAAAGCCATTTTTGGGAGACTCTTCATCAAAAACAAACCTAATATGACATAAATACATGACATGCCATATCGATATAAATGGCGGTATGTCAAGCCTAAGATAAAATTTTCCTTCAAATTAAACTACATAATAGCTTCTGATTAACATCTAGTAAGCATAAAAATAAACTCGTCCACAAATTTCTATTTGTTGTATTCATCATCAATATTTCTATATAATAATTATACACTATAGTTTGGCTATGAATAAAAATAGAGCTAATAAATAAATATATAGATATGAATATAAAAAAAATACGAATACTTATGTAAACTGAAATATATGTGAACTAGGGACTACAACTACTCAACCGGCTCTATCCCCTTTCCCTGACCTTAAATAGAATGCATAATAGGTGCGAGCGAGCATAGCACAGTAGGTCACACCCACCAATATAAATTTCTAAATATTTCACTCATTATGCATTAAATTGAGTTTTTATAGTGGTTAATAACAATTCACTCTACCAAACATAATAAAGCTTGCACTTAGAAGAAATCTAAATAATAATATTGAACAATATAACTTCCTCCAACATTAAAGCTTCATAGAATTATGCAAATTAACTGAGTAAGTATAGATATATCATTGCATTATAGTAAAAGAAATATAATTATTTATCACAAAATAATTATTTGCTAGATAACATATTTAACTAGCATATAAATCTATTAATGAACTCATAATTATGCATGTATTTTGCCAAAAATATATGATATACCAAATGGACAGTAGCTTCATGCATATAATGTATTTCGTGTCTAGATGTAGTAAACCCTTGAATATTTTGTACTTAGTGATGACTCTCCGACCACCACAACCTCAAACTCTGTCCAAAGCTCCAACTGCGCAATATGTTGCTTTCCAAACCTCGGTTCCATAAGTAGAATTATGCGTGGATAGTCTACAAGCTCATAGAAACCAAAATATTATAGATCTAATGGTAATATATCTTAAAAAACCTTATCCTATGTCACAACACTTAGGCTTAAATAATATTCTATTAAGTGATTTTCAAACTGTCAAAAACATGCCCCATGGTTTCTATTCATAAGTACTATCTAGGTTTAAAATTTATCACATTTGATTCATCCGATCATGAGAATGAGGTGAAAAACCCATTATTGGGTTCTTTTGTAACGTACCCTTGGTGTACATTTTCTAGACCGTTAATCACGTGATCAATGATCCAGATTGAGCAGCTTCACAGTTTTGTTTAACCGTAGATCTGATCCCATGTTTAGTTTCTCCATTTGGCTACATCTTAATCATTCATTTCAAAATAGCCAAGTTCCAATGATGCGGAGCGCCCGCTAATGTGGATAAGTGCCGCATGGATCAAAACCGTGTTGCCACCAATCATTATGTATGATTACATCGCCATACAATCATGCAAATGAATGCAGTAGTTTAGATCCACTAGTAAGAGCCTACCATGTAGCCTTCTACCGCCGCCAGAGATTATTTAGGTTTATTTTAATTAATTTAAAATATATTTTAAAGGTAAATACTTCAAATAATTATTATAAATTAAATATTAACTCAAAAAAATTTTTTAAAATACTTATTTTCTTAAAAATTAAACCCTTTAATTTAAAATTGAAATAAACTTAAAATAATTTATATATCCAAAGTTAGTTTAATTATGAAATATTTATAATTTTTAATGAATATTTAATTAAAAATAATTAAAATATTTTTATAAATACAAACTTTTATTTTAAAACATTATAAACTCTAATATAAAATATTTAAAATAATTTATTTGAAAACTAAATATTAATTTAAATTATTTTATTTATTTATTTTAAATAATTTCAATATTCTAATATTTAATTTATATTAAATTTACTATTAAGCTAATTATTTAAAAAAATTAGTTTAAATTATTTTAATAAAATAATGAAACAAATTTTTAATATTTTAAAATTTAAATTACATTTAAAAAATTAATATAATTTAAGTAATTAATTAAATATGTAATATTTATAAAATTTAATGAGTTTATGTTTAAAAATTTCAAAACAATAAAATAAATATTTTAAAAAACTTTATTTGAAATTAAAATTAATTTTAAAATATTCTATATTTTAAATAATTTTAAATTAATTAAATATTTAATTTTAAATTAAATTCAAATAATTTTGAAAATTTAATGAAAATTATTTCTAAAAACATCTAATAATTTAAAAAATATTTTTAATTTAATTTAATTTAGTTTTAAAAATATTTTGAATATGAATTAATATAAAAATATTTTAAATACCTTTAATTGCTAGAAAATATTAAATTTTCAAATGAAATTAAAATAAAATGAAAAAAATTAATATAATATATTAAATTTTTTTGAATTTTTAATATTTTGATTTAAAATAAATTTCAAAACTAAAAACTTAATTTATGTTAAAATTTTAAAAATAAATTAATTAATATTTAATTAAATATGAAATTATTATTTTCAAAATAAAAAATATTTATTTAAATTTATTTTAAATACTAAGAGAATTATATTAAGATAATTTAAATTTAAATTAAAATTTATTTAAGATATTTTATAAAATTAAAAAAAAATTATTTAATATTTTATTTTTTTTTTTAATTTTTAATCAATTTTTTTGCTTAAATAATTTTCATAAATAAGAAACTTTTTTTTTTTTGAAATATTTTCTTATAATTAAGGTGTTTTAAAAACTTTATTTTAAAATTATTTTAATTTTTATAATATCCATATTAAAATTAAGATATTTTCATATATATATATATATATATATATATATATATATATATATATATATATATATATATATATATATATATATATATATATATATATATATAATTATTAAAATATATATAGTTAATTTTTAGGGTTTTGAATGAGGGTTCTGAAATCTTAAACATAGGTTGAGCATGATTAAATAGATATGGTGGGGAAGGATTATAATCTCTTAATATTCATGTTTATGATGCACTTGCACTTAGCTTAGGCTCTATTAGATTTAGGAATTGATTTATTTTTTTTTTTTGATGCATATATGTTTATTTAAGAGGTTAGTGACATTGATTCAAACATACCTAATCTAGTGAAAACTTAAGGACAAAAAATTAAGGATAATTGTCTAGAAAACTTAAACTTAGTGATACCTCAAGCCCATAAAAAAATTGTCACTAATTTTAAAAATGATTAGGCTAATTAATTAATTAATTCAAATTTAATGCATTAAATAAGCCTTAACATTTTTTAAAATTCTAATAAATCCAAATTAATTTTAAAAATTACATATAATATCTCAAACTAACTAAAATGTATTCCTTAATCCATGAAAAATAAAATCCCTTTGGCTAGACTATAATTTCAACCTTAATTTAATTTTGAATAAAAATTGACATTTAATTAATTTAATTAATTAAAAATTGTTAAAAATTAAAAAAATTCTTAAACACTTAAGAACGCATCTTTAGGTCAATTCTAACATTTGGAGGTGATTTTAAGAAGTTCGGAGTTTATTTGGATTTAAATCATTAAACCCCCTTAATTAAAATTATTTTAATAATTCAAATAAATGCCAAAACTTCTAAAAATTGTAACATTGTAAAAAATTCCAAATTTAGTAAACTTAATCATTTTGGACTCCATTTGGGGTCTAATATTTATTAAAAATATCAAACCACCAGTAATAATTCAAACTTAAAAAGTCAACAATTTAGTAAACTTCAAGTCAAAATCTAGTTAGAACTTCAACTATTTATAACTAAATATAGAAAAATATAATATAACTAACTTATAGTCTAATTACTCAACTTAATATCTAATATCTAAAAAAAATATTAAATTTATAAAAAATAAATATTTATCTAAAAGTTAAATTTTAACCCATTTAATTAATATATTTAAATAATTCAACTAAATTAAAAAAATATTATTTAATTAAAAAAAATCTATAAAACTTTAATCCAACCATTAAAAACTAGCAACCAATTAATCCTAATTAAAATTTAACAACCTTTAAACAATAATCAATTCAATTCACTTAACCATATTGGTTACCACTTGGTAACCTAGGCTAACGAGGCTATTAAGTTAGCCCCAAGGAAGGTGAAATAAACTTCACAACCTCGATGATAAAGAAAGATGGTAGCTATTTAATATTTAAAATATATGTTAAAATAAATTTTAAATTATTAATATTTAAACTTTAATTAAATTTTCTCTTGAGCCTTCCAACCAAATAGAACATCAAGACAACTCTAACCAACTACCATATATAGGATATATCCAAATCACATAGCCAACTTCATGCACTTTAGATAGTTTGCAAGGAAAACAAACTCTAGTCTTAGGCTAGGTTGGTGTTCACTTTTTTATTGTGTGCTAAGTTTTTGTGGTTTTCACTACAAGCTGGTTGCTAGTATAAATTGATTTATTAATGTGATTATATTACTTAATTTCTATAATATGTGTATTGATGTGATGGTCATTAGATTACCCTTAGGTTATGGGCGCTTTAAATGCTAATGTAATCTTATGTAGGTGGTCATACTTATACGAAATGAAAGGGGCCAAATAAAAATTAAGCATTCAATTAACAAATTTTATGCAGGTGCTACACAATGCTAAATCCCCCTTTAAATTAAAAGAACATAGTAATGTGTGCCTTATTTGAAAATTTTAAATTTTATAGATTATCTAAATATTAATTTCCTAGGATATTTCTGCAGGTTATTTTTGTCTAGATTTTTACTTTAATATTCAATACAATTTAATTATAATTGAGTTATAATTAAGAATTGTAATGTTAAAGTATTTTGAGATGGGATGTTATAAATCTAGTTTGGAATCCAAAGAGAAAGGAACATCCCTTAGGAGAGAGTTCCTTTCCCTTTGTAGATTCAAATTTAGATGATTTAAAATATCCAAAAGGAAAAGATAACATCTCTTTTGAGGGGGAGTTTTTTTTTCATTTGGATATTCGAACCTGATGGGTCCAAAGAGGTTGCAGAAGGAAAAAGAAATGAAGATTGAGAAGAATCTCATTCTCAAAATCACTTGAGTCTTCGGAGTAGAATCTAGGTTGGTGTTAGTGGTACTCAACCACTTTACTTTATATAATTTTTATGCTGTAATATTAAGTGGCACTTTCCACATGGACTATTAAATTTAATTAATTTATTTAATTTATTTTTTTGATTTATTTACTCTACTTGTGATTAGGATTACCTACTTTTTTTAGTTTTCTTTGGCAATTGCGTGTTATAATTTGATGTAGTCTGGAACCAATCAAAGGCTCATGAGGGTATGAACAAATTTTATACACTTTAATTAAATTTAAAATATTTAAGTCAACATAGAAACTCTAATAATTTTAAAAAGTAAGCATGAAACACAAAGGGTCTCATATATACATTTTGAATACTTCTCTTCCTTATTAGGCAATTCCCTGCCTACAGATTCTGGACAGCCACCTGATCTATTAGGGTGCAGTCCTATCACGTGGAAGTTATGCATTCCTTAAGATAAAACCAAATTTTAAGCCTTATTTTAAAACTACTTCATATTTTTTAAAATATTTATCAAGTCAACTAGCATGCATCATATTAAATACAAATTTAAAGTATCTAAAAATTTAAGTGTATTTTATTTCAAGCTTCATACCGCCCTACATAAGTTAAGGTGTAAAATTAGGATCTGCTATAGATGTCAGCTTCATTTCCCCAAACTTAATTTAATCAAATGTCCCTTCCACTCTAGCTTAAATGATAAGACCCATGGATTTAAATTGCTTAGGTGGTTAGTTTGCTCTCTAATTTAGACAGGGGTAAGTCTAAATTTGCACTACATTTGCTAGGTTCACGTTACAAATTTTTAGTCCCTAATTTGGACATAAGTTTTAAGGCTGGTTCAAACTATAAGACCTCAACCTTAAGGAAATGAATCCCAATTTTCTAATAAAATTAATAACTCAAACTTAAATCTCTTTTAATCCAGAATTTATGCCCAACACTTAAGGTATTCTTGGGTTTTTTTGAAGTGTTTTAGAATCTCAAGTGCCTCCTACTTTTCTTCCTTTGACTACAAAAAATAGTTTTTCAATCCTAATCCAATCCCAATTGAAATGCAAGCCTTACTCCTTTGATATTAGTCTTAAAAAATTCAAAATAAAATTTCTACCATTATTTTAATTGAGAGTATTCATGGGAGAATTTGATTTTCCTACGATATAATTAACTATGAGGGCTTACACTCATAGGAGATTTAGAAACCAAGATCAAATTTTAAAAAATCAATGTTTTAAAACATCAATTAATTATCTTTAGGAAAATTAAAGTCAACAATCATTTTTGTCATATTCAAATGAATGATAGTAGACGATATCCTCTTTCCTTGAGAATATACATCATTTATTATCATGACTTTGATTCTAAAATTCATGATCCCTTATCCAGATTATTATAGTTAAACACTCGATCAAACATCATTTTGACTCTCCAAGGTCATATATGAATTCCTTGAGTTTTATTATGATAATCATGATGAACTTGTAATTTTATAATATGAACTCATTAGGGAATGATATTTTTACCTCTTGGGAAACTATATTATTCATATTGATGTGTTCATTCTCAAAATTGAAATTTCAAAAATTAAATTCTCCCAAAGGAAATTAATCTCTTAAAACTCCAACAATTTTTTAAGTCAAACACTTACTAGATTGAATCTAATCTAACAACTTTTAATATTCTTTGTCACACCTTTTTTGCTTCAAAATTCTTTCCTGCATAGTAGGTTATTCTAGTATGTGAGTAATTAAACTGGATTCCAAATCAATTATCTTTACCACTTCCAACTCAAACCTTTTCATATCACATATTAGATAAGCAGTAGAAGTAAGCATACTATTTACTATTCTAGAATATTTTTTTGTCAACACTTCTACTACTATATTAGCCTTACTAGATTGATACTAAATACCCATCAAATAATCTTTTATTAGCTCAAGTCACCTTCTTTATCTTAGATTTAATTCTTTCTAGGTGATAATATACTTTAGACTTTGGTGGTTGGTAAATATCTCATACCTGGCCCCATACAGATAATATATTACAAAAATTTTAGAGTAATATAAAATACTACCATTTCCAGATAGAGAGTAAGAGAGATCATTTTATTTGGTTTTAATTGTCTCAAGGCATATGCTATTACTTTCCTCTGCTTCATCAGAATGCATTCCAACCTTTAGGGAAACATCACGAAATACTTGAAATACTTTCATACAATATAGGATAGTCAAGATCAACGATGATATTAGATAATATTTTTTATTCTAAAAACTATATTCATAGTCATCTAATTTCTCAAAAGACAACAACTTCTTTGTCAACCTCATCAAAGGAATGCAATATGATAAAATTCCACTCTAAATTTTCCTTAATTCCAATCATACTCAAATGTTATGTACTTTATATGTAGTAAAAGGTCTTGGCCATTTAGCATATGCTTGTACTTTTTAGGAATCTATAAAAAATTCTTCACTTTCACCATATGCCCCATCAAAGAAATATTTTTTCAGCAAAAATTCACATTTATAAAATTTTTCATTTAGTATGTTTTGCCTTAAAGTCTCTAGAATAATCCTCAAATATGATATATGGTCTTCTTCAAATTTAGAATATACCAGAAAATCATTGACAAATAAAATAATAAACTGATACAAATATTTTTTTGGTATTCTTTTCATTAGATCCATACAAATGGTAGGACCATTAGTCACCCAAGAGCCATGACTAAAAACTCAAAGTTACCACCTGATGCTAAAGGAAGTCTTCTCTACATCAACTTCTTTCACCTTGAGCTTGAGATATCCATATCTCATAATAATTTTTGAAAACATAGAATCACCCGCCAATTGATCAAATATAATTTATTCTTAGGAAGAATATATTTATTCTTAATTATTACCTTATTTATTTCCCTGTAATCTATATGCACACTTATTGTTCCATACCTCTTCTTCACAAATAGTGTTAATGAACCCCAAAATGATAACTAGGTTGAACAAATCCTTTATATATTAACTTATGAAATTACACTTTTAACTCTTTATTTTCTTAGGTGTTATCCTATATAGATCTTTAAAAATTGGCATTGTGCATGGTAGCACTTCAAAATAGAGCTCTACTTTCCTGTTAGATGATAGACTAATCAATTCCTCAGAAGACACATCAAGAAAATCTTTTACCATAGGGATATTCTTAAATAATATAGTAATTATTTTTGTATCTCTCGCATATGGCAAAGTATTATATTCCTCTTTTTCATATTTTATCAACTTACAAAGTAGATATTAGACAAGATATACTCTTCTAACTCCCTAAAAATAATATATCTCATTATTTAGAGGTAAGATTTTTATGCCTTAGAATCAAATTTGAAAGAATTATTCTTTTATCATTTAATAATAATAATAACCACCAGAGCTACCTAATTTATTTTATCAAAAATATAAACTAGTAGTGGAAATCATTCTACTAATCAAAATATGAAATTATATCTACATTCCAACTCTAAACATCATATCAAATAGCTAGGAATTACGCAATCACAACATAAAATGTATCTACCCCTGACTACAAAAGAATAATTAAAGAAAATAATGAAAAACTTAGAGGAAATTGTAACTAATCAATCGCACAAGCCCAATCCTCTACCTGATGGAAAATCACATATAATTAGTGAGTAGGTTACTAAATCCTACAACTGAATTCAAAGCATAGTAATAAAATAATGTACATGTTGTTAGTCAATTCATAGTAGTACCAGTCAATATAATCATGAATTTTATAGAAATAGTAAAGCACATATAATACTAGTATTATCAATAAAATAATAAAATTATATCATATAAAAACTAGTAAAATAGTGTGATACTAAAATTGTAGAATCATTAAACCAATAAACTTGTGAGTTTGTAGATTAATAGATTAATAAATCATTTTGGTGGTCTAATCAAATAAGAAGTAAATAATCCTTCCCAAATCATACATCGTAGTAGTAAGAAAATCATGTAAATTAATAAACCAAATGTATCTATAAAATTTGTTGGAATACATAACAATGCAGTACGATCAAATTAGCATACATAAGTTTCAATCATTTTATATCAATAGCCAATAAGTATTTTAAATCACAAGCTTAGTATAAGAATAAGGTGTTCTTTTTTTTTTAAAAGAAATGCAAATTGCATTAAAAAGAAGAAATAACTATTACAAACTAGAAAGCAAAAATAAGCCCTTTAAAACTATCATAATGGATATGCGCCTACTAAATTCTATTTTAAATCCATTGGAGTGATGGGGACACCAAATATTAAAATAACCCAAAAGGTTGGTTAGTATCCCAGAGTTCCCAAAAGATAAAAAATGAAATCTAGTAAAAATCCCACATTTTATTACAATAATTTCAAAAAGAAAGAAAAACCTACAAGAAAAAAAACAACAACAAACTATAATAAGAAAAAGAATAACTAAAACAATAGCCAAAACATCAAAAAGATCGCCTTCAACATCCTTAGAGGTCAGCGAGCTCCAATCAAGAGTTGAATCCGCTGAAACCTCAATGCATCCAATAATAACCACCATGGATGAACAAAATAAAGTCAATGAAGAAACAACACCGACACCCACCTCAAGAGGCTAATAATCAGCCTCAACATTGGCAAAGCCATACGAACTGATAATCACCATCACACATATAATAATGGCAAGAGAAAAACCAGTAAAATTCAAACCCTTTAAGTCTTTAACCAATAAGACTTGTTCTTCAAAGAACAAAGAATAATCCATCTTAAGCCTTGATAATATATGCTCCCACCAAAAGCAAGCTCAAATACGTCTTTGATGATCCAAACAACTTTCCATATATGAACCAAACAACAATAGGACACTTACTTCAATAACTCTGGCTTCACCATAGCAATTTTTTGAATTATCTCCCATGGAAGATCCACTCAAATCTATCAGAATAACTACATACCCAGCGGCAACCCAACTACTCCAAGTGGTAACAAAATCTAGCAAGAACTCATCAACCATTTCTCTAAGATTCTTGAAGAAATAAAAAAAAACTGCTCCATATATAAATCTCCAAACTAAGTCGAATAAGACAACCAACAAGAAAATTTCTGCATACCATTCTTCAATTGAAGAGTCACATTCCTTAAATTAAAACAAAGGAACAACATAACCTTCATCAACAAATCTTTAGAACAAAACAATCCACATCTATAAGAACAAAATCTACACCAAATTTTCTTGAACAACAAAAAATTCCACTTCAAGAACCTCTCATTTTCAAACCACAAACCAGAAAAATCTTTGGCTCAACGCACCAACTCAAAACATTCATAAAATTCAACCAAATTCAAGAAGCAATTATGATAAATAATGTCAAGACTAACTCCAGCAGAACAACCAAACCACAAGAAACCTTCGGTCAAACATTTTGCCATCAGAAACAATGGAAAAATCAGGTCCCAAGCAGAAAAAATTCCAAGAAATACTAAAGGCAATGTCGAGCAAATGAGAAATCTCCTCCAAAATTGACTTCAGATTTGTAATCTTACCAAAATCAATCAAGAATCTAACATCAGAAGAATAAAAACAACAAGCGCAACCATTCGCTAAATCAATATGACGGATAATTGACATCTCTGCCAAAATCAACTTCAAATGGATAGCTTCTTTGCTGAAATACCACCAAGAAACTCTGTCGGCCATACCAGACTGACAGAGAACAACCGATCACCAAGATTCTGACAAAATCACAAAGATCGCCAAGATCACCTTCTCCTTCGCTTTGCCTTCGACTCAAAGGGATAAATTTCAGCCTAAGTTGTTCAGTAAAACTAAATAAATAAATTAAATTAGTAAATAGTGAGTTAATAGTAGTAACAATAATAGTGAATCAATAGTGATATCATTAATAATATCAGTACCAATAAAATTGGTGATAGTAATAGTAAAATAAAAGCATAATAGTAATAAAAAAATACAATAATAATTATATAATAATTGTAAATTTGTATAGTAACTACTATTTTGAAAGCTGGATTGGACCGATCGGTTCAACCATGAAATGGTCTGGTGGCCGGTCCGATCTAGCTTACAAAACCGGCTCTACATCAAACCGAAATGTACCAGCAATTTAACTAGTGAATCGATCCGGGTTGGAAAGAACTGGCCAATTTAAATAT
Organism: Dendrobium officinale; assembly: GCA_019514585.1. Lineage (NCBI taxonomy): Eukaryota > Viridiplantae > Streptophyta > Magnoliopsida > Asparagales > Orchidaceae > Dendrobium > Dendrobium officinale. The sequence continues at coordinate 23,470,191 of CM033698.1, forward strand.
AAATAAATATATATATATATATATTTGCCTTAATTAAATTTTAAATAATATATTTTAGTTTATTAAATTCTTTTAACTTTCTAAAATACTTTTATTAAATATGATGATTAATTTCACCATATTAAATGCAATTTATCTTAAATAACTCACATAATTTATTTAGCAAATAGAGTGTACTTCACATTTTATAAAGGGTTCAAAGCCACATCCTCAAACTCCTCTTATGATGTGGGACTAAAAAAGTTGCATGAATAGTTTAGAATATAAATTTGGGCTTATTTGGGCTAGTTGGGCTTCAAATTTAGGCTTAGTTGGGCTACAAATTTGGGCAATATGTATTATAAATTTGATATAACATACATTATATGAATTATAATATAAAATTTTATTATTATAAATTTATATATTATATTATATTATTCTTAGAAATATATAAATATATTATTCTTGAATGATATTTATATTCATATTATATATATATATAATACTTATATATATTCAATTAATTATATTATAATAAAGATCATAAATTTATAATATTATAGATTTATATATTTTATTAAATATTTTTTCTTATAAATATATTATTCTTAAATGATATTTATATGTATAAAATTTTATTATATATTTTAAAATTTTATAAATATTATTAAATGCTTATATACCTATGTTATACTATATTAATTTTATTAATTTTTCATAATATTCTTATTTCATACGTCATCCGATTCGACCTTGGTTCAATTAGTCGAACCGTGAACCTCTCTTTCTTCATATTTATTGTCCGGTCTGATTTTCATAACTTTGGTAGTAACATGCATCCCAGTAATCACAATAACCAAGTAAGGAGTTTTGGCTTGCATAACATTTTTTTAGTTGTTTGTTATTAGTAATCATTGGCTCAATAAAAAGACACGTCCCTCCTTACCCATCAGGATTGTAATAACTCTAGTGAATTACATGAATCAGAAGAGAATAATACCAAATCATAATATTTAAAGTATTGCGGATCTATTTTCATGGATTATGATTTTAATGATAGCAAACACTCTTATTTCTCTACGACTATCTTATCTACTGACATTTCAGGTCCCCAAGATCAGACTGCATTTTGGAACCAGCACAAGATTGGGTAGACTAGGTCCGAGTCAGTTTGTACCCCTTTTTCCTTTCTTGAGTCTATTATATTTGATGTGGCTCCTAATACTATGTAACTTTGCACACACACACCTTGGAAGATTTGCTATATATTCCCTAGAGTTTACTATTTTTGGTAACATCATCCAAGATGATATTTATATCGGCCTGAACGATCGATTCAAAAATAGAAACCCTAATTAGGGCACCATCCTCATTAAGGCAGCCATCATTAAGCCGATCGGCCTGGACGATAATTGTATTAGCCAGGATCATAGGCTCAAATTAGAAAGAATCAGCCTCCATGATCAATTTAGGTATTCTTTATTTCAGGACATCGGCCAGGACGATCTATAGATCAGCCTGGATGATGCAGCACAATTACGCCTAAATTAATCTAGTAATTATAGAAAGCATTTAAGGCTGATTGATATGATCACATCAGCCAGGCCGATCGCAGGATCGACCGGGATGATGTCCTGGATGATTGATATCAGCCAGCATCTATTCCGGGTGATTGTACTCGGATTTGAACTAATCGTCCAGATGATATTGTATCATCCTGGATGATGTAACCAATTTTCTTCTGATTGTCCCAAATCATCCCGACTGATTAAGTTTATTTTGTATTGATCGGCCCAAATCATCCCGACTGATTAAGTTTATTTTGTATTGATCGGCCCGGCCGATATAAATATCATCCTGGACGATAAATTCGGCAAGTTGAATTAAAGGCTTGTCTTGAGAGAAGCTCACAGAAGAAGAAGATCTCTTTGGTGTCAAAGGACCCGGCAACTCCGCCACACCGGGGAAGGTGGAAGTTATTTTGTAAGGGCTTCTCGGCCTAGCTGAGGGGGCTAAAGGAGAGACACTTAGTTTAGTGCAATACTAGGAAGGTGCCTCCGAAGAGTGGATGTAGGTTTGGGTTTGATCGAACCACTATAAATCTGGTGTGTTCTTTCCTTTATTATTTCCGCATTTAATTTTTGCATTGTGTTTTCTTTTTGGTGAATCTTGGTTTGTGTTTTTTATCAAATGATTTATTTTAAAATATCGATTCACACCTTTTTGGTTTACCTTGGGACTAGTTTATAAGGGCCTAACATCTCTAATGAACTTTCATAAAGGAAAGCTTGTTAACCCACCATCTTGTATATATCATTCAATCTTTAACAAAAATTAATGAAAACTAGCATTTATTCACAATCATACATACTATTATCATAATATTACAACACTAATATCAATCACCTAATACTCAATCACATTTTAATATTTATTCATAATACATGTATTACTAGTGTGCCTATAGATAAATATCAAAATTTCTTTTTGCAAATCGTATAAAAACAATAGCTTTTATTTTACTTGGTGAAATAAAAAAAATAACCATAGAAAATGTCAAGAATAATCATCAACATAACACATAAAAAATTGTTGTAGAAGTTCACAAAATTCAGAGAAAATATAATAAATCAATTAAGAAGAAGTTAAACAGTCAAAATCAAAATATTTGAAAACCAAAAAAGGAAATTATTCACCTACCACAATCTGAGCGATTATCTTAAATGCGTCGAAGTAGAACTATGACCAAAATTTAGACTTCTCTTTCCTCTCTCTCCTCTTTAGCTCTCGTCCTCCTTCTATTTTCTTCTCATTCAAGTCGGTGGTGGTGGTGGTGAGGGAGGAGAGTGAGTGGTTATATATATATATATATATATATATATATATATATATATATATATATATATATATATATATATATATATATATATATATATATATATATATATATATATATATATATATATATATATATATATGAATTTAGTATGCAACATCGCAGTGCCACCATCTAGCTCTACAACGTTGCATGCTAGATCTAGAATTACTATAGAACAAAGGCTTTAATGTTGTGGCGACAATATCTAGAACCACTACACCTAAAGGCCTAGAAAAACAAGCTCAACACCACAAGCTCTAGTTCATATAAAAATTTATATCTTTCATTTTAAATTTTTAAAAATCATGTTGTTACAAAGGTTACCCTCTTTTTCAAATAATCTATTTGAGCTCTATACAACTTAACCAATCCATACCAAAAGTAACATCAAACATAAATAGAGGTAACTAAATTTCCATTTTTTATAAAAGAACTCTATCTCACACACATAAATATAGATGGCTTTTGTGTAATTACCAGTAGGAATAATAATATTTAAATTTTATCATAATAAAAAATAAGATAAATTCAATAGAGTAAAGTACATTTCAAGTATGAATGAATGGCTAGCCCCATGATAAATTTAAATGCAACATGAAATAGTAAAAATATAAGCTATACATTTCACCACATCATGTGTAATTTATGCCTCATGATGAGTCAGATTATAAACCCTAACCTAAATAAGAATTGGAGCAACATATGCACTACACTTTTTCTGACTAACTATCCACTATCACCAAATCAACATATCACCATCTCAACTAGAATAACTCTTAGTAAAACTATAGGGTTGGACTGCTCTCGATCTCACTTCTATCTACTCTCACCTTAGAATATTTATCAGTTCTAACCCATGGATAATCATCCGTCTTATACCCATTATAGGCACATAAAAAATACCACCTAGTCATCTTATAAAACTACCCCAGATATATCCTTCCATAACTCTAATAGATATATATACTCCTTTTATAAACCTTGCAGATCCTATTATAGTACTACCAACACACACACACAAAAATAAACCACTCCTAAAATCTCTAGGTCTACACACACACACACACACACACACACACACACACACACACACACATACACACACACACAAATAAACCACTCCTAAAATCTCTAGGTCTAAATATTATATTCTTTCCACCAAAAAAAGTACTAGAAGTCTCTACTCCAAATTCCTTCCGGGAAGTTCACAGAAGAAGAAGATCTCTTTGATGTCAAAGGACCCAGCAACTCCGCCGCACCGGGAAGGTGGAAGTGATTTTGTAAGGGCTTCTCAGCCTAGCTGTGGGGGCTAAAGGAGAGACACTTAGTTTAGTGCAATACTACGAGGGTGCCTCCGAAGAGTGGACGCAGGTTAGGGTTTGACCGAACCACTATAAATCTAGTGTGTTCTTTCATTTATTATTTCCGCATTTAATTTTCACATTGTGTTTTTTTTTTTTTTTGGTGAATCCTTGTTTGTGTTTTTGATCGAATGATTTATTTTAAAATATCGATTCACACCTTTTTGGTTAACCTTGGGACTAGTTTATAAGGGCCTAACATCTCTAATGAACTTTCATAAAGGAAAGCTTGTTAGCCCACCATCTTGTATATATTAGTCAATCTTCAACCAAAATTAATGAAAACTAGCATTTATTCACCATCATACATACTATTATCATAATATTACAACACTAATGTCAATCACCTAATACTCAATCACATTTTAATATTTATTCATAATAGATGTATTACTAGTGTGCCTATAGATAAATATCAAATTTTCTTTTTGCAAATCGTATAAAACACAATAGCTTTCATTTTACTTGGTGAAATAAAAAAAATAACCATACAAAATGTCAAGAATAATCAGCAATGTAACACATAAAAATTTGTCGTAGAAGTTCACAAAATTCAGAGAAAATATAATAAATCAATTAAGAAGAAGTTGAACAGTCAAAATCAAAATATTTGAAAACTAAAAAAGGAAATTATTCACCTACCACAATCTGAGCGATTATCTTAAATGCGTCAAAGTATAACTATGACCAAAATTTAGACTTCTCTTTCCTCTCTCTCCTCTTTTGCTCTCGTTCTCCTTCTATTTTCTTCTCATTCAAGTCGGTTCTGATGGTGGTGAGGGAGGAGAGTGAGTGGTTATATATAATATATATATATATATATATATATATATATATATATATATATATATATATATATATATATATATATATATATATATATATATATATATATATATATAATTATGAATTTTAGTATGCAACATCGCAGGTCACCATCTAGCTCTACAACGTTGCATGCTAGATCTAGAATTACTATAGAACAAAGGCTTTAATGTTGTGGCGACAATATCTAGAACCACTACACCTAAAGGCCTAGCAAAACATGCTCAACACCACAAGCTCTAGTTCATATGAAAATTTATATCTTTCATTTTAAATTTATTTTTAAAAATCATGCAAATAATCTATTTGAGCTCTATACAACTTAACCAATCCATACCAAAAGTAACATCAAACATAAATAGAGGTAACTAAATTTCCATTTTTTATAAAAGAACTCTATCTCACACACATAAATATAGCTGGCTTTTGTGTAATTACCAATAGGAATAATAATATTTAAAGCTTATCATAATAAAAAATAAGATAAATTCAATAGAATAAAGTACATTTCAAGTATGAATGAATGGCTAACCCCATGATAAATTTAAATGCAACATGAAATAGTAAAAATATAAGCTATACATTTCACCACATCATGTGTAATTTATGCCTCATGCTGAGTTAGATTATAAACCCTAACCTAAATAGGAATTGGAGCAACATATGTACTACACTTTTTCTGACTAACTATCCACTATCTCCAAATCAAGATATCACCATCTCAACTAGAATAACTCTTAGTAAAACTGTAGGGTTGGACTGCTCTCGATCTCTCTTCTATCTACTCTCACCTTAGAATATTTATCGGTTCTAACCCATGGATAATCATCCGTCTTATACTCATTATAGGCACATAAAAAATACCACCTAGTCATCTTATAAAACTACCCCAGATATATCCTTCCATAACTCTAATAGATATATATTCCTTTTATAAACCTTGCAGATCCTATTATAGTACTACCAACACACACACACAAAAATAAACCACTCCTAAAATCTCTAGGTCTACAAACACACACACACACACACACACACACACACACACACACACAAATAAACCACTCCTAAAATCTCTAGGTCTAAATCTTATATTCTTTCCACTAAAACTAGTACTAGAAGTCTCTACTCCAAATCCTTTCCTCCTAACAATCGACCTCTGCTAAGTAGTTGACAAATTATTCTTTATCTGAGAGGCTCTCTCCATAAGTTAAAAAGTATTAAAAATACATAATGACACTAATGGCTTCCTCAAGCAATCTTAGAGCCCTTTCAAAATTATATAACATTTCTTCTTAGAACTGCTAACCAACTATGGAGCATACCTGACTAAGATAGTGAACTCTGCCTCATCTTGCATCAATGTTCAACTCTCTTGAACTATCCTAAAAAATGACTCATGTATCTATTGCATATTAGAGGGAGGTTCAAACCACTCTTGCAACATATTAGTGAACTCTTCTTGAAATATCAGAGCAATTCTTCCCTAAAATTTTAATTACTGCTAGCCCAACCACCAGCACTTAGCCTCTCTATCTAATAAAAGATAGTTAGAGGCACTTTCCTTTAAATTAGATATGGCATACCTTATTTTTTTTTTTAAACTCAAACCAAACCTCAACTCTTTCGATTCAATAGCACCCTAATCTTTTAGAGGCTTTAGCATTAGAAATATTTGGACATGTTGTTAGTATCAACATATCTCTCTATATACATCCTACTTAGGCCCTCACACATTAGTTGTTCTACCAATCCAACAAATTGACAAATATAATCATAATCGATAGCTCTTATACTCTATACTGATAAAGCTTTCCTAGAACTCTGCCCATCAATTATATATGACTCTTGTTGATTAAACAAATATAGTCGCAAAAGGTGCACTTTGGAATAATATATACACATGAAAATAAAGATAAAATGAATATATGACACTATCCAAAATTTTTTCAATTATTTATAGATCAATCAAATTTTTTTTATTACAATCAATTCATCCAAATCATTACTATGATTCCAAATATTTCTATCATAACCTTGTCCAACATAACTCATTATAGAATAAGTCATATCGTGTCATATTGTAACATGATGGATTTTCGGAAGACCTGTTTGGAGAGAATTTTAGAATTCCCAATTGTATATATACTATAAATCCACTAATTTACTTTAAATAATTACTAAAAATAGTCATAAGAAAATATCTTTTTAATTTATCTAAAAAATTATATATACATTAAAATAACTATTTATAAAGAGTACTTGACATAGAAGAATACAATAAATGACGACAAGCCATGACTATCATAATCTATAACAAACATACCTACAAATAGATCAAAACTTTGAACCTCTCTCCACTCAATTTACCCTTTTCTCTTAACCTGGAGTTGAAATAAATGTATAATATCAGGTATGAGAAAACTATAACTCAATAGGATACATTTATTTTATCAAATTTTCTATAAATAAAACAGTATAATTTAAGCATAATAGAATGAAAAGGAAACAAAAACTATTTGTATAGATCATTTAACAAATTAGTGATAAAATTGATTAGTAATAGAATACTCAAAACAATGTCAAAATCAAATTAGTGACTCAAAACAAGCCTAATAAATTAGGACACAACATATAATAGAACTAAAAATAGTAAATATAACATACTAGATCATTGGCAATAAAAATTAAACATAATACAATAATTATTCAAAATAAATCACATTCATTCCCTCAGGCTCTTATACCTCCCAATATATATCATGTAAGAGTACGTCATAGGGGATTGTTTGCATGTTTTGTAAATTTTAAAAATATTTCCTTATGGCACTGCTATCACAACCCAACCTAATAATACAAATGAGATAGGCCCTAACATGTTAGTTTACAACACGTCAACCCCATGATCTAAGTTTTTGAAATTTTTTTGATATTTTCTTCAAAAATAACTGACCACATAGCTATTAATAACATCCAGTGTACTAAAAATAAACTCATCCATAAAATTTTCTTTTCATTTTATTATCTAAATATATATATGTAATAATTACACTATAATATATAGTTATAAATAGGAATGCATAATAGAGTATAATAATAAATATCCATGATTGTACAAAATAAAAAAAAAAAAAATGAAAACTTATACAAACTTAAACCCCTAACTCAGCTAATCTACAAACTCTTTTCCTCTCATAGATCCTGAAAATAAAAGGAAGAATAATTATAAGCTAACTCAGCTCAGCAGATCATATTTACAAATCTAAATTTCTAAATTATCATTATAAAGTGTTTAACTGAATATTTAAAAGTGGTAGATAATTCACCGTGTTGAGCAAAATAGTAACTGTAGTTATCAAATTTTTTTATAATAATATTAGGAAATTAATCAACAAGCAATTCATATACCAAAGTAAAAAATAAAAAATTTTCCCTCAGGTCCTTCTGTCTCTCATAAAAAATAAATATCATGATTTAGATCCTTATAAATCCCCTTGTTACCATAACATAAAATTGACCCTTATCACTCCCAATGTTTAATCTATTTTTTATTGATGAAATATAAATACAATATGTTTCCTACTCATTCTCTTTTCTATTGATGTCATTTAGAGAATATGCATCAATGATCACTCAGTCAAGTGTGAAGCGATAAAAAATAGATTAAACCCTTCCAACCTTAGTAACCCTTTAAACTCTTATAGTTTGTTACCTAATAAAAAATCTGCTGACAGTTGAGCTCTGCGGCATCCATGTTGCACTCCCCTTGACTTAGCGGTGCTGGAATTTGACATCGTGGAGCCGTGCAGATAAAGATTGGCCATTTTCTATATTTTTCTATACAAACACAACTAAAATATCATATTTTCACTGATAAATTAACACATAAAACATAACATTATTTACACTTATTAATGACTCCAAGTAAATTCAACATCAAAACTTCCATAACGTATTAGACCTCCTTAGAACCACACATTTCTTAATCAAATAAGCACATAATTCATTGCTCTATATAAATGAGCTTATTCAAAATTTTACAATATGCTATAACAGCGGACAATACACCAATATATAAAATTTACTATTTTAGAATATAACCAAATTACAAATGAATATGGAAAATATTATTGTAAGCCTTTAATTGTACTATAGCATTATTTTTTTAGTTCAAAATTATTTTCCACATTATTAATAAGATAAAGTTTTCAAAACTCATGTTATAAAATTTCTTGAAAACTATCTAAATTTCTAGAATTTCTATCTCTATAATATACAAAAAATTATGCGGCTAAGTTTTGCTGGTATTAAATTATCCTTATTTTTTACACAAAAATATAAATTAAGTTAATTTTTTTAAAAATTTTAAAAAATTTGAAAACTACAAAGGCAAAATTTAACCTACTCAATCCAAACAACTTTCAAAACTATGCCATCAACTAAAAAAAGATTAAAGTTGCCTAAATTCATCTCTCTCTCTCTCTCACTAGCCTACAACCCTTAATGAATAGAATGAAAATGATACTTTATAATTTAAAATTTAGCCTAGTAATGCCCAATGGCTTATTGCGGTCCCCAATTATGCCCGTTGCGACACTCTATCAATGAGCTCATGAACAGTGCCACAATGCCACCCTTAACACGATTCTTTGTTTTTTTTTTTAAAAAAAAATTCCAGAGAGCTTAGCATCATGTGCCACCAACCCAGCACCACAAGGCCCTCGGTAATGTTTTAGATTTTTTTCAAACATGCAAAGGATTCTCAATACCCACTTTGAAACCCATGTAGACTCTCACATATAAAATATTCACAGACACATAAAAGGTTTCAAATACAAAAATTTAACTAATTACCTTAAATCTAGTTGGGTAAGAATGGGTTGAACTGTATAATGACTTTACATGTGTTACATGAAGTCATTGAAAGGATTGTAAAGTTTGCCTTTAAATCACAGGTTCGAGATTATATGACTTATATTCACAACATGTTTCATATGTTTCTTTTGAAAAAAATGGGTACCTAAATCTAGAAGATGAACATCAACAAAAGAAATTTATGTACATTCAAATCTTTGCTATAGAGAAGAACTAGAGAGAACTTTGGCTTATGATGTTAGGAGATTATGAAATAAACATAAAGTTCAATGGAAGAATAAAATGGAAAGAGAAGATACTTTCTACTTGGGAGAATGAATCTGATTGATAGTTTGAGTTTTGAAATATTGATGACGAGGGGAGATTTTTAAGATCTGTAGATTGAATATATAGTTTAACCTATTATAACCCAACTTAATTCAAGATATTCTACTTGATATCTTCATTTGAGCTCTATTGCCTATGTTAGGAAATAATTCATGTTGGTAAGGTATTGAAGCATGGTGAGATTACCCATAGAAATGTGGTGAAGTTCATTCTTAAGTTGTATAACTCTGGACCTTTTTGTCGCCTGCAGGCGACGTTCCAGTGTGCTCTAAATGTCACCACACGTATCCAAGTGAAGAATGTAGGAGAAGATACCAAGTGAAATGGTGGCACAGATGGCCGTTGCTAAGTTTTGATCGATGTGACTCCATCAATTGTAGGCTAGGTTGGGGGTGGAGGTGCCACTGATGTCTATTAGGATGCGCGGGGGAGCTGGAGATGATTTGTTTAGGAAGCCAATGTAACTATTTGAACTAAAATGTTTCAGGATCTAAGATTTTTGTGTGGAGTAGTTTTCAATTGAGATTTGAAGGGGAACTATTGTTTTTATATTGGAGATAAGAAATTTGAGAGAGGAGGGAGTGAGGATTCGCTATTAAATTATATCTTTATGGGAGTCAGATGGATAGATATCTAAAAGTAGCAAGGAAGGAGTGCTGTGGTAAGAGATGTGCCCATGTGTAAGTTGCTTGTTAGTGAAAATGGGAGAAAAGTTAATGTAAGAGGCATCCCATTTACTCAAGACTCTACCAGGTTGGGTACGGCTGACGTTATTGTAACTTTCCTCATAATGAAAGAGTTTGTGATTGTTTCCGAGTCATTTGTAGCTTTGCTGTTGACTTTAGCTTCAAGGATGCAGAAAAAGTCGAGCTTATATATGGACATTGATAAGGTCTTTGCATGCACGAATCCTATCAAGGCCACTGAACCTTCTGACATTCCCGCAAGCAAATGAGGGGAAGATCATAGGGATTTTGTTAGGGTGGTAGCTAATTTTTGTGGCCTTAGTAAACTTTGCGGAAGTTGTATTTTTCTTCTAATACTTTTTTTGTCATTTCAGTTAAATAATTGATAAAAAAGCTTAGTGCTTTTGCGAGTGTTCAATCATGGCAGAGTTTTCTTAGGGAAGGCTTTAACGAGACGAGACCAAAGTGTTTTTTAGGGAAGTTGTGTTGGTGATTGTAATTGAACCTTGGCTCGAATAAAGATTACAATTATGTTTGAACTAATTTTATAAATTCTCTTAAAAATTCTCTATTTTTACTAAATTAAGATTCTGATCAGAAAATATTACTATTTCTCTCATAAATTCTCTATTTGAATGACAATCATGTCTTTAGGGTCTATTTGGGATGAAATTATTCTGTTCGGTCACCAGATGCGATCCAAAGGTGAACCAGGACGCGCCACGTTATTTTTTTGCTATGTGCTAGTACTGTGTACTACTATGTATCGGGTGACGTGGCGCATCATGATTCGCCTCCGGATAATCCAATGAACGCACAAAATAATCTCTCCTATTTGGGAAAACTACAGTTTTTGTAAAGGTTGTGGAAAATAATTTTTCAAAAAATTATTGTAGAAAGTAGTTTTCTAGCACAATATATATTTTTTAAATAAGCCAAAAAAATAATAGACCAATAAAAATCAAGATTACTTTTTTTTTGGAAATAAATCATTATAATTGCCATCTAAAAACAAAGCAAAACAGTAAGTTTCCTAAGCTCAATCCTAGGTACTTAGATTCTTTTGGATAGAATATAAAGGTTTTGACATCAAATCTCTTCTTCAAGGACCTTGCCATAACAGCATGTGATTTAAGGATTTTCTAAGCTCGCTTGACTCGAAACTCCTTTTTATTAGGGGAAACCCGCAGAGGGGCCTAAACATAGATTAGAATAAAAAATACAAGATCCTTAAAAGCTATCTCGAGCTCACTACTGCTCAAAAGAGCTATAAAAAAGTCAAAGAAAAACTTAGAAGTAATGATATACAATAAATTAGTGATGTGACATGTCCTGATTGACCACCGGTTGATATCCGGTGACCGCACGTAATAATTTTGCACATCATACATATGCTGTTCTTTTGATTCAATTTTATATTGAATATTTAGTTTCCATATAATTAATGGCTAATTCAATTTAATTTTGAGCACATAGAAGTTGTATTTTTCTTTTAATATTTTTTTGTCATTTCAGATAAATAATTGGTAAAAAGCATAATGCTTTTGCGAGTGTTCAATCATGGCAGAGTTTTCTAAGGTAAGGCGTCAACGAGACGAGACCAAAGTGTTTGAAGAAGAAGCAGAGTTCGCGACGAAGTGGAGTTCGTGATTGAATTTGAACCATGGCTCGAATAAAGTACAATTACGTTTGAACTAATTTTATAAATTCTCTATTTTTACTAAATTATTATAAGATCCTGATCGAAAAATTTTACGATTTCTCTTATAAATTCTCTATTTAAATGACAATCATATTTTTTGAGTCTATTTGGAGAGAAATTATTCTGTACAGAGGCCAACCATAATGCGTCACATAAGCGATACCAAGCCGCGACACCGATCCACCGTACCTAACAAAGGGGTGACGTGTCGCATTCTTGTTGGTCTCCGGACATCGTTCGGCGTCCGCACAAAATAATTAATCCTATTTGAGACAATTATAAATTTTGTAAATGTAGTTATAAAAATGTTGTGGAGAGTAATTTTTTTAAAGTTATTGTAGGAAATCACTATATTTTTTTTAGCACGGGTGTGATCTATCTGATGACATCCCTCATAGAAGACGTTTGACGACGTAACTAATTCCTAAACCAATCTACCCGAAATCAGACCCAAAAAATGATAGACCAATAAAAACTATGATTATAATTATCATAAGTTTCCTAAACTATGAGCATAGCAATGGCGTCATCGATATGCTGGGAAGTGGCTTGCACCGGCAAATGGGACATGTTGGATGTTGTCGGAGCCATTCATCCACACACCCAGCGTGGAATATATGGCGACAATCAGGTAAGAGTCGTAATATCTGAGAATCTGTATAATCCAATAAACAGATTGAGCAGAACGGATCATTAGCAGTAGATCCCACTTCATCTTCACCATATATGACCTTCGGGAAGCTTTTCAAAGTCGTCTCATCAATCCCCTGCTCCACATCAGCCAGCTCCACCTCCACAACATCGTCGCTCTGATGTTCATAGGCTCTGATGTTCTTGTTTCTCCAACGAAGGAAGTAGTAGATGATGAGAGTAACTGCGGTGATCAGAAGAAAGATGCCCATGGCGACCGCCATGCCATAGCCAAAGCCATGGAAGCCATCGGAGTTTAGGATGCTAACTCCCTCAGTAGCAGAGGAGGAGGAGGTGGTGGCCATGATTAGAATTTGAGGAAAGGAGAGCTGATTGGGAAAGAGAAAGGGGAGGGTGAGGCGATTTATATGTTGGTTGTAGAAGAGAAGGAATGTTGGTTGTGAGAGTTTTTGAAATGCATTTACAGTAAATACTGTTCTTTTTTTTGGCTTCATTATGTGATGTTTAAATTAGTTAAAAATATAATATTTTTGAATAATAAAAAAATTATATAGAGTTTATGTGGGACAAATTTTGAGCTGCTAATTTTTTATTTTTATTTTTGCTTCATGCTTTCAGTCCTGATAATCAATTAGAGAGAGTCCAAAATGTAAGAAATTTCTCTCTCGTTTGATATTCCACCATTATAAATTCTGTTCTTTGAGTCGTTTGACTCAGCAAAAATGATGAAGATAACAAAGGAGATTAAAGAAATCAATTTTAAGCCTACACATTATTTAGGAATCAGAGAGAATTTGAATACAGAGGCTTCATTTGAAATATCTTTTTTAGTACTTTCTAAAGCAGCTTTTTAGTGCAAAATTTTTTGTTCAAAAAAATTGTGTACTAAAAAGCCATTTTAGAAAGCAATAAGAAAATTGTCCCAATTGAAGCCTTAGTTTCAATGTAATTATAGTTAATTCAATGTATAATATACATTGAAATAAAATATATTAAGCCTTTTGTCAACTCTTAGGATTCAACATGATATTGGAGCTGTCGCCTAATAATACTTTCATGTTTTCTATTTTTTTGTCACCAAAATCTACTCTTGAATATCTTTGTCACCATAAGGATGGCTTTTACTTCATCCTTATGGTTGATTTCTCCAAACTTCAATCTAAAATCTTCTAAATCTTTGGAAACCTCTAATGTTAAAATGAGACAAATCACAAACCCCATCCTCCAATCTTAAACTTAATTTTATAATGTCTAATATTATACATATTGTTGAAACACAATCAGAGATCTAAGAGTTTGAAACTTTTTAAAGACAATTCTTTTAATAGCTATCTTTATGAGATTAAATTTTATCCTAAATTGCTCCTTAGCCACATTGGCCAAATCCCACCAAACCCAAAATACAAAATGTGGATGCTTATAGATAAAAACTTAACACTGGCATTATTCTTTACATTTTTGCATCAATTCAACCTCATATTCACAATGGAATTTTGTTCCTAGATTTGTCACACCATTAAAATGTTGCTTTAGTCCATAAACCATTATTGAGTTCTTTTTTATAAAGATGAACTTCATAATGTCTTGATGAATACTAAATCTATGACATGATACTTTTCCAAAATAAATTCATGGCCGATGACATTGCGATGACTATTTAACATAGACATTAAATATATTATTCTACATATTTTAACACTTGACCCAAAATTATCAAGCATTAAAACTACTATCGTCAATAAACATACCCTTAAATGCCTTGAGGATCTTTACTATACGAGAAAATAAATCTTGTCATTGAATCCTTCAAAGACTATTCTTATTTGATTCCTCCTCTCCATTGCACTCCATGGTTACTTTATTGCAACTAGAGGGAAACAAGAGTCACTTACAATAATATACCCTTTGTTGAGGTTTCTCTTCCGAAGCTTACCCGACTCATTTTGCTCACTCTCCTTCATTGGCAGGAGGTGGTTAACTTTGCTCAATTTACATCAAATGTTAAATTTATGCCAAACATGGACATTCTACCCCTCAATGCTGAAACACCAAAAAACACTTTAATTATTTACCCCTTCCATGCAACAAGCATTCATTATCACTTTTCCAACTTCAACCCCAAATTGGTTCTTAGATTCTCTAAAGCATCTTCACACTCCAGTTCAAATCTCTCTTAGCTTCGCCAATCCACCATGCAAAAGTATGACAAGTTCTTCATAGAAATGAATATTCATTACAAATCATATAAAAGTTTTATGGTTGCTTCCAACTTTTTCCCACAAGCTTATTCTTTCTCCTCTGCTTCACATTAAAAAATATATCTCTTAATTTACTTTCTATTCAAACAATTATTGTTGATAATCATTCTTTTCTGTCCCTTGATTCTTTTGGATAGAATATAAAGGTTTTGACATCAAATCTCTTCTTCAAGGACCTTGCCATAACAGCATGTGATTTAAGGATTTGCTAAGCTCAAGCCCAGCTTGACTCGAAACTCCTTTTTATTAGGGGAAACCCACAGAGAGGCCTAAACATAGATTAGAATAAAAATTACAAGATCCTTAAAAGCTATCTCGAGCTCACTAATGCTCAAAAGAGCTATAAAAAAGTCAAAGAAAAAACTTAGGATCTCAAGATCTCAACAAATCAACAATACCAAAAATCCTAGGTACATTCTAGGGAGCCAAAAGGCCAACACCTTAAAAATAAAGAGAGAGAAAAAGATTGCCCTTAATCACCATCTCTCCACCAATAAAATTAATGAAACAAAAATCCTGCACAAAAAGGAACCTACAAAAAAACGTATGAGAATGAAAAGTTTAAACAACAAAATTCAAAACCTAGCATGGTAGTTAACACATATGTTGAAAGAGTCACCTGCAAAGATAAAGATTATAGCCAAATAAATGCACCCAAAATAAAAAAAAAAAAAAACAAAGGAGAGAGTTACATATTATAAATTTAGAAATAAGATAAAGTAACACAATTCTCTTCCAGTAAAAAACTATTATAAGACTATCACCAAAATGGTCAAACCC
Source organism: Dendrobium officinale (assembly GCA_019514585.1). NCBI lineage: Eukaryota > Viridiplantae > Streptophyta > Magnoliopsida > Asparagales > Orchidaceae > Dendrobium > Dendrobium officinale. Next base: position 23,486,516 of record CM033698.1, read on the forward strand.
ATCAGCATAAAATAGAACAAAGAGAGCATGGAAATCTAACAGTAGAGAGAAATCAAGCAGCCACCGAGAGGTAGCACCAAAACCCCCCAGGTAAAACACAAAGTCGTCTGAATAGGTGAAGTAATACACATAGCAAACAAACATTTGAATAAATTTATAACTTTTAATTGAAAAGAGAGAATCACAAATGATCTCATAAACTAGTTGATAATAATCCTTCAAAATAGCCCCAAATAACTAAGGTTAGCAATATCAATAGTTTACATTATAGCCATGGGTTAAGCAACAATAGATATCAGGATAATCATAAGGGAAATAAGCCCAAAGATCCCCCACATTCAGCAGCATATTTTTTAAGCCACATATGGAGAATAAACATAGCATGAAGGGTCCTAATCTGAATGATACAATGTTTCAGGTGTGCATTATCATGTTAAAAATAACCCATATAAATTACCTAGTACTATAATCTAAACCACCACCGATGCAAAAAATAATACCACCCAATGAGAGAAACCCTATTTAAACCATTAGTAAAAAGGGAAAAAAAAATCCTAGTGTAATGAAATAGATACATAGCATATCCCACTATATTCCATAGCCAGGGAGCAAAAATTAGTACACCCATCTCCAAAATCAGCAAAACAAATTCCCAAATCAACCAGCCACTAAGGATATAAAAAATAAGTGATTCCATCCGATCATCCATAACAATCACAAGGCAATTACTCTTCCTTAGATATAAGAAAAGCAGCATTTGAGATTGTGGCTATAAAAAAATACTTTCCAAACATTTCCAGCAAAATTCACAACTAAAATAGCACTTATGATGGAAAAAAACAAAATAATAATACAACAAAATCTAGTCCAAAAAAACCCAGGAAATCCAAAAGAATAGAAAGGGTAAAGCCAGAACAAACGGTTAATGAGGCAGAGGAGTAAACCACTATGAGTTTCTAACATAAGGAAACCCCAATTTGTCTAATATGATGAGACCTTTAACAAAAAAAGGGTAAATATGATAAAAAAATAATAGTAAGAAATTGGAAATTACAACCAAGATTGGGGTTAACCAATCAGCACAAGCATTTCCCTCTCTATGAACATGAGATATTTTAACATTTAGCAAATTTATATAATGCTAAATGTCTCTAAGTAGATAGAAAAGATTAGGGGTACAAGTAACCCTAGTTATATGCCTTCTATTATGTAGACATTAAGGATTTTTTTTTTTTTTAAGATTCAATATATTCGCATAGATCAATTGCCATTGCTGAACAAGTGCCATTGATGGACCACCGCCTTCATTGGACCACCACCAACATTATAGTGTCTCCCAACCACCATTGTTGGATGTTAGCAACCTGACCACAATTACCAAACCACTTCCATTTGTCAAATCACAAACATCAAATCATTACAACTTGACCACTTCATTTGATATCCACTATTTAAGCATCATTATTTAATCATTGCCTTCACTAAACAACAACCATTGGACCATCTTCGCCCAATCATAGTTATCAGGTCAGCATTACATGTCCAATAATATTGGATCATCATCACTCTTCTACAACTATTTGAATGCTTTCTACCCTATATCAACTTTGTGATATATTTGTACTAACTTACCATACACTTATAAACTTGTCATCTCCAAGTCAAGAGATAGCCAGACATTTATAATTAACATTTTCATACTAAAATAATCATTTTAGCTAGGAAAAGGCCTCATGGTTTTCCCTTTGTTGAATTTTTTATATAAAAACTTTAGTGTCATTTATGCTCTTTTCATTTATATATTTGTGTATAATCACACATGCATTCATAAATATCTACCAAGTAATGATAGAATAACACACCCTTTAATGGAGTCCTATATGAGGACTCAGCTGTCCATATCAATAGAGGTCACTCACCTATGTTTTTAGGCCAAGGATCAAAAACCATATTATACTAAACCAACAAAATTTAATAGGAGCCATCTGTGAAAATGGAGAATGTGAATTACATGACCCCACCATAATCTCATAAAAATGTATGAACAAATCATAAATACAATCCAAGATGCCTTGGGTAGATTTTATGGGAAGTCAAAAAGACAACACTCCAAAGAGTTCTTTTGACTCAATGCTCCTTCACAAAAGACTCACTAGCCAAACAACATCCTTGATGCCCATCTAAAATCTTGCTCATTGGCAATGAATGATGATGATTATAACATGCCTTCAAGTAGAAGCTATTGTTAAAAGAACATCAATCCCTAATGAAATAGATATAGCAGTGGCTTGCTGGAAACCCAAAGCATTCAATTGATCCATGATATGTGAGGTACATGTCATTCTGAAATGATCTATTTTAATATACTAATAAGTCTTATCATAGAGATTTTATCAACCACTTTATTGTTAAAATACTAGATGGTTCATTCTTTTATAAGGACTTTCTTTTATATTTTGTTGAGTAAGATTCCACAATGGGTTTGGATTAGTGATTTAAAAAACTGTCTTTCCTAAATCTTGATTCACACATAAATTAAGAAATTATGATACTGATGAAAATGGAAAGAGTAGAATTCCCACAAGTATGTGCATCACTAATATAATTTTTAGTTTTTTATATAAAGCATGAGATTTATATATCTTATGAGTAGGACTGCCTAAGCCCTTATATGGCTTCTTCTATTTCTCAATTAAAAGAAAGACGACCAATAGTAGTTCGAAGTATACAATGAATTTCTCTTTTTTACACTTCCTACTATTCATAGTGCTTATAAATATAATTATAATTATCGAAAGATTTATATTCAACTTCAGTGTGAACTTCTCTTGAGTTAATGACGCATTGATCTAGTCTCCATCTGAGCCACAAAGGACTATTTTAATGGATTTTTTTTCTGTTGATAAGATGGAAGTGCATCATAAAAAACTAGAAAAATTATTTCTTAATGTTAGTTGAGTCCCCAATTCCCTAGTTGTTTCACCCACAATAATGTATATGTCTTAGACAAACTTACCAATGCCTTCTCCAGAGCAATCATGGAGGCCAGAAACAACTACTAGGTTTAAGTTCCTAAGCTTAGAATCCTATAGAGGAAATACTAACCCCACTAACCATGCAATTATCTTTGACTCGATGAACTCTCTACTTGACATCATTAATGCCCTTCAATGTGTCTTTTTTCCTTATGAATCTCAAATAATCAGGCCTTTGGGTTACTCACTTGTTTGTCAGCAAGTGTGATCACCTCCTTTTATAAATTAAAGAGAAAGTTCATTACCATTTTGCTTGTATCTTAAATCCATCAGAAGAGTTTTATAAGCTTTACTGAAAATGAGGCATGAATAAGGAAAGTTATTGAGGAACTTCATCTTGAAGTTCCAAATATATGCTAGATATAAATGATCTTAAACCAACCATTCCATAGGCTATACAAACCCAAGGGGCCAATTCAGGTAATCCCTTGGATTGCAACAACTAAGAACTCTTGCTAAATTGTTATAGCTAGACAGCAGTCATGTGAATGCTAATATTTATTATAAATTTGTTGAGCTTCCACATCTACTCAACCTCATGAACTTAACACTGGAAGAGAGGTGGTGAGAGGATGAAAAAGAGAGAAAATCTATCTTGTAGATAAGAGGGACAAAAGACCGAATATATCTTGAGATCGATGTTAACAACATAGAACCAAATACAACCCTTCAAGTTAGGCTATTGAGAATGGTGAGGAGCCAATTCGCACTGCTCACCCACATCATGAAAGAAATCATGCATCATCCATTGACTTATCACACCCACATAATGCTATAAGTGTCCATGGTTAAAATTTTTGAGGTCATTAAGAATAAAGGTTCTTTAGGCACAAAGTATCGATGAAAGTGATGTCACGCATCAAATAAACCTCAAGGTATTGGACCTTCCATTAAGATCACAATCATGACATGGAGGAGTGTATTCATTAAGAGGCCTTATGGAGGACCTCATTTAAGCTAAAAAGCTAGAGGAGTTTATGCTCACAAATCCTAATTGGCTCCCAAGATTGATATTTAAACTCAACGAGCACCTCACAACTTTCCTTAGTAGGTTCCACCCTAATCACCTTCACTAAAGCCAATTGGGCCTTGGAGAGGAAAAAAACTAAAATAATGATAGTGTGGTCATTACAACCATGATTTAACTATCAGATCGATAACTTCTTTTTTTTTTTTTTGAAGAAATGCAGAATTGCATTAATAATAAAATAAAGACAACCTAATACAAACTAGGTAAAAGAAGCTAATGATACCTTTATAACAACAAGAATAAGGTACCTTATTGGACATAAATTTGTAAATTTAAACTTCTTATAAATGATATGAAACCCACTATTTCCTATTTTGAAACTGTTGAGATGCAGGGGATACCAAAATAATAAACAACCCGAGGGTTGATTAGTATCCAGAGAGTTCCCATCCAGTTAGAGAATAAGACATAGTAATGATTCCATAATCAATTAGAAAAAGTTTAAAAAGACAAATTCTATGAAAAACAAAGTAACAACAAAAGCTAAAAAAGAAAGTACATTTAATCAATAATTCCCCAAAAAAATACTTAAGAATATCATTGATAGATATTCAATAAGTTTTTTCCCAATCTCCAAAATTAGCATTCAATGATTTGGTAACTGCTCCATCTTCAAGTATTTATCCCGCAGTGATGTTGTTAGCAGGATAACCGACTAGCATATTATTGAGATATAAGAGAAGAAAGAAACTTTGTTACCGTTCTTCACTTTGACTTCAGCCGTCTTCCTTCTAGGAATGTCTTTCACCGGACCTAATGCTTGAAGTTCCTTGAACAATGTGTGCTTAGAACCGGGAGACTTACTCTTCTTAAAAAAGACTACTGTCTTTTTTAAGAGAAGTTTTTTTTTTAAAATTCAATGTAATATCTGAAAGTGGAGAAGATCCTCTTAATGAGTCAAAACTATTTTTTAACTCGGGGAAAAATATCTGAATTAACATTATGAGCCGTCAATTCAGTTAGAGGATAGACGTTAACCTCCTGAAAAGCTGATTTTTTTGAATTCAAAATTCCGGTTGGATAGTTTCCTGACTTTCAGCAATTTGAGATGAACCGGAGTTGGATCAGCCTCAACACCTTCCTTGATAGCTTTCAACATAATTTCAGGAAATTTGAATTCATTATTTTGAATTCAAATTTATTGCTGATGAGATTTTAAATTGCTGCATTCCACTTTAAAACGGTTTTAGCCATTACAGAATTTAAATTCTTGACTATCGGGATTTGATCCTCAAAAAATTTCCAATGCCTTGTTATCCTCCATAATATGTGGGTTTTGAATTTGAATTTACAGTAAAATTTGGATGAATGTTGGAAAGAAATCATTGCTCCATGTCTAACTTCCGCATATCGTCTTCTTCCTTATTTTCAGCCAAATCATGAGCTGCTCAAAAGGAACATAAACTTCCTGAACCAAGTAAATCTATCTAATTGGTTGTATTCAAGATTTGTAATTTGGGATATATTCGGACTCAAACACAACAGATTTGAATTAATTCTAACAGGCAACTTCATCTCTTCCCTTGAATTCAGCAGTTTTTTTGTCTTTCTGAATTTTGTACTGTCTTCAATTGCTGGTGAATTGAATTCCGGCGAGCTGGTTGAAATTCTGCTCCTTGATTTGAATGATAATTCCTCTTAATACTTTTAGTCTTCTTTCTCTGAGGTTTTGAACTTGACATCCAAGCCAAGGACCATAAGATCTATCTTCAACTAATGAATTATTTTTAGAAACGTGAACTCCTTTTTCATTTAAATCCAGATTTTTGAAACACGCATTTGGACATACCGACTTATTTTTATGTCCAATTCTTCCACATTTGAAACAAATTGAAGATAAACTCTCAAATTCAAATTTCTGATAAAATTTGCCATGAACTCCTTCAACAAAAAATACAACTAGGAAGTTTCGAGTTCAATTTGACCCGAACACATGCTCTAGCGAATTCCCTCCTCCCCATCTAAACATGTTGCCATCCAATAATAATGGAGTTCCTATACTCGAAACAAATCTTCATAATGTTGGTTTTGTCCCAGCAGTGCAACGGTAAGTGGGGAAGATGAACCCAAATCGGAGAAGAAATTCCATCTAAGGAATGAGGAGAAAAATTGGGAGTCCATTTTATCTTATAGCCCAATGACAAAAACCTCCCACGTACCAAGGGCTTCCATTGAGAACTTCCTCCATTGTCTCCTGAGTTTGAAAGGAGAACAGGAACCAATCTATCCAAGTGAAGTAATATGAAAATCACCTCCAAATTTAAACCCATTGCTTTCTTAATTCAAAAGCACAATTTGAGAAAGGGTAAGTTTTCTGCAAAGGATTTTCACTACCAATGAATTTCGATTAGAACATGGACATTGGATTTTTCATTTTCCAAGTCAAGTTTAACCACACTAGCACCTATACTTCATTTCATGAATTTCATTTGAATTAATTTTAATGTGTGGTTTTCTAATCCACCACATTAGTATTTATTCAAATTGTGGGTTAGTATCAACTAGAGGTGGGAAAGCCTCCAAATCATTAAGCTCTAGGATCAAAACCGCATGGTTGAGCAAAGACTACTTTTCATATATCCTCCTAAATTTTCTTTTACATTTACCGTTATAATCAATAGATGTTTTCTTAGAAGCACATCCTCCCTCTATAATCACTAGAGGAGAGTTAAAAAAATTAGGAAAGCTGCGATTTTGAATGTAAAACTACCTTTTGGATACAACAATGTTTGGACGTCCATCGGTAGATCTAAGGGAATAGGTGTTTCGGTCATGCCAAGGTATGACTAGGCCACCGATCCTCTATTTACAAAGAATGTAAGCCAAAAATGTACCTTCCAAATCCTTCCTCAATTTGTGGAGCTTCTCTCTCTTGCACGTCCTCCCTTCAAGAGAATGTCAATTTGGGAGCAAAAAGTTAATTAGCTCAATCGATAACTTCTTTGATAGATACAAGTATGAATATAATCTTTAATCTATTTTTGATAGAATGATCATGTTTAAGTTCCAACAGCACCTCCACTTTGGGACCTCTCTAAGGTTTCTTTGGCGAGCAAAGAGCTAGAAGGATTGCTCGCCCTTCTAGTCACATAGAGTTTATGGCGACCATTGGTACATAACAATGGTTGGCTTTATCATATTCAATGTGTTAGTAACTTAGAAAGGCCATTTTAGGAGACCCTTTATCAAAACTTACCCAATATGACACAAATACATGACATGCCATTTATATTAAAATGGTCAATGGTTAAGCCTAAGATCAAAATTTTTCTTCAAAGTAAAAACAATCACATAGCTTCTAATTAACGTCTAGTAAGCATAAAAATAAAACTCATCCACAAATTTTCTATTTGTTGTATTCATCATCAAAATTTCTATAAAATAATTATACACTATAATATATGGCTCTAAATCAAAATAGAGATAATAAATAAATAAAATAGACATAAATATACAAAAAAATAGGAAATACTTATATAAACTAAATACACTTTTGAACTAGGGACTAAAACTACTCAACCTACTCTATCCCCTTTTCTCTGACCTTAAATAGAATGCAGAATAGGTGTGAGCCAACATAGCTTTGTAGGTCACACCCACCATTCTAAATTTCTAAAATATTTCACTTATTATGCATTCAATTGAGTTTCAAAAGTGGCCAATAACAAGTCACTCTACTAAACATGATAATGCTTGTAGTTTATAGAAATAAAAATAATAATGTTGCACAATATAACTTCCTCCAACATCAGAGCTTCATAAAATTATGCAAATCAACCAAATAAGCATAGATATATCATTGCATTACAGTAAAAGGAAATATAAATATATCACAAAATAATTTAATGGTAGATAAAAATATTTAACTAGCATATAAATCTATTAATGTACTCATAAGTATGCATGTATTTTGCCAAAATATATGTTATACCAAATGAACAGTAACTTCATGCAAATAATGTATTTCATGTCTAGATGTAGTAAACTAACCTTAAATATTTTGTACTTAGTATTACTCTAATCATTTCTAATAAAATGATATATATTCAAAACTAAAAAGTGAAATCTCAATATGGACTTATCAAAACATTCATGATAATGATATTCACCACATAATAAAAGTCAATCTTATTATATTTATGAGAGAGAAAAAGAGATAAAACTCAAAAATCATCAAAAATAGAGGTTGGGTTAAAGTGGCATACCATGATCAAAGTATTTATTGTAACTGGAGCGATAAAAGATATTAGACTAAACCCTAATTTTCTCTCCCCTCTCTCCTTTCCTCTACCCTTCTCTCCTCTTCTCCTCTCATCTCTCACCCAAGATGCAAAAGGGGGGATGGGAATGGGATGGAAAGATGAGGTTATTTTATAAACATGGATTTAGACATTTTATATAAAAAATATTTTGATTATGCCATTACATCATCACTCAAACCCTTAGTGTTATAGTGCTCACTTAAATTATTAAAAATCAGAGAGAATAGCACTGTAATGTTTCATAAACACAACATCAAAGTGCTCACATAAAAAAAATTAGATTTATTAGAATTCTAGTGAAATTAAATTTTAAAGCTAGTACATTGCCAACCCATTCAAAGCTATTCTTGCCAAAGCTAGATATAGGAAGATTATTTAAGTGGTCAATGGAACTAAGTTACTTACAAATTACCTACACACTATTAAGACCTAGTGTGCTTGTTGACTTCCTAGTCTACTTCAGCAGTCCAAGTAGAAAGTCAAAGGTAAGAAACACCATATAACCACTATAACCTATATGTATATGGTGCATCTAGCTAGTAAGAAGTTAACATGGACATATTTTTAAAGAGCCCTATTGGAATAAGTGTCGTCTAAGTAGCTAACCTTGACTTCTAAGTCACCAACAATCAAGTTACTTCTTAATTGTCTATAACTCACTATAGATTCAGGAATACCGTCTCAATTGGTTATATAATATGACTCACAGTTAATGATAAATCTGATAAAATGGTAAATATAAACATAAGAGATGAGTTACTCATAAAATACATTTTTCATGGAAAAAAAATCAACTAGTTGGAATACTTCAAAATAACTCAAAACCTAGAAGAGTTTATAAACCAACTTACTGATTTCCTTTCCAAAAGGAAAATCTATATGTGTAACTAACAGTGGAAGAAGATGAAATCATAAAAATAGAGAAAACCATCTTGTAGGTTGGACCAATCCTTTTATTGAATACATGAAGATAGAAAAATCACCTTTGAAATTAGGGACCAATGATTGTTCAAGATAAAAGGCATCAAACTATCTGCTAATGGGAGGTGAATTGTTAAAGAGATCAATAACCACACTCAACTTGAGGTGCATTTTGGAAGATGAGAAAGAGTATTACTGAAAGAAGTCAACTTGGGAAAGTGTTTGAAGCCTTTTTTGGAGGAATGACACGCACCTACACAGTTTTAAGTTAAGGCTACTTCTCGATGACTTTAACGAAGAACTTAGAGGAAATAATAAAAAGAGGTTTCCCTCATTGCTAAAAAAATTCATCCAATGTAACTACAACCCTCACACAAACAATATTTTATTAGCAGCTCTTAGCGATTTATTATTTGGGGAATGGACTTGCAAGGACCATTCCTTAGAGAAAATTAATATTAGTCCTGGTTAACTACTTGACCTTGCAGATAGAGTCAAAGGAACTCACAAAAACTATAACTCTTGTGGTAAGAAACTTCCTTTGGAAGAAGTTATTTTTTCATACAAAATTGACCACAATTCTTTGACAATACATTCAATTAGAACTGAAATACATTTATATGTTTACTGCAAGCAGTTTCACCAGCAAAAAATTAATCAGCCACCAATAAGACAGATCCTCAATATCTTGAGAAAAAAAGGTAGAAACCCTAAAAGGACTAAAATGGGTGGAGGGGGTTCCATAGTCTTATGGGTTGCTAAGGACCCTGACTCTTCTCATCTCTCCAACCAACCAAATGCTATTCTCACTCTCCAATGATGTTAAGGCAGTGCTACCACTCTAAATTCAACATCAAGGGCTAATAGGTCATTATTAATCTTTGAAGAGAGATGAATTTAGAGAGTGGAGATGATTAATTAGGATGGTTTGAAGGATTTTTCAGCAATCTTCCAAGGAACTCTAAGCACAAGGTACCATAGACAAAAATAATATATAAAAAGGAATAACTAAGTACTACAACTCTAGTGTGATGGAGATCTACTATTTTTATTTAGGAAACCTAGTCTTAATGAAAACTAACAAAACTGCCTCATAACCTTGCACTGATGACAAATTGGCAAGATAACGGGAAATGGCCTTATCTCATCATGGTGTAAGCTAAGACTATAACACTTACACACACCCACTTAAGGAAAAGTGGTACCATGGAAGTGGAGCACTAATGACTTGAAAACCTTGTATTCATAAGGGAATTCCTTCCACTTTTACATGGTATCTTTACTTCACATTGCTAAAACAAAAAATAAGAATAAATTTTTTATCATCTCCCAATTTCATTCCTCACCTAAATTTATCATCTACCCAAATTGAATATAAGTAACATTTATAGAGGAAGGAAAGTAGTCCACTTAGGTGAGGTCGCTTCCTATTTTTTATCAAGTCAATTTAGTGAGCAATAATTTTAATTCCACACTTTTATCCAATGAGTTTCCTTAAGTAAATAGTAAAATGTAATCTGAAAGGCAATAAGTTGTGCCATATGAAAATTTCTTATTTGCAAATTGCACTAAAGCTAATATAAGTATTGATCACCATATAGGGCCTAATGAAGTAGAATAAAAGATAACAAATACGTATATAATTATAAGATAGGACAAATCAACCTTGCGTTTGTCACTGAACTCTTATAGGGAAGATCAGTTAAAGAAAGTAGTTTGTAGCCAAGAGAGGGCTTGCAACCAAAAGCACTTGTTAAATAATCAAAAATCCTTCAATGGTGGCTTCTATCACTATATCTAATACTCAAGAAAGCCTTGGCAAACTTTAATACTAGGTTTAAAGGGAGCTAAGAAAGGCTCAAAAAAAAAATTAAGAACACAATGAATAAGTTCAATATTATTCTATGAATGTTCATGGCTTCAATAGTCTGAATAAAGTTTTTTATGTAAAAACTTTTCTTGTTTACATAAATTTGATTTTGACTTTGTATTTGGAAGCCAAAACTTTCCATCAATCCTTGGATGATGGCCTTAAGTTTTTTGGGACTTCCCATCCTATGATGGGTTTATTTTAGATGTTGCAGGTGTCCTAATAAAAAAATATGGTGGGAAGTACTTGGCTATTAGTATGTTTTGATATTTAAATAGCATGGTTTTTATTAATGGCTTACATGACTTAGCTTTTAATGGTTTAGTTTATCCTTGGTATAATAATAGTTTGTAATTCACATTCATATTAGGCTGGATTAGAGGTGTTAGTTAATGTTCTTTTGTCTTGATAAGTGTCCTTTTATTTTTGACGAGGTTACCTCTCTTATTTTATGCAATCACTCTCCTTAATGATTTTTTATATTTAAATAACTATGTTTGCTTGTTAATCATAAGTTCTGGTTTTTAAATAATTTTTTTCTTAACGCTCTCTGAATTGAAGTAGCATACTATCTAATTGTTGTTTCTCCGGCTTTATCCGGGGGAGACCATGATTTCTAGTTGGTATAAGATGGTGCTTCAAGCTTTTAAAATTTAATATTAAGATTTAAAAATTTAGTTCTCTCTAACTTGCTTCATGGTCTCCTTTAGCAACAAAAAGATTTCTCTTTCTAACTTAATGTCAATTTGGATCTCATTCTCATAAAAGCCATTTTAATTTTTTAAACAACCATTTTGCCTTTTTCATGATTCCACTTGCTGCTTAGATTATCCCAAGGCCCAAGCTATGTGGCTCATCAAGGTGAGGATGACTGAAATTATTTTTTGGATTGATTAAGGCATTATGTTGAAACTATTATTGTATCAAAGTAGTGAGTAGTTGTTCTTCATTTCTCAAGACATTACCAAAATATGATAAATAATTTTAAGTTTTATTTAATAGCACTTCACATTTATTTAGTGCC